>CM053402.1:104856743-104881638 GCA_028644305.1 Xerus rutilus | reverse complement strand
TTTTGTTTTTTTCTGTTATGTTTGCCAACATGTATTAAAATGCAACTTTTGGGAAAAAATAAAATAATAAAAAAAAAAAAAAAAAAAAAAAAAGAATTAAACCAACAAAAAAAAAAAAAGGATTACTTAAAATACTGACCTGTTCTTAGTAAAATTTGTAAAAGTCTGATGATCCTGGTATAATGTTATCAGTTAATGATTGTTAGTTTAAAATGCTGTATGCAGGGTTTTGTGTGTGTGTGTGTGCATGAACTGCTGAAATCTCATCAAAACTTTCAGCATGGCTATCTGAAACTATTATCCAGTTTTTTTCTCTCTAAAGCATATGCAATCAGTTTTATGAAAAAGACCATCAGGTACTCTTGTGGTTTGTTGTTGGTCCCAGGAATTGAGCCCAAAGGTGCTTTACCACTGAACTACACCCAGGTCCATTTTATTTTTGGAACAGGGCCTTGCTAAGTTGCCCAGGCTGGCCTGGAACCTGCAATCCTCCTGCCTCAGCGTCCCAAGTTGCTGGGATTGCAGGTATGTGCCACCATGCTGGGTGATCAGGTCCTCTTAAATAGTTTTCTAATAAAACTAAACTCATTTCACAATCAAATTTTTCTTTGTCTTTGGTAAAATGGCACAACTGTAGAAAATTATGCTTCTTTGTTAACTATAATACAAACTGGATTTGTTTTGCTCATCTTGTTTTATATTTTCCTTTACAAACTTTGTACTTACTGGCTGTCAAAATCCTGTAGAAGTATAATTCCTAACAAAATTGTACTGGCTCAGTGCTTTGAAATGAGACGCATTATCTATAGAACAGATAACTCATATGGAATTCCAGATAAGCTAAGCCTGAAGACCACTTCTTTATACCTCTTTGCTGCTCCAGTGTGTCTAAGAGTCATTACAGTAACTCCTGATCATCGACTGTTTTCCCTCCTATGTAGAACCAGAGGAGAGACAGGTCTATCCTATCACCAAGCAACAATCAGAATCTAACTATAGGATGGTCAATCAGTGAAGTTTCAAGAGAACAAAAGAGGCAGAATGCAAAAGAAGTGTGAAAGATGTCAGAATTAAAACGGAGTTGCTTATGTTAACCCTACCAAAAAGTAAATAAATCCAGAAAGTGATGAAGGAAGGTTCTTACACATGATTGATTACCTGATAATAAGTATCACAAAAGATTCTGCCAGACCACAAATTTGCAGTCTACTACAACCTTATGCAGAAAGTAATTCTACAAGTATATCTGCTCAGTAATTTTTCAACCTTGGACTGACACCACTCATTAATCACTGGGCCAGGATTATTGTTCAGAATATCTGATGTAATACTCACTTTTGTCTGTAAACTTCTCCTTTGCCTATGTAGTTCTTGATAACCAGGTTATTCTGAACTACCTGCTAACAAAGCAAGGAAGAACACACACAGTCATATAGACCACTCACTATACTTAGATTAACACTTGGGGAAAAGCAAAACCTGGCTAATAGAAACTGGAAAGTGATCTCATTTGGAATATTCTTGTGAATTGTTAACTGACCTTAAGTTACTTTTTAGGAAAAATAAGAACAAGCTTCCCACTCTGCCCATATTTTCTGGAAAATCTTGACCCACACTGACTACTAGAGCCCGACAACTGGCAAAAATGAAGTCCAATATACAGTTGGCATGATAGTTCTGAAAATAAAAAGGCCTGCAAGGCCATGATGGAATCTCTGGCCTGTGTATCCTTGAATAGAATTGCCCTAGACTTTTTTTTTTTTTACTGGCCCCTCCAGGTGGAGTCTATGCTATAGTAAATGCTAGCTGTTGCATATGTATTAATACATCCACAGGTAGAAGTATCCAAGATTTTAAACCTAGCAAAGTCACTGAAGGGAATCCCCAACCGCTGTCACTTTGGATTGGACCCTCTTTGCATTTTCAGATATCTTAGCTTCCCACTGAGCTGAGTTCCCTTATATGTTCAGTCCTAGTTTATAATGTTTTCTTATTCAAGGTAATTGATTGCCCAGACACCAAAATGGTGGCCTTTTACTAAGATTCTTCCTCTAACCAAGGGACTCATTCCTCAATCCAAAACTTAGACCCCTTATTACGTGATTTAGCAAGAAACATGTAAGGCATATATTCCCGTCCCCAAAGAAAAGGATGGGGGGCGCCTGGCTACACCCGGATATAAATTCCTTAAATAGTAAAGTTGTCTTTCAGAAAAAGCATCCAGACTGTCCACTAACAGTTCTTACAGTTTGGAACCAGTTTTTCAAAAATGGACAAAAGCAGCAGCAACAGCCAGCTCATCTATAGATGACATCACAAGCTCAAACCCCCAGGCACAGAATGCAACTTACTCCTGGAAAGCACATGACTTGTGAAGAGCCTAGCCACCCAAACAACAAGCAACTTCCCCCTCCTTCCCTTGCTTCCCATATATTCCCCTGCTACTGACTGATCAGGGAGGCAGATCTGAGCTCCTAGTCATTTTGTTTGTTGACTGTGCAATAAAGCCTTTTTCTTTTGCAAAACCTGGTGCCACAGTATTTCACTGGATAGCAAGAAGCCCTTGCTTGGTAAGTTTTTTCCCCTCCTTTTCTCCATGCTGTTTAGGATTCTGGTGTCCATCTTGCTGATTTCCAGAGTTCTCCCTCAATCACTCGCAAAATAGTTTTTCCTCTGTTGCCCTAGTTCTTCTCTGTGGCAGAGTTGCACACCTCTATTCAGCCATCTTGGTGACATTCACTCTGCTAATTAAACCTACTTGTCAGTAAAGTGTAACTTTCCATATACTTGTGAGACACTGGTTTATCCTAAATTACTTTTGTTCCCCTTTAATGCCTTTAAGAACTATACTTTTTAAAAACTGGACTTCAGATGTCAGAATGCCATACTGTTGTACTGTGAGTAGCTGTCATTATTTATTTGAATTTTCTCATTTACAGATTTCAGCTTTGGAAGAGACCATAAGGATCATGCAGGTCCACAGGTCCTCAGTGAAAGACACAGCTCCTTGACAGCCCATTCATACTCATCTTTGATGTAAAACAAAATAAACAAGTAAAACAACTGACCCTTAAACCTGGGGGTGAGAGAAGCACCTTCCTCCAAAGGGGTCCATTCTAAGTTTGAGAAAGTGCTCAAACCTTGTCTTTCAGTTTTCCACCCAGTGGCCCTATTGAACCCTTTTCAATATCCTGTGTAGACAAGATATGCCCCATGTCTGTTATTCCCAAGGATTTGTTTTCCTTTCCCCCACTTTTAGATTTTCCTGGAAGAAAAGCAATAGAGCTCAAGCCTCATAGCTTCCAGTTCCTGGCTATGCCAGACACACATGCTTGCTGTTGACAAGTCTGAACTGTAACTTACGCAGAGACTGCTTTCTCCTCAGAACAGCATAGCAACTTCGTACTTCAAATCCAGGCTCAGTATAAAATATGTTACCACAATGACTTTCTTGGCAGTTGTCTGTGTACTATCGAGACATGGCATGGATTTCATCAAGGATTAAGCAGGAGAATAAAGGCTATGAGAGGAAAGTCTCTATCAAATACAATAACCTCAATAAGACAAAAAAATAGTTACTAAATATACTAAATATTACTAAATATACTAAAAACAGCTAAATATTACTAAATAGCTAAATATAAACACATCTCCATTAAAATTTCAGCTCAATAAGTAAAGGGTTATATTTATAGATTTGGGTAACCTCCTTTTTTAAAATACTTTTTATTAATTAAAATCTATCCAAGCTGAGATTATCTCAAACCAAAGTCTTAGTTACAATTTTACTTTCAATCGTGATATCTTCCCATTTCCATGGTGATTCTTACCATTAATGTTCATAAATCCACAGGAAACATCAGGCAAGTTCTATATAAGTAAAACATGACTTGAATCTACAAATTATACATTGAATTTACCCCTTTCTAAAGTTAAGACCAATAAATACAAATGTAAAAAATACAACAGATTTAAAATAATGATTTGTGTGTGTGTGTGTGGTGCTAGGGTCTCATGCACACTAGGCAAGCTACATCCTCAGCCCTAACTAGTTCAGAAGCCTATGGAGTTCTGTATCATAGGGAGCCACATCAAATAGCAGGCATAAGTACTTTGAGAAAAGAAAGGCACATGACAATTTCCATGCAAGAGATGGACACGGATAGATAGAATATGACATCCAGAAGAGAGATACCAAATGGAAAAAGTAGTACACAGAATACAAACACAAAATTCACAGAAAAATAAGTATTCATAGTATATTGTGTAGGGTCTTAGAAAATTGTTGCCAAATACTTTTAAAATTAGGACATATTTTCCCAGCCATAAGCATAAATGAGGAGTTAGCTCTGATACTTGCCTTGTGAATTGGATAACATTAAGCTGAGGCCCCGATGTTTTCCATCTGTGTTTTAGATTGTTAAATATAAAATCATTACAAAGCATCTAGATGATGGAACATTTTAATGATATTTAAAGAGATGACATGGAGATACCTACCTTCTTAGACTTTAGAAAATTTTAGTGTATTTTTGATGTAAGAATTTTAGTGAAAATTTTTGAAGTTTTACTCTAAAATAAATTTCCATTTCCATGTAGACTCAATCTTCATAATTCACAAAGAACTTTCTGAAGGGTGAAAACTGCAAATTTTCCATACGAAATTAAACTTAACAAATGACTTATTTTTTTTGGATAGAATTTTGTTATTAGGTAGACTACTAAAATATATTAATGTAGTTTATTATGTGTTGTATAGAAACTACTGCAATTCACATGCACAGCTGAATTATGAATTGTCAATGGAAATAATGCTCTATATAACATGGAAAAGTCTAGAAAGGGAAGCAATTAAAATGTCAGCATGGAATTAAACTATATCAATCATAAATGTGCAAGTGTTCAATTGGTAATAAGTTGTAATAGTAAAACAACTATGAAACAAACCAAAAAATGTTGTCATGGACCAGGCTGTGTGACTCCATCTTTGTAGAACAAATATCACTTGTTTATAATAGGAACATTATGTAAGTTATTTTGCAAAGTCTAAATTGACTTGAATGATTGCAGTTTCTGCTAACATCAAATTCTTTAAGAGCAATCAAGGGAGAAGCAATTCACATCAAGATCTTTTGGAAAAAGGGATTTTGAACAACACTAGAGAAGAATTTGCTGTTTAAATTACATATATTGCATGCTACCTTAATCAGGTCATGGTTACATGGCCTAATAATGAAACATGTCCTTTCAGTGTATTAAACACACTCATTTATATGTATGTGTATATATACAAACACACACACAGTTTTTGGATGCTGGCAAACCCAATTTAAAAAACTGTGTGTGTGTGTGTGTGTGTATATATATATATATATATATATATATTTCATTACCAACATGCATCTATCCAGATGTTTTCCTTATTTTTTCCTACTTTAGCAAACTATGATAGGCATGTAACCATGTAACTTCCCTAGTTCTCATGCTCTCTCTTTCTCCCCCTTCTCATATTTTCTTAAAATTCCCCTCTACTCATTTAGTTGGGAGGCTGAGGTAGGAGATCCCAGTTTGAGGACACCTTTGGCAACTAAGACACTATATCAAAATAAAAAAGGGTTGCGGATATAGATTAGTGGTAGAGTGCCCCTGGGTTCAATTCCCAGTAAGGGGCAGGGGGATTCATTTAAGCTGGAGGAAGGTAATGATATTTAATTGGGAATAAACTATAGTTATATTTATTATAAATCAAACTTAAGGTATGAGTGTAATTCCTTAATACAAACCATTTCCTAATGAGACATTGTCAACTTCGCCATTATGTAATGTGATGAGCTAAAGCAAGTTAAGGAGATTTGCAATTTTAGAGCATACATAACTCTGTAGGTATTTGCGTGAACTTAAAGTCTTAGCTACTGCTATAGTAACATTCTTTGAAAAATCTCACAGCAGAACAAAAGTAAATAAAAAACGCTGAAGATGCTGCTTTAAACTGATTTAAAAATCTACGTTATTACAAAACAGTGCAAACGGGTCAAAATTGCTTTTTCTATGAATGTCATTGTTTGAAGTAGGTTTCTGCAAGAAGCATGCTTAGCAAGATTAATATTTTAATTGATATATCTTGTTTGAGTTAAGGCAAACAATATAAGCAACATTATAAGCCACATAGTTATAAGATTTAAACTCTAGGGGCTGGGTGTGTAGCTTGGTGCTTACCTAGCATACTCCTGGGTTTGACCTTCAGCATCGCAAAAAAGATTTAAACTTTAGATAAATCTAGAAAAGATTAACGTAGAGGTGAATAAGTTATATTTTCTTTAACATAATTGACTTTCCTTCATTACCAGAACTATTAAAAATTAGTGATTAGCAATAATTTTCCCTTGAGAAAAGCAGAAAACTCTTGAGTGTTAAGTTCATAAATACACCATTTCAAATTAGCTAATTTGCTGGTAACTCAATTTGTTTCCATGTGCCTAATCAAAATCTTTCATTTACTCACACGTATAAAGTTTAAAATAATATATCACTAATTTTAGATTTTTCTAAAATATGGCATTCTATATTTGCATGCTACCAAAACAGTTGCTTTTAAAAATCTAAAAAGTCTAGTGACATTTTAGGTGATCATTAGCATATTCAATTATTTTTTAACATTTCATTGAATTTTGTGTTGTGAGGTCTTTTTGTAAAGCCTCAAAGTTATTGGATTAAACTTGGTTTTTGGCAAACCCCAATTTTAAAAATTTAGTTTAATAGTAGCTTGCTACCAAACTTATTTGAATTTCATTAAATTTTCTGCTACTATGATGTTTAACTTATGTATAGTATTAATTCTTGCATATTGACATATTTAAAAATAATTTTCATGTCCTAAATTGTACTGTTTGCAGTTTTATGAAAAAGTATACACCAGCAGTTCAGATTTTAACAGCCTGTAAACTACTAAGTTTCTGCATTGACAAACTTGCATTTGGGCATTTAATAGCTTATTTTTCAGTATCAACATGGAATTCCTTCCTATGCTTGGATAATATCACATTATTATGGCTTTCTGACTTTCACTCGGAAAATGGCATAAGTATTTTTTCTAAAGTAACTGGAACATAGATTTGCAGTGGTAAGATAAGCAACATGTTTTCAGCTGTACCAAGTTAAGTACGATTTTTATTGTGCTTAAAAAATTTATAGGTTCTATTAATCTCAACCATAAGAAAAAAGTTATTGTCATAAATTATTTTGTTTTGCTTTAAAAATTGTATGTGCCTTTTTTGGGTAAATTCCATACATTTTACCTTGTTCCTTTAAACAACCACAGAGTTATAAGAAAACTATCTTCAATAGCTCATAAGTTTAGATTTTAAATTCCACAGTTTAGCTATTTTCATTGAACTTTAACACTTCATCTCTTTGAATGCTAAATAAATCGTAGCTGTCAGTAATAGCCATTAGATTCATTTCAAAATTGCTATTTTTCTTTTCTACCAGAGACATTCTCTCATATGAGATAATCACTTCAAATGTCCTGAGTTCAAAGCCCTTAGTCTTTTCACTTTCTAACAAGGATTCTTTTCCCCATCACCTGCCAAGAAACCTTTTTGATTCTAAAGTTGATCTCAGAGTATGGTTCAGGTGTGAGAATTTCTGTAACTTATGGAAGTTTCTGTAACTCTTCACATTGATTGTGCATCTAAATGTGTATTCTCCACCTAAATCAAGATTAAATTGATTAACTAGAAGTGGTTTAGATGAACATTAATATTGGTATATTAATGTTACTATTTAGCAACTTTATTACTATTGCTTGCAAAACTGCCATACCCTTGAAAATTGAGCCCAAATTTCCTTTCCCAGGTGAAGAACCAGTACCACTCACATTCCTGTCTTTAAACAGTTCCAAAATCTATAATAAAAGTAAATGGCTCCAAGGC
The DNA here is from genome assembly GCA_028644305.1 of Xerus rutilus. NCBI lineage: Eukaryota > Metazoa > Chordata > Mammalia > Rodentia > Sciuridae > Xerus > Xerus rutilus. The sequence goes on along the minus strand of CM053402.1, from coordinate 104,873,707 downwards.
ATATTTCCACAAAGAATCTAATACTGATTTGCTATCTTGTCCACTATATAGTAAAATTCTATTTCTTAGGAGTATAAAAGTAATTTTCATCTCAATTATGTTGATGTTTGAGTTTCACTTAACACAAGTCTCAAGAACAACCCTATTAGCTTTTAAGAATTTACCCTTTGGTTTGACCTCACACAAAACACAAGGTAGCAGTAATTTATAAGTTGTGAAATATTATCAATTTATATACACTTCTATTGTGAAAAGATTATTCATTGAAATTTGTCATTCATGATGTTAAAATATTAACAAAATTTATGCCATTTCCTTTTGTTTTCTCTCTTTTTGCTAATTCTAAATCAAAAGGCTTAACTGCTCATTAAGGTTTAAGTTTGAGGGTTAAAAATTCAAATATTAGCAAAGGCCAATAAGTTAGTTGAGACAATCGAAAAACACACTTGTAAACTTTAAAATTTCAAATTTTAGAGAAAGGTGAAAAGTTGAGATATAAATATAAATCATCCTGTTTCCACATTTCCAAGCTGTAAGTATTCCTGGATCCTCTCTGAGATAAATCTTAGTCTACTTCGATGATTAAAAAACAAAATAAAATCCCAAGATACAAAATGAAATTAAATGCCCTGGCCTAACCAGATATCTCCAGGTAGTTACTTTGATACAAGACTTAATATTTCCACAGCAAAAAGATTAAGAAGCAAGCAATCAAGACAGTAGTTGTAAATGTTGACGGGCTGAAATATGGGAGTGACACCTGGGAATGGTTATTTTCTTGGTTCTCTTCCAGGCAAAGAACAACCGTAAGTAGGGTTCCCAGTTTCTCTGTTCTCTTTAACTCCAAAATCTCACCTGTGAACAGATGCTTACATCTCTACTACCTCCCCGATGCCAGTACAACCAAACTCCAGGGAGACAGAGCAGCTTGTGTATGACCTGTCCTGAGAGTACCAACAAATGAAAAGCCACAGGAAATTCGCCATTTAAAAAGGACGGATATTGTATTCTGCAAATACAACCCGACAGTGAAGTCCTAAAGCCAAATGAGAAACTCAAAACTGGAAAATCCTACCCTAGCCTCTACCACAAATCTGACCACCTACTCTATCCATGCACCCAATGCTTGCCCATAACTTTGCAAACCAAAGAAGCCGCCGACACATGCAGCACACTGGAGCCATCACACACCCAGTGAAACCTGACCGCTTAGTAAAGCCTCCCGGAAGAAGAAAGATCAAATGAGATCTACTCTTCGGGGTCTTCCTAAGGTGACCCTAATGTATTTATTTTCACGCTACAACTGCTGGTCGTTTTACAGAGACATATCATGCTGTAGCTCTGCGTGTAGCTGAGGACAGAGGAAACATTTTATTAGTGTTATAGTTATAATTATTCTTTAACAAAGCTATTAAATAACCTGTACAAAGCCCAAATGGGTTCTAGTGAAAACCCGAGCACTATTTAAAATCTCCCAAGGTCCTTTCGCTTTCATTCAGCAGCGTTTCCTATATACAAGGCCAGCTCAGGATGATACCCCCCAACTGTAGGACTCCCAGATGGTGGGAAGATTGAGTTTAGAACCACTCCCAGGGTAACTCGAGGATCCCAACCAAGACCCAACAGGTCCCAGATCCCAACCCTCTCTCTGTTATAGAGCTGAGGAAAGTGGGAGCCCGGCCCTACTTTGAGAGGCGGACAACCGAAAGTTCATCTGCTAAGTCTCCCCTGTGTCTGCTGCCCACAGGCCCCGGGACCTCCTGAAGAGGTACTGGGAAGGGGGTCTGAGGCGGGAGTGGCCTTAGGACACTCAAGGATGGGCTCACAGGTCCCGCGGGTTCTCCCGCTTAACACCGGTCTCAGCAACTTTGAGCTTCTTATTTTGGTGCGTCTTGACGTGCTTGGCAAGGTGGTCGCTGCGCATGAAGCGCTTGCCACACTCGGGACAGGCGAAGCGTTTCTCGCCGGTGTGAGTCCGCAGGTGCCGCTGCAACTCGTCTGAGCGTGTAAAACTCTTGCCACAGAAGAGCCAGTTGCACACGAAGGGCCGCTCACCCGTATGCCAGCGCAGATGCGCCTTCAGGTGCGACGTTTTGCCATACACCTTGCCGCAGCCCGGCACGTGGCACACGTGTTGCTTCTTTTTGCCCGGCTCCGCCTCAGGGGCGCCGCCCGCCGCCTGGCAGTTGGGGCAACGGCAGCGGCGGCACCTCCTGGCCGTGGCCGCCAGGGGGGCCTTGGTCTGCAGCAACGCGGCGATCTGGCTCTGGTACTGCGCAAAGTCCGACGGGCCTAACACCAGACCCCGTTGCAAGGCGGCAGCCGCTGCAGCGGCGGCGGCAGCTGAGGCGGGGAAGCGCGGAGCGTGGGGGGCCCCAGCACAGGCGCTGGAGAGGCCGCCCCCCGGAACCGCGGAGGTCCCTGGCCCGGCGCCCGACTGAGGAATGCTCCACCACGGGAGGTCATCAGGGGCCGGGTTGGGGGACAACTGGCGGCAGGTGGGCGGCGGAGGCGGTGGCGGCGGCGGGGGCAGCAAGTTGGAGTAGCCTGGCGGCAGGGCAGCCTGCGTAGCGTAGGGCACATAGGCCGGTGCACAGCTGGCAGGCAGAGCTGCCATGCTCGAGGGCAGCATCTTGACCGGCGAGAACTCGTAGGGATACGAGGGGTCAGCTGGGGGTGTAAGTGGTAGCTCGTGTGCAGCCCCAAAGGACGGCTGCAGGTGCGTTTTCTGTGGTGTCAGCCCCAGGCTGGGATGCGGGGGAGGCAGCGCGCCCGGCGAGTGCGCCGGCATGTCCGCGGTCCACGGGTGGAAAAGCCTGGAGGGTGAGCCCAGCGCTGGGTCGTAGGGCACCTGCAGAAAGTCCGGGGCTGCTGCCGTGCCTGGCTGGCCGATCCGGCTACAGGTAGCGGCCAGCAGCGCCAGGGGCGAGTGCTTGCCCAGGTCCGGGGAGGCGCTGGGGGTGCGGTCCTGCATGGGCAGCGGCGGGGGAGGGCGGAGAAGAGACAAAAGGTTAGCGCTCCTAGCGCCTGACTCTGGGCCCGCCCGCCACCTCCACGCCCGCTATTATACCTCCACCCCTCCTCCGCCCAGCCGACCCTCCCCTGCACCTCACGAGCGCACCCACCGGTCCCGGGAAACTTTTAGTGCCTGCGCTACCTGAACACGGGGCGCGCGAGCGCTTCCTGCTAAACTATTTGGTGCAAAGGGACGCCATCCAGCCTTTAAGGAAGGCGCAAATAGTAAGGCGGAGGGATCCGACGGGCGGCTCCCGGCTCCAGGGTCAGCAAGAGTCTGGAAACACCCACAGCCCCGCCGCCGGTCCTCCCGCCCTTGCATCTTTTAAGCTCTCTTTTCCGCGCTACCCTAGCGCTCCTCCTCCGCCCGCCCCAGGCTGAAATCAGCGGGAGGGCCCAGCAGGGTGAACTGAGGCCCAGTTCTCAGTCGCTCGCTCACCTCCGGACCCCTAGATTCATGTGTCCCTCCCCCCAAAGGCCACATTCTTGACACTACGTTAGGTGTGAAATGGATGTGGGCATTTCTAGGTCTGACTCCAGGTGACCCACCGGTGGGGTTCCCTTTGAGATTCAGGGTTGACATAATATCAGGAGAGATGGGCACAGCACTTCCCACCTGTCCCCGCCCCTCTCCCGACCCGGCCCTGACCTGGAGGAAGGCCTGCAGCGAGTCGTTCCGGAGGACAGCCACGGCGGCCATGGCTACAGCTTGGAGGCCGCTCGCTGCGGAGCGGGGCGCCACCGCCGAGGCATGGACACCCGAAGGCGAGGACGACCGGCCGCCCAGCGTGCCTCCCCGGCGCCCGCTCTGCGTGCCGGGGCCCTCCCCGCCCGCGCCCGCTCGCTCGCCCCGCGCGCGGTCTGAGCGCTTCAGGATCACCTCCAAGAATTTGATAAGGACTTTGCTGGGCGGCCAGCCAGTCAGAGGGAAGATTTATGGCTTTGAAGTTTGCCGCTACCCAATCATCAAAGAATAGCGGCTCTTTCAGAAGCGAAAGCAAATCCTTTGAATCCACAAAGCTCCTATGGTGTGTTTGTTGGTCTGGATAAAAGAACTGATTATTAGGGGGGATGGGAAGGGAGGAGATAAAGGCGGGACAATTAATGAAGTAATCACTATGTGGGAAATGTATATACACAAATAATTGGATTTTCCTGATCAAAGGGGGCCTTGCCGCCTGGAGACTCGCGCTTGGGTTGCTCTAGACACTCAATCACCCCGCCCCCCACTTGCAATTAAAGATTTGCACCGAGGCAGCGCCCAAAGTGACAAAGTGTCTTTGTTATCTCTAGAAAAATCTGCCTTCAACTTTCAGGCGCGGGACTTTGAGACTGGGGTGAGGATAACTCTTCCCGGTAATTACCCCGAAACCTCACAACACACTCACCCGCCCGCGCCGGCCGCGGACCGGAGCGAACTCCCAGAGCGGGGCGTGGGACCGACCGCACCCGGTCGGCCGCGTGTCCCGGCGACCGCCGCGGGCAAGGCTCTGACCCGGGGCGGGGCCAGGCAGCAGCCTAGGGCGGCAGTGGGTGGCGCGCACGCTCCAGGGCCGCCAGCCAGACTAGCCCTCTTGTGACGTTACTGCTGGCGACCTGGAAGTTTTCCTCAGGCTCCAACTTTTGCAAAGAGTGAGCTTGGGGAAAAACATCCGCGCCGCGCTCACTAGCAGAGCTAAGCCTGGCAGGACTCCAAACCAACACTCGAGAGGGCAAAATGTGCTTTGCCCGGTTCTCCTCAGGCAGGCAGCCCTGGATACTGAGGAGGGCCGGGCAGGCGCCGTTATTAGGGCCCACCGAGACTCCACAGCGATGCTAGCAATTTGTCTCCCTATGCCTCTGCAAGCGAGTGTACGTTGTCGATAGCCGGACAGACCTAGGAGATCAAGTACTTAGAAAAAGGCACAGCCAAGAAAGGCTTTTTGTTGTGGGGGTTCAAAAAACCACAAATCATACAAGGGACACCCCTGGAGGGGAAAGAAAAGTCAATACAAACTTGATCCTAACAACTATGGGAGAAAAGAAAAAGTTCATCAGGTGCTGGACGTGCTTCCCCCTGAAGTAGAGAAGCACTTTCTAGAGCATTTCCCCCACCCAACATCTCTAGCTACCCAGGTCTGGCATGAGAGGTACTGTTGGTGGGCTGTCTGCCTCCCTCCCGTCCAGAGCGCAGGGTGCATCCTACTGGGGCGGAAACCCAGATTCGATATCCTGCGGGCGCGGGAAGCGGAAGGAGGAAGAGGCTAGTGGGGCCCTTTGAGTTCTTCACCGCACAGATGTTAATTAGGCTGGGGGAATCGCCTCAGAGGCCTTGCAGCCGCCGCTCACGTGACTGAAAGGCAACTTGGGCCGTCTGGGCTTTGGCATATCCTGATCCTCCAGACTGAGGACAGTTTCCTCTCTTCAAGGCCGCTAGCCCTTGGGGGAAACCCCAAATCAGATCAGCTAGCACCCAGCCTTTCTGCATGTTGTCCTCTGGGGACCGCAGTGCGACCAGGACTGACCTTCGAGGACTAGGTGGCCATACTCCCCATGCAGTGCTAGAGGTTAGCTTAACTCCAACGGTTTTGGAGTCTGGGTTTTGGTACCCTTCACCATTCCATCAAGGGTGGGGACACTATGCCATCAGGCAAGCCCGCATTCTCCCACACCCAGAGATCCAGGAAACTAGAACGATCTTACTGCTGAAGAATGGGCCTCTCGTGGCCCAAATACGATGAACGCCCCCCTCCTCTCCTTACACTCGAATTCTCTCCTTTTCTCCAAGGAGACCTCATTACTGAAACCGTGAATAATAACTCAAAGCTCGGCGACGCGGCCTTGCTCCTCCTGAACATGATGTCGGGCGCTCTGGAAGCGGGAAGGGAAGAAGGCTTAGTGGTTTTGCACTAGGGCCTGTCAGGCCTTCCCCTTCCTTCCCAAGTCTGGCTCTGAGAAGCCTGGGACCCAAGGGATCCCTTTATGGGCTGCAAGTCAGAGATCAGGGAGCCCTGTGGTGAGAACCTACGCCAGCACAAACCCACACCCTGGAAGTCTGGAAGTCGGTCTTCTTCTTCTTTTTCTTCTTCTTCTTCTCCTTTTTTTTTTGGTACCAGGGATTGAACTCAGGGACACTCGACCACTGAGCCATATCCCCAAGCCCTATTTTGTGTTTTATGTAGAGACAAGGTCTCACTGAGTTGCTTAGCGCCTCGCCTTGCGAGGCTGGCTTTGAACTCGTGATTCTCCCAACTCAGCCTCCCAAAGTGCCCAGCTTCGGTCTTTTTCTTTAGCTTTTGCTTCTTCTCTGGCTTCTTGAGACTTTTCGAACTCACCTTATTTCGGAGTTGGGCAGGTTTGGCTAAGCAGGCTTGAAAGCATCCTCCTTTGCTGTTAGCTATTTTACCAAAAAGTCTAGAAGAACCAATCTCGTTAGGTGTAGCTAACTTTTCTTCCAAGATACCCCATTAGCCAATTAAGTCACTAGATGATAAAGAGCTCCGAGTATGAAGCCATTTTCCCCTGCCTTTCCACTTTCTAGTTGGAGATCTTAATAAGTTAATCAGTCTTTTGTTCCTCAGTTTCCCCATCTGTAAATGTGCTGCCTCTGTAGAGTGGTTGTGAGCTTAAAAGAATTAATGTATCTTTATGACAGTGCCCAGGCTCACAGTAGGACCATTCTGGAGCTTTCGCAGTCAAAGTTGCTCTTCGTCGTGAAAACTCTCGGGCGAATCCAGTCCTCCCAGGCCCTGGCTGAAGTTTGGAGAGAGATTTTGCTGAACTGCTGTTTTAACCTCCTTCCCTTCGCACTCGAAGCTCCAGAAAAACTTCTTCCTAATGAAGTAATGTTTGGAGCGTCCATTAAAAATGCAATGCCGGGAGATCAAAGTACAATATTTATTTTAGAAATTTGTTGCAATCACCAAGAGATACAGGTATCAAGGCCAAATGTCAGTTCCGTTACACAAAGCCCCGCGCAGGGGAAGAGCGTGTGGCTGCTCTGCCATAATGTAAAGAGACATCAAAGACCAAGCGCGCTGCAAAAGTGCGCAGCCGGGAGGGAGGGAGCGAGCCCGGGAGGGCTGGGAGAGCCCCAAACAGCACGGGGGCTGCGGGGGCGGGGGTCAGTTCAAAGAGGTATCCGCTGGGGCGTGAGTTCACAGGAGGGAAGATTTAATGGGCTTTCCTTTGTTGGTGGGTGTATTTGTGCACCGCGGACCCAGGAACTCCTATGCGGTCCTCCCGCCTGGGGGCGGAGGTGGGGGAGCGGCGAATCCGGAGCAAACTTTCACGGCGTCGGGGGCGGGGAGGTTGAATACCAGTCTCCTGGCGGCCTCGGGCACAGCGGAGCAGCTCTCCAAGCAGCTCTCCAAGCAGCGGGGTTCCGAGGCTGGGAAGTTTGCATCTCAGTTTCTTCACAGGCAGGCAGGCGGCCAGAGCCGACCAGGTGCCATCTGGGAAAAGAGGCGGGTAGGTGAACCTGCAGGGGCACTTGTGCAAGAGGGCGGCCCTACTCTGTAGGGTCCCCTGTGGGATCACTTCTGTGGTTGCTACTTCGCGCCCAAGCCTGGTACTTGCCTCCAGCGTTTCCTTTCAGTAACTGGACACCCACGCCTGTGGCAGAAATCCAACCATACACTGTACTTGATTTTTTTTTTTTAATCTGTACATTATTTAGGTTATCTCAACAAATTCTTCACTCACTGACCTTTTACAGACAGCAGTGCTCTGGCCCCCTCCTGCCAGCCTTCTACTTGCCTGTATCTGCCTAGTTAGTACCAGTCCTTGCTTTATTAAAGGTGCTGGGAGGGAAAGGGAAAGATTTTTCTTCGTGTATTAATGGGGTGCTGAGCCGCCAGAGGATGCCTATGCGTTCTTTAGTCATCTACAACCAAGCGTTCTCAGAGCAGTCCCTCGGCAGCCTTTTGAAGTCGTGCTATAGCAGAAAGCTTCTATTGTTCTCAGCTCTCAACATGGAAGGGATCAAACTTTGCCTCTTCGATTTGAAAGATTTTTTTTTTTTTTAAATGGTGGAGGGATTGCAATCTGATACTAAATTAACTTGGAGGATTTGGAGTGTCTCCCTATTTAAGCTGCAGACCAAATCACAGATGCCCCAAAGCCTGTGACTGATATGGGGGCTCTTTAACATTAATATGATGGAGAATTCAGTAGCAAGCAGTTGTCACACTGGGAACCTGGCTTGGTGATCAAGTTTTCCCTTGGAAAATTTTTCTTTTAAGGAAAGGGGAGTATTTCTTCAATTAGAATCCTTGAGTTTGCTGTAAGCTTAAACTGAAATGATCACTATGTAAGTGACATAAAACTAGGAGGACTGCATTATTCCATTTAATTCTATTTCATTTGATGGCAAGAAACAGCATTTGCATGATTTGTGATGCATATACAGTGTTGTGAACTTCAGTTGATGCTCAACAAATGCTTACTGGTAGTGGGTAGTAGAGTGGAATTGTGTCCCAATGTCACTTGTATCACCATTGTGTGCCACAGGGCACACTAATACCTCATGTCATCTCCCTTTTGTGGAAGGTAAAAAGTTGATTTTATAAATTGAAAGAGTAGAATAATGGTTATCAGAAGCTGGGAAGGGTAGGGTGGAGAGAGAATAGAGAGAGGTTGGTTAATGGGTATAAAATTACAGTTAGAGAAGGAATAAGCCCTAGTGTAGGGTGACTATAGTCAACAATCATTTATGGTGTATTTCAAAATGCCTAGAAGATTTTGGATGTTCCCAAAATAAAGAAATAATAAACGAGATGATGAATCTGCTACTTACCCTGACTTGATCATTACATACTGTATACATATATCAAAATATCACACCATACCTCATAAATTACACATGCCTGTAATCCCAGTGACTTGGAAATATGAGGCAGGAGGATCACAAGTTCAAGACCAGCCTCATTGACTTAGTGAGACCCTATCTCAAGAAAAAAAAAAAGGACTGAATGTAACTATATAACTCAGTAACTCAGTGGTAAAGTGGTCCTGGGTTCAATGCTCAGTACCTAAATAAATACAGTGACTATCAATTTAAACTTTTCTATCATTTCTAAGCTTAAAGAAAGGATGAAGTGATACCGGGCATGATGGTGCACACCTGTAATCCTAGCACTTTGAGAGGCTAAGACAGGAGAATTGAGAGTTCAAAGCCAGCTTCAGCCCCAGTGAGGTGCTAAGAAACTCAGTGAGACCCTGTCTCTAAATAAAACACAAAACAGGGCTAGGGATGTGGCTCAGTGGTCGAGTGCTCCCGAGTTCAATCCCTGGTACCAAAAAAAAGAAAAAGAAAAAAAAAATGAAAACACAATTCACAGAATGGGAGAAATAATTTGCAAATTACTAATAAGGGACTTATATTCATGCACATAAAGAAGTCTTACAGTGCAACAATAGACAAAGTACTCAATTTAAAAATAGACAAAGGATTTGTAGTCATTTCTCTAAAGAAGATATGTAGATGGTCAATAGGCACATGAAAAAATGCTCCACATCATTAGGTACCCCTGAAGTGCACAATGAGGAAATCCCTCATACTTACCAGGATGGCTAGATTTTTAAAAAGGTAATAACAAGTATTGGATAGGATGTGGAGAAACTGAAATCCTCATGCGATGCTGGTGGGAATGTAAAATATTATAGCCTCGTTGGAAAACAATTTGGCAATTCCTCAAAATGTTAATTAAACATAGAATTATAATTCCACTCCTAGATGTATACCAAAGAACAGTGAAAACATACATCCACACAAAAGTGTTTCCATGAATGTTCAAGAGCAGCATTATTCATAATAGCCAAAGGATGGAAACAACCTAAATGTCCATCAACTGATGAACAGATAAAATGTGATGTTTTTTGCAATGGAATATTATTGTCCATAAAAAGAAATGAAGTATTGATACAAGTATAACATAATGAACCCTTAAAACCCTGTGCTAAGTGAAGGAAGCTGATCACAAAAGATCACATATGTTTCTACTTACCTAAAATGTTTAGCATGGAAAAATCCAGAGACCAATTACATTAGTGGTTACCAGGTACTGGGGTGGGGTGGGGGTTAAAGAATATCTGGTAAAGGAGGGCAGATGAAAAGGCTCATACCTATTTGTGACAAGGGGGTGAGGAGGTGTGGGTATTTAGTGAGGAAGGGAGTCTCTGCAAGAGGGAACTTCTGACTTGGGAGATGCTGAACAAAGCTCAAGGGGAAGCTTTTTATATATTGGAAAGTCTGAGGAATAGTTACTGTGGAGAGTGAAACAAATGACATTCAAAGGCTTTTTGGTAGAGAGAAAATTTTTCTCAACCTGGTGTAGTAGTTGCATAACTGTGAATGTACTAAAAAACACTGAACTGTATACTTGGAACACATCGATTGTATGATATGTGATTATATCTCAATAAAACTGTTCTTTAAAAAATCAAAAGGACCCTTAGGTTTTGGCCCGTGAGGCACAAGAATAGCTCAGTTGCTGATAAAAGTGGGAGAATAAGCAAAGGAGACAGTTTGGCATTAAAGAGAAGACTGAATTCAGTTTGGGCTGTTGAGTCAAAGATTTTGACTGGCTGCTCAGGGGGAGATGCCTGCAGAAAGCTGGGAACGTGGAGAGTAGGTAATGTATGCAAATGATAGGGCTAGAGAGGATTCTGAATAAGTAGGGATGCTGAATAAGTGGGCTCATAGGAGTGAGTGGAGATCATGCAGGTAGAGAAAAACTCCAACAGAATTTGGAGGAAAACCAGAAATAAAAGATACACAGAGGAAGAGGAGCTATCAAAATAACAAACAAAAGAGAGGCAAGAGGAAACAAAGGAGAAGTGGGAGAGCAAACAAAGCCACTGGTGTGTCCAATGCTGAGGAGGGTCTCAGGGTGAGAGGGAAGGCTGTGACAAACAGGAAGAGCAAGTTTGCCTCAGCAGGGAGCTTTGAGCATCCACCTTAAGAACTGAGGTGGGAACAGAAGGCAAATCATAACTTTAATCAGAAGCAAGAACAGATAGCAAGGGAAAGGAAGAAGTTTTGTTGTTTGTTTTAGGATGTAGTAAAAAGGAAATATCGGAAAGGGGGCAGTTGTAGGTGGGAGCCTAGAAACGGAATTTGCAGTGGAGGTGTGAGTTTGCTTTGGTGAGGAGGGGAGTCTCTGCAGGAGGGAACTTCTGACTTGGGGAATGCCAAACAAAGCTCAGGGGGAAACTTCTTATTTATTTGAAAGGCACAGTCACTGCTGAGAGTGAAACAGGTGGCCACACATTAAAAGGAGAGGCATACCGGCTATCATCCCCACACTCTTGGGGAGGCTGAGGCAGGAGGCTACAAGTTCAAGGCCAGCCTCTGCAACTTAGGGATACTGTCTCAAAAGGAAAAGAAAGAAGAAGAGGGAGAGAGAGAAAGGAAAGAAAGAAAAATAAATAAATAAAAGACAGTAGGAAGCTGGTGGCCAACGAGGATGCTTATGCCTACTGGAGTCAAGCTTTGTCCTGGCTGTTGTACTTGATTGCATTTGCATGTAAGTCCTGTTTTCTGTTCCACTCTGCTGCCATTTGGGTTCCCTCAGACAAGATGGCAAGGAAGGGGGCAGCATTAATGTTCTGCTGTGGGGCAGTGATTTGTGGCAAGGGGAGGAGCCCTGGGGTGCCACCTACCTCCCCACGCAGGTGTTGAAATTACTTTCAACAGCACTACTATGGATATGAATGATCTTTAGGAACAAATAAGGCCGCATTACAGAAGACGTACCTCAAGAAAAGATGGTACCAAAGTTCTTACATTAAGCATATCTTTTTCTACTTACTTTAATCATGACTGTCATGTAATCAAAGTAATCTTGTGCCAAGTATCATTTGGTGCCAGAAGAAATAAAAGGCACAGAGAAACCACAGACTGGAAGTCAGGGCAGGAGACTGCAGAAGCTCAAAGTTTCATCACTATGTGGCTCTTTCTTTTGTCTTTCTTGACTCTAGGAACCAAATCTTTACTGGGTACACTGTGGATATGCCCAGCTGAGTGCAGCACAGTCAGTGAGAAAGAGGACACACCCTGCTCTCAGAATTTATAAGTCAGTCTTGAGGAAAATGGAGGTTGTAGGGAGCCATTGGGTCTTAGGATCATGGGAAGAATATTGGGGGCTGAAAAAGCCCTGGCAATCATCTTTGATGAATAAATTGAGATCCAAAGAAGAGGTGAGGTGGCTTCCTGAAATTACAGAACACAGTGAACTAAGGTGTAAATACAATGTTTTTCTAATGCTGATAAGGAAATATTTTTCCTTATTAAGGAAAAATGCCCTATTACCCATTTGTGGTGGCATTTATTCTTGGAAAAGAGGTGAATGTGATAAGTCTTTCTTTGAAGCTAAGTAATGACTTTACAGATAAAAAAAATTCTTGAAATTTGATCTGGATATAGCAATAAAATAAAAACATGCATTAAGATGTAGGAAAATTACTTTGGGTGCAAGCCTAATAAACCTTTAATGAAAAACACTCTGTCCATGTGTCAAGAAATGCAAATAAAGTCCAGATCGTCCATTTGCAACCCTTTAAGTCACGCACCTCTGGGTGGGAGGGGTGGAGTTGGCTAAATTAGGTTGGGAGAAAGGGGTACTGATGAGGTCATGGTTTGCTTGGGTTTGTGGTAGTAATCTGCTGGATGGCCACACTTACACTCCCTCTGTTCACACACTGGAACTTTCACACATAATTGCTTATGTGACCATGTTGCTGGAGGGCCACGATGCTACTGCCCATCACAACAATGTGGGATCTTGCAGAATCCTCTCTTAAACCCCGTTTTGTAGCTGGGGAAATTATAGCACAGAAGTAATTTGTCCACGGTCTCACATTTTGTTATTTGGATCAAGTCCAGGTAAGGTTAATCCAGCGGGTGCTTTTTAACCATCACAGTAGAATGCCTCGCTGGCTGAATGCAAAACTCTTCCTGTTATGGGAAAAACAATTACACGTATGTGAGTGTGGGTCTGTGCAACACTATTAAATAGGAAGTCTGGGATAATGAATTGGCCACATTATAGGTTATTATTTGCTGAGTGGTAAAAATGTCAGCCCCCATGTGAGATGTTTTTTGGGAGTTTTAACCCAAGGGGAAATATGGGTCTTGACCTCAAGAATTATAGTCTGAGCCGGGCGTGGTGGCTCAAGCCTGTAATCCCAGCACTTAGGGAGGCTGAGACAGGAGAATCACGAGTTCAAAGCCAGCCTCAGCAACGGCGAGGTGCTAAGTAACTCAGTGAGACCCTGTCTCTACATAAAACACAAAATAGGGCTGGGCATGTGGCTCAGTGGTCGAGTGCCCCTGAGTTTCATCCCTGGTACCAAAAAAAAGAATTATAGTCTGGATCCATGATCTTTCCCTTCATTTCTGGAGTATTCTTTTTTCCTCAATACCCCTGCCCCACACCACCAGGGGGCACACAGCATCTGCTATAGTATTTACCTTGAAAGTTTTAAGGTACCAATTTTAAGGATATAGGTATTAGTTCAGTATTTTTAGGGGTACACTGGGGACAGATTAATATAAGTACCAGGTCTCTATCTGTCCCCCTTTCCATGAACAAGGTCATCTCTACTTCTTCTAGGACCAACAAGAATTTACCCTTGAGCCTTTTGGTCTTGAGGAAGCAATGATCCTTTTTATTTGGGTTCCAGTATTGTGGTTTAATTTCGAGTTAGACCTGTTTTCTTTAGCCTCCATCTTTCTCTGCAAAATCACTCAGATTTTGTCTTCCCTTTCAGGGTACTACCATCCATCCCCCTCTTCATTTGTTCTCCTCTCCCCCCTGAAATCTTGCTCATTTGTAATTTTTCTAAAGTTCTTCTAGGTGGCTGCTACAAAAGGCCCCAAGATCTATACCAGGATGTCCATTAGCATTCAGTTGCAGTTAACAGGATTCACCCTACCCAGCTTAAGTAAAAAGGGATCCATAACAAGGTATTCAACCCCTTAGCAAATGATTGGAGAGCTAAAGAAACACAGTCACAATTGAGCTTTTGGGAATGACTGCCAAAGCCATGCCACAGATCTAGGTGGACAAAGGGGCTACTGCCCCTGCCGGGATCAGGAGCTGTGGAGTCACAGAGCTGCCTGCTTGCTAGAAAGCCACAGTGACAGCTGCCTAGCTTTAAAATCATGCTGCCTCTAGCATGATCTGCAGCTTGTCTCTTGATAAAATGAATATTGGGGGCTGGGATTGTGGCTCAGTGGTAGAGCACTTGCCTCACATGTGGGAGGCATTGGGTTCGATCCTCAGCACTACATATAAATAAAATGAATAAATAAAGATCAATCAACAACTAAAAAAAATTTAAAAAAAAATGAATATTGGGCAGGAACTTAGACTTCTTTACAGTGGCCATACAAAGATCCCACCACTGTGATTACTAGTAAGAACCACAAACACAGAATTCCTGCCTCACAATTATTTACTTCTGCCTTCCATATTTGGTATGCTGTATCTGATGGGGACAATCTGATCATATATCTGGAATCCTAGCTGCAAGAGAATCTGGGAAATAGTTTTTAGCTTTCTAGAAAAAGAAAGAGAAAAGCCCTAGAAAGAGGTTGAAATAGCAACTAAATGAGCCAATCCAAGTATCTGCCACATTTTCTGACTACACAGTTGCTCACTTTAATTCCTAGCCTCCACTCCTAGATCCTTACTTCTCCTCCAACGAGTTGGCCAAGAACCGACTGTTCGTTCTTCTCATTACAAAAATTGTGGTTCAGTGTTATGATTTGGACCTGGAATATTCCCCACAAAAGCTCATGTGTTAGGCAATGCAGCAATATTAGGAGGTCAGGTGATTAGATCATTTGGGCTCTGACCTCATCAGTGGATTAATTCATTCAGTAGCTCTTTGGAGTTGGGACCTAGTTGGAGGAAGCAGGTCACAGAGGGAATGCCCTGGAAGGGTGTATCTTTTCCTAGTCTGTCTCTCTCGAGTTCTCTCTCTCTCTCTTTCTCTCTCTCTCTCTCTCCTTCCTGGTTGCCATGAGCTGAGCAGCTGTCCTCTACCATGCCCTTCCACTGTCATGTTTCTGCAGTGGAGTCAACCAGCCATGGCCTGAATCTCTGAAACTGTGAGCCAAAGTAAATATTTTTTCCTCTAAGTTGTTCTTGTTAGGTATTTTAAAAATATTTTTTGTAGTTGTAGATGGACAGTGTGCCTTCATTTTATTTATTTATTTTTATATGGTGCTAAGGATGGAACCCAGTGCCCCACATGTGCTAGGCAAGTGCTCTGCCAGCTATAGATCCAGCCCTTTATCAGTTATTTTGGTTGTAGTGATAATATGCTAATATACCTAGTGACTCTGGTCCTAGCCTCAGTGGGATTGTGCCACCCATTCATTGAGTTTCTACCCTGTGCACCCCCTTAGGTTGCTTCTGGTTTTAACCTTGACCTTTCTCTAGAGTTTCAGCCCTGAATTACTAGCTCCCTGATATAGCCTTAGGACTGTCCCATCAGATCTTCAAAATATGCACATCCTAACTGAGTGCAGTGGCACACACCTGTAATCTCAGTCAGGAGACTGAGGCAGGAGGATTGAAAGTTTGAGGCTACCCTTAGCAACTCAGTGAGACCCTCAGCAAGTGAGACCCTCAGCAACTTAGTTTCCATTTCAAAGTAAAATAACTAAATGAATAAAAAGAACTTGGGATGTGGCTCAGTGGTAAAGTGCCCCTGGATTCAACCCCAGTATCTCCCAAACAAACAAACAAAATCCAAAAATACAACAAAACATGTATAGTCCAGGAAACATAGTTCCTCTTCCTATTTTCTAAACCACCTCATTTCCCCAAGGTTTCTGATTGGTGTTTGTTTTTTTTTAGTTGTTGATAGACCTTTATTTTATTTATTTATATGTGGTGCTGAGAATCAAACCCAGTGCCTCACGCATGCGAGGCAAGCATTCTACCACTGAGCCACAACCCCAGCCCCTGACTGATATTTTTAACTTGGCTCAGGTTAAAGCCATGCCACAGACCTAGGTGGACAAACTCATCCGAGCTTCCTCCTCCTTCCCTCTCCTCTTCCATCACTGCTAGTTCTACTTCTATGCTATTGTTCAATTGTTGCTTCTTTTTTCCTCCACTTCCATTTTCTTGGTTGAAACCTACATTATCTCTCAGCTCCCATTTCATGGTCCTTGTGGCAGACTGTGTTTTCCAGGGATGACCATAGTAGTTCCCATCCCATAAACACTCTAGCCTCAGTGACTCATTTCTAATCAATACAATGCAGCAGAGGCGACTTTGGAGGCAGTAAAGGCAAGTGGCTTCTCTACCTGGTGTACCTGGAATGCTTACTCTCCAGATGCTCTCCCAGGGACACTCCCTCATGGACTCTAACTGGAGAAACCCAAGCCACATAAGAGGCTATCTGTCAGTGCTTTGGTCAAGAGTCCCAGCAGAACTCAACCTTTGAGCCACCCCAGCCCAAGAGCCAACATGTGAGCAAAGAAGCCTTGAAGTGTTTCCACCTCCAGCTGTTTGAGACACCCTGGCCGAAGTGTTAGACAACACGGAGCTCAGATGACCCATCCTCTCTTTGCTGTGTTCAAATCCTTGACCCAGAAATCCATGAGTACAGTAAAAGGACTCTTTTTTCCTACACAAAGTGTAAGGTGGTTTGTTATACAGCCAGAGGGAATTAAAATAGCCCCCAAATCCATGTCGCACATTATCTAACTACTATCTTTCCAAAACCCAAGCAGCTCATATTTCAACCTGCTCAAAAACCTTATAGGGTTCCCCATTAAGCATGGAATTAGTTGTATCTTCTTCAGACTTGCATTTAAGATGCCTCCTCTTGAATCTTTCTTTCTTTTTTTTTTTGGTACTGGGGATTGAACTCAGGGGCACTCGACCACTGAGCCACACCCCCAGCCCCATTTTGTGTTTTATGTAGAGACAGGGTCTCACTGAGTT
>CM053402.1:104827231-104856243 GCA_028644305.1 Xerus rutilus | reverse complement strand
GGCTTCTCTGCTTGGTCTTGGCCTCATCTGTCGGCAGTTGTGGACCTGGGTATTTGGTGGTTAATCTGCCTTGACCAGAACAGTCTGACTGTGAATTCCTAGAGTCGTATGATTTATGATGATTTTACTTTCTCAACCCAGTTAATTTTTTTTTATACCAGAAGTTTTGTCTCAGATGATTCATTAATAGTGGTATCAGGCAAAACATTACATAATGTGTATGTTTTATAGGCACCCAGAATGTATTTCTGCCACCCATGGGAACTCTAATTTGATGTTCATTTATTTTGAGAGACTTTGTTTTCCAAGAACTAATTCTTCAAAGACTTATCGAAGAGAGCCAAGCCACCTTTATGGTGGACACAATTTTCTTTTTCTCCCATGCTCCAATTCCTGGCTGGCTATAAAGCTATCAGACTCATTTCCATATCAAACAAAGAGGAGGCAGAAAAATACTCCCCTGATCCACATAAAAAGACACATTACTGCAGATTGTCTAAGAACTTGTTTTTATGGCCAAAATTAGCAAATTATTCACAGTAATAGGTGAGTCAGATGACAATAGTGTTTAAGAGAACAAAGCTGTTCGTCAGGACTCTGACCCCAAATCTACCCCAAGGCAGGTCCCCAGCTGCCAGAACATTTCTGCATAGTGACAGGCAAAAGGCTGGAGAGAGAGAGAGAGAGAGAGAGAGAGAGAGAGAGAGAAAGAGAGAGAGAGAAAGAGAAAGTGCAACCAGGAAGTCCGCCACTTAGCAGACACAGCTACTAGAAAATGCATTCCAGGCTCGAGACTCCATGGGTGGCCACTGTGTTAACTTGGGGGCACACATGGCTTCTATCTCGCTAGTGGTCCCAGGGAAACTGGGGGCTTCAGTCACCCAATAGCTATTTCCTTTCTTGATTTGAAACCCTGTTGGAGGTTTGGAGACTTTCAGCTGAAACATGAACTGCCAGCTGTCATGTATGAGCAGAATACTCTCGACCTGCTCTTAATTGATATTGATTTAAGAACCCACTTGAAAATGTTAATGTACACTGGGGTGCAAGGTGTTAAGAACATGCTTGGCACCTTTCTGTAGGAGACCTGTCCTGGGGACAGTTTATCCAGCCAGGGTAAATTGTTGTTGACCATCTGGGATTCAGCTACCCTTCCAACGAGGCCATGGCAAAAGATGAAATAAATATGCTCTGAAACTGGACCCAGTAACTGGGCCCTCCAGGAGGGAAAAATGTCCTCATGCAGGAGCTGGAATCCATCTATGGGCAAATGGGCCCGGAATTCCAGAGGTAAAACCTGCAAGGACCCCAACCAAGCAAGCAATTTGGGAATTTAGGTTGCTGAAGGTCAGCCCCCACCGCCCTTAAGTAGAGGATATGTCTGGTGTCCTGCCCTCTCAAGGACCTGTCCTTTGCCACTTGGCAGCTAGGGCTCTGCAAGAGTGCCTCCAAGCCTAGGGATTCCGGGCACTGGCTCAGCGGTGCTTAGCTCTGGCTGCAGTGAAAATCACTGGGGAGATTTCAAACATATTGACAACCCAGGCCTCATTTAGACTAAGAAAATCACAACCTGTGAGGCATAGGCACTGCATTTTTTTTTTTTCTTTTTAAACTTTTACATTGAAGGGCTGGGAGGTTAGCTCAGTGGTAGAGTACAAGTTTAACATGCAAAGACCCTGGGTTTGATCCCCTAACACCACACACACAAAAACAAGTTCTTGCATTAAAATGATTAGATACACATCTCTATAAAATATAGAGATGTCCCATGTACGCTTCATCCAGCCTCCCCAATGATCACATCTTATATAACTACAGTTCAATATCAAAGTCAAGAAATCGACATTAATACAATATATGTGTATACTCTGCCATTTTAATCACATCTGTAGGTTTTTGTAATGACTGCTGAAGTCAAGACACAGAAATATTGCTTTATTACAAGACTCCTTCCTGCTACCCCTTTATACTCAAATCTACACCTCACATTCTTTCACTAAGTGCTGGCAACCATTAATCTGGTCATCTCTCCAATTTTATCTTTTTTTTTTTGTATGTGTGTGGTGCTGGGGATCGGACTCAGGGCCTTGTACATGTGAGGCAAGCATTCTACCAACTGAGCTATATCCCCAGCACTCAATTTTATCGTTTGAGAATGTTTTGGAAATGGAATTATATAGTATGTAACCTTTGAAACTGGCTTTTTTTCACTCAGTATAATCCCCTTGAGAGCCATTCAAGTTGTTGTGTGAATTAATTGCTTCTTCTTCTTTTTTTTTTTTTTTTGTGCTAGGGATTGAACTCAGGGGCACTTGACCACTGAGGCATATCCTCAGCCCTATTTTGTATTTTATTTAGAGACAGGCTCTTGCTGAAGCTGCCTTTAAACTTGTGATCCTCCTGCCTCAGCCTCCTGAGCCACTGGGATTACAGGCATGTGCCACTGCATCTGGCTCAATTGCTCCTTTTTATTGCTATATTGTATGGACATATCATTATTTATTCATTCACATATCAAAGGAAGTTTTGATTATTTCCCCTTTGAGGCTATAACAAATTAGGTCTCTGTAAATATTTGTGTACTTGTGTGTGTGTACTTTTTTCATTTCTTTCTTTCTTGTTTCTTTTTTTTTTAAAAAGCTTCCTAGGTGACTCCCATGAGAACCAGGGCTAGTAATCCTTGGACTAGGGGAAAATAAAAAAATGGCTACCGAATGTCTCAAACATTTATTAAATCCTCTTTGTGACAAGATGCTGTGTGGTTGGTTGTATATCAGAGTGCATAAGAGCACAGATGCCAGAGTCAGGCTGCCTGGGCTCAAATTCTGGCTCTACCACTTAATGGCTTGTGGAAAACTATCTCATCTATAAATTGGGACAGTAACACCAACCTTATAGTATTGTAAGCATGTATTATGTAATGAATGCATAAGACATATAGAGGATTAATACATAGCTCAATAAATTGGTGCTTATTATCACACTGGATATTGAAGTTAGGTCTTGCCAATTCTTGGCTTAAAAATAATGGCTGCCTCACATCTCCGCATAAGCCTATGTGAACTTGTGTCAATGACTTATTATGATGCTAAGGTCTAAGGGTGGGTGGCACTTTCTTCTGAGAACCTTCCACCGGTTTTCCCCCTTTGCTATGCTCCCCAACACTGTAGCTTACCCATTCCTGTTATGACACTTCTCCTGGACATTGGAATTGCCTCTTAGTATGTCTGCCCCCATCTGTATATACATGATAGCTCCTTAAAGGCAGGGGCTTGGTGTCCTGTTTGCCATTGCATCTCTGGTACCTAGCAGGGTACTTTTTGGTCCTCATTAAAAATATGTTGGACAAATGAATGAACCAGAGTGCTGTTAGCGTGTGTGGCAGGAAAGGATTTAGAGCCTGGTGAGTCCCTGGGGAGATCTGGATCTGCTGCTTATTCAGGGCAGTTGAAGCTCAAGAAGCCTCTGCAGAAGGCAGAGCCCAGAGTTAGTCACTGACTTGCTCCTGCTGGGAGTTGCAAGGCCCTTCATTTCCTGAGAAGCTTGCTCCGCTCCATCTAAGACCCCACAGGCTGGGAGGATGCAGAGGAGGGCAGCCACACAGCATCCTGAAGTCTGTGTAAGAGCGAAAAAATCAGGACTCCCAGTTAGAAGAGACAAATGGGTGAGGTGGTAGATCAAGTGCTTTCTTAGCCCTTGGAGTATTTATCTGTAAAATGTGAAAAAGAATACCTTAGGCCCTGACTGTGGGGTCAGAATGCCTGGCTGAGTCCCAGCTGCTCCATTTACTACTTTGTGACTTTGGACACTTAACCTCCCTGTGCCTCATTTTCTCATCTCTAAGATGAGGATAACAGACATTACATTCTAGGGTTATGAAGATTAAAACAGTTCATAAATGTTTAGAATGATGCACAAAATTAATATTAATCAAATTTTAAAAACATACATAAATACAACGAAAATAAAGGACGGCCATGGGAATCAGACAGAAGGAAAGTACAGCCCTGTTGTTCATGTGATTATGGTATGGCTTCCCAAAGAAGGTCTCACTTGCACTTTTAGTCTACATTCAAAATTACACACTCGAATAAATATCCAGAAAATGGTGAAGCTATAGCAAGGAGCTATGGGACACCATGTAACCAATTCTCTCAGGAGGGACCAGAAGTTGCCGCCATCTGATGTCTGCCTTGTGGCTGCTTGAAAGGAAGTTGGGGGTAGAAGTCCAGCTCCTAGTGGACAGGTGTTTGAAACCCAGAGCCATCCTTACAGTTGGCACCTCGGTGAGGTCTCCACAGACAGGCGCGGATTAAGTCGAGAGGAGACCAAATTGCTCTTCCACCTGGTGCTGGTGGCCCCAGCAGGACAGGGCTGAGGCTCAGTGACAGAGAGTGGGCAACCACAGCTAAAACCTTCATTTGCTTATGCTCTATTCTGCAGAGAAATCTCAAGTTCTGGTCCCCAGAGCAGTCAATCCAATGACTTTCATAGATATTGTCATATTCATATTATACTTCCATCTGGCCACAACTGTTTCAGAGAATCAGTTGCATCTCTTTTGTTATCAAAAATAATGTAATTAATGCGGACTTTCAGGCCCTGAATTCAGCTGTCAGAAACAAAATAAAAAATCAGTTTTATGGTTGTTACCTTTTCCTTAGAAGTTTCTTTTTTTGATACCAAGGATTGACCTCAGGGGTACTTGACCACTGAGCCACATCCCCAGCCCTATTTTGTGTTTTATTTAGAGACAGAGTCTCACTGAGTTGCTTAGTGCCTCACTGTTGCCAAGGCTGGCTTTGAACTCGCAATTCTCTCATCTTACCTCCCAAAGTGCTGGAATTATAGGCGTACGCCACTGCATCCAGCTTCCTTAGAAGTTTTGATGTCAGTTAAAGAAAATAGAATACCCGGAAAGAAAGGAGTTTTGAAGTATTTTATTCTTGTTTTCTATTAGGAGTTCAATTTTTGCTTTATTTTTATTAAGGTATAGAGATTTTTCAGAACTCAAGTAGAGCATATAGGCAAAATTAGGAACATAATAAGAAAGTAAGTTCCTCTGAAATTGAAATAGAAATAGAAATATTTATGAAATGATTGTATCTTTGGAAGTTTCTCAAACTACCCTAAAAAATGATTTGAAAATGTGAGGAGACTAACCGGGTTGAGTAGGATTCTAATTAGTGGTGTTCTGCTTTCCCTAAGACACTGCTGTAAGGTCAGAGGATTGTGGTGATGGAGGTGAAGAATGGGAAATAATTTTTTAAAAAATATTTATTTATTTTTGGTATCGGGGATTGAACTCAGAGGTACTCGACCACTGAGCCACATCCCAGCCCTATTTTGTGTTTTATGTAGAGACAGGGTCTCCCTGAGTTGCTTAGCGCCTGGCAATTGCCGAGGCTGGCTTTGAACTCGCAATTCTCCTGTCTCAGCCTCCCAAAGTGTTGGGATTACAGGCATGTGCCACCATGCCCGGCTGAGAGTGGGAAAGCATTTTGAAGGATGGAGTATTTGTCAGTCATGGGCAGATGGTGCTCAGCTGGCCTGACTGAAGCAGTGTCTTCTCTGTCTTCAGGAAAACTACCCTGGGTGGAGAGCTGCCGATGGAGATGACGGCTGGCCCTCCTACCTGCACACCAGCTCACTTCAGACAGGGTCCCTTGAGTGCAGAGGCCTGGTCCCACATTAAACACTGATCAGTCAGCATGGCTCAGGGCTTGGGACTCGACACCTCCATGCATGGCCTGAGTGGCTGTAATGCAGAGCCCCCCAGCCAGCACTTTGAGAACCTGCCTGTGGCTCCTCTACTTCATTGACTTCAACCTCTCCAAACACTCATCCTAACTTGGAGTATGCATAGATTTTCCTACTGACAATAAATTCTTTTTCTGTTTTATTCATTCACTATTTGGAAGGTTAGGAAGAGAAGTTTCAACTCTCCTGAAAACCTCAGAGGGCAGCAGAGGTATTTCAGGAAGCAGGGTTGGAAGAAGCCATGTGGGCAGCTCAGTCCCGCCAAACTGTTTACAGACTTTCTCCCGGGCTTTCCTCAGACGTCACAGGAAGGAAAAGATCTTGACTTAAAACATGACGAAAACTTTTAGATTGCAATGATCAATCCTCCAGAGCCAGAATATCACACAATTGACTGGAGAAATTGAGTCCTTAAGTGTGCCAGGCCGAGGCTGTCCTGTGGATAGGTGGTGAACCCACAAACGCACAGGCCCCAAAGTGTTCTGGTCTAAATCTTCTTGCTTCTCTCTAACATCAGTCCACTCTTGAGTCTCATGCAGTCCTTGCTTTCTGTAACTTTTGGAAGTTCAAATGAAAACAGAAAAGTTGGAATCCATCTTCTCATGGGGCAGCCCGCCTGCAGTCATCCATTACCTCTTACCTTCCCTACTCTTGATCGCACTGCTGAAACCACAATGTACATCATACATATCCTTCCAACCATTTGTCTAATTTTACCATAAAGATTTCTCCCTGGTTCTACATAGTTAACAAAATCTTAATTTCTAATAGCTGCACAATAATGCTTTATTGAGATGTGCCAAAATTTATTCATTAACTAAAAATGCAGTTTATAAGGCTTTTCCTCTGGAGGTTTGGTGGCGAGTCCATTCCTAGAACCTTTTAACAAGAAACAGAAAGATTTAAAACAGGATTAGCTACTGTTAAAAAGATTACATGGAAAAGCATTTTACATTCAAGAGTGAATTAAATTATAATTAGATTTCTTTAAATATAAATAATATACATCTAATGGAGGGAAAAGGGTCAGCTACTCTCTTCCCTTTAACATTTCTTTCCTAATAATGACTATTAAATATTCAAGGCAGGAAGACCAACATTGCCAACCTTCTAGTGTAAGTCTTCCTAATATTTTTCATGGTTACACAGGCCCATTTGAAAACTGAAAATAGTACTTATCCTGTTTTTAAGAGAATACTATAAAAAAGGACTTTTGTACTTTTTGAGAACCAGGATTCTTTTTCCACCTTTTTGAGCCATTTTAAGGCTAAATAGTATTCTAATATATGGCTACACCACAGTGCCCTACTTGTGAATATTTAAATGATTTCCAGTGGGTTTTGTTTGTTTGTTTTTGCTATTACATACAATGCTGCAAAGAACAATATTTTGTACATATCTCAGACTGGTCTCTCAGGGCATATTCCTAGTGGGGAAACAGCTGAGCAAAAAGTAAGCATATTTTAAGGCTCCAGATATATCTGGAGTTGCAGGCCAGGGATTTGATGTCAAGGTATACGCCAACTAGCAGAGTTTGAGAGTACCCACTTTCTAGTATCCTCATAAATAGCACTTTGGTTAAGAAAATATTGCCTGAGGGGAGAGATGGGGTTGTGGGGATGGGAAGGTCAGTAGAATGAGACAGACATTATTACCCTATATACATGTATGATTACACTACTGTAGTGACTCTGCGCCATGTACAGCCAGAGGAATGAGAAATTGTGCTCCATTTGTGTATAATATGTCAAAATGCATTCTACTGTAAAATAAATAGATTAAAAAAATAAACAAAAACTGGAAAAATGTCAATAAAAACATATTATCATTCTGAAAGTAAAAATGACACTCTATAATTTCTATTTTATTATTAGCAAGGTCTAATGCTTCTTCATAATTTATCATTTTGTATGAGCTGTCTGTCTTTATTGGGATGTTTTTCTTTTTCTTAATAGTCTGTAGGAACTCACTACTGTCCTCAAAGACCACAACGAGTCGATCTTCATGTATTCTTCGTGTGTCATAGCAGTCAATACAGATCGATTAAGTGAAAAAATGGTTTATATGCCACAAATGTCATTTCTCAGATTATATTTGCAGCCTAATATTTTAAATACACATAATGAAATTTTCCATTTTAACATTTTTAGCTGTACAATTCAGCGGCATCCAACGCATTTACATTGTTGTACACTCACTGCCACCATCCACCTTCAGAACTTTGCCATCTTCCCAAACGGAAATTCGGTACACATTTTAAAAAAAACAACTTTATTTCCCCAGTGCAATTTGATTAAAATTGTAAGTTGTGAAACCCATCTTTTAAAGATTCAATGTCGGGGCTGGGGTTATGGCGCAGTGGTAGCGGGCTAGCACGCGTGAGGCACTGGGTTCGATCCTCAGCACCACATAAAAATCAAAGATATTCTGTCTGCCTACAACTAAAAAATAAATATTTAAAAAAATTAAAAAAAAATAAAGATTCAATGTCATTTTTAAGTGACACATAAAACTATAAAAATTGTAAATCCATTATTCTTTTTCCTTTAAGTTGCCTTTGACATTATGTTTGGAAAGGTCTCCCTACCTAAAAAGTATGAAAACATTCATATGTATTTTCTCATACTTTGTTATAATTTCTTCTTGTTTTCTCTTTTTACATTGATCTCTTTCTTTAACCCAGATTTCTTTAAAAATCAAGCAAAAGTTAATGCCTGTTGGGAGACCATTCTCCTTATATCTGTCATGTTGCTGCATATATCCCATGAGCAGAGTCCTGACTGCCATTATCCTCAGCTATCTTTTCAAGGATTAAATGGTGCACAGCCTTGGAAAATAGAGACAATGTCCCCTTAGGAACAGAGGCAAGTTCTTGATTGTGCAATATAATAAAGATGATACCTCCATCTGGAGCAAGGATCAGGTAGGCTTACTGCCCATTACAAAAGGACCTGATTCCTTAAGTTTGGGGTACCTCTCCTGTATCCTCTGCACTGCAGCAGGCAGCAGCTGCTGCCCAGCATCAGTCTGTGGGAATAGGGGTTCAGAAGAAAGGTACAAATGCTGACTCTGGCTACTGCAGGTGTGGTCCTGTCTCGAACTCAGGAACTTTGTGCCTTCTGCCAAGAGTCAGTGGCAGGCTAACTTGGTGGTTTGCAAGTAGGTAGTTCACAGATCTTGACAAGGACTGAACTTATCTTTCCAAAAATTGAATTAATTTTCCTAGCACCATTTATCAAATCATTTCTTGACTGATTTGAAATTTCACCCATATCATAAATAAACACTTAGATATACTTGGGTTTATTTTGTATCTTTTTCTTTGTTCTATTTTCTATTTGTATATTCTAGAGCCAGTAAAATACTCTTTTTTTTTGTAATTTTATAGTATATTTTAACATTCAATGGTAAAGAGCTTCTTTTCTTCTTTATTTGTTCTTCACCTTGTTTCTTCTTTTTCCCCCCTTCCTGTCACCCTTAATATTTTGGGGCTCTTTGCACCAGAAAAAAGGTATCTAGCACATAGTGAGTATTCAATAACTATCTTTTGAGCCATTAATGAAATTGAAAGTTATTTTGTAAAATAGTCAATTCTTTTTCAATATTTGCAATTACATTCATTATAGCAATGAAACTGGAAATAATTTTTTTAAAAAAATGTTTTCTTGGTTGTCAATAGGCTTTATTTATTTACATGCAGTGCTGAGGATAAAACCCAGTGCCTCACACATGCTAGGCAATGCTCTACCACTGAGCCACAAACCCATTCTGAAACTGGAAATAATTTGATTTCTCATGTGCTATCAGTTTGTTAACTAATTTATCAAACCTTTCTTTTAAATGTTAAAAATTTAACTACTACTGATTATACAATTTAAGAAAATAATTTAGTCAGATGTGATGGCACATGCCTATAATCCCAGTGACTGGGAAGTCTGAGGTAGGAGGATTGCAAGTCTGCGGCCAGCTTCAGCAACTTAGCAAACTCTGTCTCAAAATAAAAAATAGAAAGGGCTAGAGATATAGCTCATCGATAAAACACCTCTGGATTAAAAAAAAATTATTCTTTTAGAAAATGCCTGATATGAAGGTTCTTGTATCATTTCTCTTATTTCAGAGTTCCTGGATATTTGAAGAATTCTGAAATTAATATTTCCCAACAATCCTAAGGTAATTTACAGGTCAATATTTGTCACCTTTTTTTAAAAAAAAATTTTTTTTAGTTGTTGATGGATCTTTATTTTATTCATTTATTATTTATATGTGGTGCTGAGGATTGAACCCAGTGCCTCACGCATGCTAGGCAAGCGCTCTACCACTGAGCTACAGCCCCAACCCTATTTGTCACCTTTTTATGGTCTTTACTATTTCATTACTCTTTATTGTCATTAGAGTAAAATAGTGCTTTTGTCTTTGCTAGGAATGTTGCAGTTCACTAAGGAGAGTCTAGTAAAACAACAACAACAAAAAGTCAAAGGTAGCATTTATTTATGAGGAATTAGGAAGCAGCAGGAGTATTTGGACTTAGTCTACTGCCAGAACTGTACTTAAGTGTCACTGAATTTACTCCTAGGGGCTGCTGCTTTTGATGTCCTTTCCTGTGAACTGCTTGGCTGGTCACTGCTTGGGTCTTGACCTTGGCTGGGGATCTACCTAGCAGCTGTGAAGGTGAAATCACTAGCCACAACAGAGAGTGGCTTACTACTCTCTAGAGAAACAATGAATTTTCCAGCTCAGTTTCATCTGGGTTTTGCATGAATTTCTTCATTTCTCTCTTGTATTCAGGGTGAACTATATTTTTACATTCTGGAAAATCAGATAGAATTTGTGTCTGTATTTAATTTGATTTGGGTAACCCTATAAGTACTTCCTACAAAAATGAAGATATTGAAATTTTGGAGGTAGGAAGAGATGTAGTTGAAAGTTTCTATCTTCTACCCACAAGATAAACCTAGTTTTCAGATAGTTTTAATGCCTCTCTTTATCTATAAAGTCAGGCTCCATGTCTTTATTTTTTCCACTTGAAACTATTTATTCTCCAAATTTAGTAAACTACTTTGTAAAGTGTAAGGAAAGTACATATAATTTCTAGATACATATAACTTTTGGATGATGGCATTTTAGTGAGGAGCTTGTGATCTCTGAAATCAGTGACTGGAAAAGAAACATGCTACATCAAAACACCAGACTCTGCCAAGGGTTGCTAGGATGAATTTGCAGTTGCTTCCATTATTCTTGAAAGTGGATGTCCCTTTGCCCCAAATTTGATTGTAAAAGGCATCTGCAACATTTGAGTAATTTTGAAGTTGCACAGATGGAGCTTAAACATTCTGCTGTGGATGTCTTATGTTTGTAATCTTTCTCTAATTGTTTATCCAGTGAAGATGTGAGGCTGTATAAACTCCAAAGGAATAGGGTTCTCGTGTCTTTATCATTTTGATATTCCAGCTCTTGGCATAGTGCTTGAAGCACAGTAGGTGCTTATTAAGGATGTGTTGAAGGTAAGGATGTGTTGAATGAATGGTGTTTGGGTATTATAGACTGGAGAAAATACCCTGAAGGAAGAACTGTAATTTGTCTAAGGAATGTCACAAATCATAGTAATTAAGGAATTAGAAATGGCATTCTTTTAATTTTGGTAACTAACTTGATGACTGAACTAACAATCCAGGTAGAACTATTCCTTATGCTCCTGTGACCACCTACACTTTGCTACCTTTTTAATTTTATTTTTCTGGTACCAGGGATTTAACCCAGGGCTGCTTAACCACTGAGTCACATCCTCAGCCCCTTTTTATATTTTATTTTGAGACAGGGTCTCGCTAAATTTCTCAGGGCCTTGCCAGGTTGCTGAGGCTGACTTTGAACCTACAATCCTCCTGCCTCCACTTCCTGAGTTATTGGGTTATAGGCATGTGCCACTGTGCCGGGCTTCTTTGCTACCTTTTTAAGGAGCCAAACATTACCAACAGTCCAGAAAGGAGGGAGGCTGGAAAGTAAATGGAGGTGGGGGGGGGATTAACTAGATACAACGAAAGCTGCATATGCTTTAGGTCTCTAAAAGATGTGTCTAATCTCTTCTAGTTTAAAGAGTTTACTTATTGGTGGTATAATTTATTTGCAGTGATACAGATCTAATATCTACAATGGCCTGTGCACAGAACAAAGCTTTGTCAAAGGAAAATGGCTGTCACTCAACCAGGAATTAAGGGCATTTTCAAAAGGAAGAGTTGTGTTTGTAGCCATGGGGAAAATCTTTGTAAATAAACTCTTTCTCCCATAACCAAGGGTTGCCATTTTACTGGTAGGAAAACAGTGCCAATTTTAGGAAATATTTTAGGCACAAAAGCAAAACCTCTTAGATCCTCTTCTGAAAATAACTTGACATGAGCATTTTTCCCCATTCCCTGAGGTCTGGAGCTGGGCTCTGTAATTTACAGGACGTGATTAGGAGAGTTCTATGCCATTTTAGACTAATTATGTAAATTGGAAGGAATTTAGTCTTTCATTCTTTATAACAAAGTTATTTCCCTTCTATGAGTACTAACTTCTAATGAAGCTTTAGTTTGTTTCCTTTTGTAACGCAGGCATCTCTTCTTGAAAGACAAAAATTAAAATCCCAAATAAAGATGGTGAGACACAACACATTTTGCCATAGTTAGTCACCTAATTTGGCAGAGAGGGATTTGTTTTTGTCGCTGCTGCCTAAAAAGACACTATGATAATATAGTCGACTAGATTCTTCCCCCTTTAACTTTTCCTAACGTTTCCAGGCTTTACTACTTGGCAAACACAACTTGGGACAGATTTCTTTATTTTCTCCTCTGGCCTAAAACGAAAAACCCCCACTTTCCAAACTGTTACCACCGAAGAGTTTATTAAATGGCTGAAAAAGACAGCTGGTCCTACCATCTGTTAAAAATTTTCAGGGGCCAAATAAAACAGGTTACACCTTTCGCCATGCCAAGTCTTGTGATACCCCCTTCCTCTCACAGCCTGGGGAGGGCTAATCTGAATTTCACGCTCTGATTTTGCTATTGCTAATGTTGGAGCTTCTTATGCATGCTTCTCCACATTGCTTACATTACCCCTCTTTTTGAGTTACAAAGCTCTTCTCACATTTCAACCGGACTTATTTGCAACCTATTACCTTACCCTTCCATAATCTCTATAGTTAAACCAGTGACTGGAAGGAAATCCACAGATACCTAACTAATTTCTGACTTTTCAAGCCAAAGGGGAGAGCCAACAGTACGTTTCTGTTGTTTTGCAACCAGTTTTTTCTATAAGTGCTAATGGAGGTAATTCAGATTTTGGAACAAAGGCTTAGCTCACCACACGCTGCAGGTGTGAAAGGGTTGAAACAAAAGAGATGCTAACCCTAATGGTATTTCTTGTCATTAACAATTCTTTGATGTTCACACTGGAGCCTCCCTTTTATCTTTTAGTTTTTCAGCCATCTTTGTTAACATGCAGCTCAATTGAATCCCCCCCCCCACCTCCCCCTGGCCTTTAAAGACATCTGCAAAATGTTTATGCTAAGTTAGTTTCCACTGCATCTTTTAGTACCAAGGCAAAGTAAAATGAGATAAAGCTTGTGAGGTTATTATTAAAACATCAGTAAGTTTCTATCATTAAGCTGAAGGGGAAGATCAATAAAAAAGGAGCACTTAATGTTACTTTAATAAGGATGAGTTTCCTGTAACAGGACTTGGGATTAACTTTAGTATTGCTGAAGAGCACTTCACAATAAAGACGTTGCTGTGATCAGAAAAGGGTGACTTGCCTTTACCCAATTAAACAGTTTGCAAATACTTTGAATGCACTTGATCTATTCTTTCCTGTTTCATTGAAAGTCTTCATCATGAACATATTTTAAGAATATTTTACCACAACCTTTTCTTCCCTGTGTCTTCCCTGGCAAGTTGCCAAAGATTTTTTTTTTTGTTTTTTTTTTAAAACAGGTTTGCTTGTCTGTCCTTCTGTCCACTTAGGATTGGGGAAGGAGGCGGCGGGATGACAGGGCTTCAGAAAACTTTGTTTAACTTGCTTTGATGACAGCAAAATGTAGGGAACAGTCAACACTACATAATATACAGTCCTAAGCTATTCAGCAGCCAGATCTGCAACCATCCTGCAGGAGCAAATTAGAATCATATGTTTCTCACCCAAATGGTTGGGCTAATCTTGCTAGTGTATTTTGCATCCTCTTGAACAAAACAGAAATGCTTGTTAATTGCTTCTGAATGGATACATCTTTCCTTTTGACTGTGTGGGGGTGGGGGTGGGAATGAATTGTTTAACTAGTTTAACACTTTTACCAGTGGGGATCTCTCTGGACAGTTAATTTGTTTCAGTCTGAGAATTTGTATTTTTTGGCATGTATTAATTTGCAGCCAGCACAATACTGAGTCACAACTGAGATAGACAGGGAAACCGGCTTTTATTCAGCCCCAAATGACAGATACTAGGGAAAAGATAATAAGCAAAGATAAAATACAAATTAATGTTAACAATGTATCTATTTTATGATTTTCCTCTCATATTATTTAATAATTCTTAGCATTTATATGATGCTTTTCATCTTCAAAGCGCTTTACAAATGTTAGCTAATTAACCACGAGGTAATGAGGCCTGGATGATAATGCTGCAGTAAATTTTCTCTAGCTCGGATTATAAAGTAAAAATGGAGATGTATGTATTCATACATTTTTAAAAATAGCATTAGATGGTTGTAGAGATTTTGTGAATCAGAGACTCAGGCAATTTATCTTCTATGTACAACTTCTGTGTATGTCTCTGTACAAAAAAATCTTGGGCATTCCAGAAGCAGATGAACTATCAGGATTTTCCCACCTGGCAGGTGGTTGGCAAATTTTCTGTCATTTCATCCTTGATGGTCCTATTCCTTGTTATTTTCCCCTTGGTTTCTCTCTTCTCATCCAATAACACAGACAGATCCAAAAGGAAGGAAATTTACTGTTGGGAATTAGGGACAGACACCCATTTTTTTTTTTTTTGCCCAGATTTTCCATGGACAAATTTTGGTGAAATACATGCTAAAACACCTGTGTTATTTTGTACTACCTTTTATAATGATGCTGGTTAGGTGAATTCCATTATTTTAGAATGTATATATGTGCTCTGTGGGCAGTTAGTTTGACATTGCGTAAGGCCTAATGATATAATTTTTATTTTTATTTTTTATTTATTTTTTGGTACTAGGGATTGAACTCATGGGCACTTAACCACTGAACCACATCCTCAGCCCTTTAAAAAAATATATTTTATTTAGTCAGGCACGGTGGCACATGCCTGAAATCCTAGCAGCTGGGAATGCTGAGGCAGGAGGATCACCATTTCAAAGCCAGCCTCAGCAAAAGCAAGGTGCTAAGCAACTCAGTGAGACCCTGTCTCTAAAAATAAAATACAAAACAGGGCTGGGGGTGTGGCTCAAATGTCCAAATGTGGCCAAATGTCCCTGAGTTCAATCTCTGGTACCAAAAAAAAAAAATTTATTTAGAGACAGGTTCTCATTGAGTTCTTCACTAAGTTGCTGGGGCTGGTTTTGAACTTGCAATCCTCCTGCCTCAGCCTTCTGAGCTGCTGAGATTACGTGTATGTGCCACCATGCCTGGAAAATTATATAATTTTAAAAAAGAAAAGCATACTTTATTTAATCTAAATTACATCATCTGATATAAAATGAACACTAGTACAAAGTTAAGTGATTAATAAAAACTTTGTAGTTCGTAGAAAACTTAAATTACAAGCTAATAAATATACCCCTTTATGAGAATGAATTGCTAGACTCAGACTCTGAGGGCTGGTCTTTTTTTCCTGAAAACTTAATTTGAGAAAGTTTATCAGACTTCATGAGTAAGTTTGTGTGTGTGTGTGTGTGTGTGTGTGGTGCTGGAGACCAGGCATTGCTTATGCTAGGCAAGTGCTCTGCCATCGAACTACCCGCCCAGCACCGCATGCATCAATCTTAACAATTCAGAGGGAATTTTATTTAAACCACTGAAAGTCTTATATGCTCTAATTAAAGAATTCTAATTTAACAATGATTGATCCTATTTGTTAAAGACTTTCTCCTCTTTTCTCTATGTGTTGTGGTGTTATGACATGTAAGACTAATAAGTGGAGGTTTGTCTGTTTCCTCTGTCCTCCCAAGTCTGGGAACACGTGGACATTATGTAGAAAAAGTCAGACTGGAGTATAAGGGACAATAATGTCCACGTGATGAGTTAAATCTTTTACTTTTCGTTCTGATATTTTTGAAGTCTTGAACATCCAGGATCTGCTTCTATGTCTTCACTATAATAACAAATCAACCAAAGGGAAGACTCTAAGGACTAGGATATATTGAATCTGGTTCTATAAATATCTTAGTGATATGGCTTTTTAAAATCAGTGCCTGCTGATAGATTGTACATAAAATGTACTGTTGTTGTAGGACTAGATGCCTCCAATAAATGAATTACATTGAATAAGTAAGGGAAAAAGTCATTTTGGAAAAGGTGATCAATGTGATGGAATGTTCTAAATTACGCATTAGATGCCAAGTCTTTGCTATGCCAAGGCATTGTGTTAAGTGTTCCACATATAGCAACAACATGCTAAATATTTCCTGGTTAATTGATGATCTGGTTTAAAATCTGGAGAATTTCCAGAGCAGATCACCCATCCTTATTAAAATGAATGATTCAGCCATGTGTGTAATTCCAGTGTCTCAGGAGGCTGAAGCAGGAGGATGGCAAGTTTGAGCCCAGTCTTAGTGACTTAGCAAGGCCCTAAGTAGTTTAGTAAGACCCTGTCTCAGAATAAAAATAAAAAGGACTGTGAATTTAGTTCAGTGGTAAAGTGCCCCTGGGTTTAATCTCCTGTACCAAATAAATTTTTAAAAAATGAAGTAAAATAAATGCCTCAAATATGTTCTGAGGTCCCACACTGAGACTATTTTTTGGTGTGGCCAAAATGTCAGAATGTCAAAATGTCACCATTTCTGACCACATCAGCAGAAATGATGTTGCTGTTTTCCTTCATAAGGATGGGTAAATGGGGACTGACTTGCTATGGAGTATTGTACCATATCTAGGTGTTCTTTATGCCCTTTCTGTCCACCTGGAGGGCAAAATTCTCTATTTACATTTTAATATTTTTTTCATGTAGTTTTTTTTGGGGGGGAGGGATGAATTAAAACATTAACTTACAGACAGCCTTCCTGCATGGTCACATTTCATCTTCTTCCTAATATTTTCTCTCTCAGATATTAACCTATAGCTCATGCTCAATTAGTTCCTGCATGATGTCTACTTCATTTGCTCAATTACTATACTTATATACATGTATATATCTGGTTTAACACCAACATGTATTTTCCAGTACAGTCAGGAGGGAACTAGGTAAGACTGTGCTTTAGCTGTTTGGTGCCAGAAAACAGAAGGGGGCAGGCGGTGGGGGGGAGAGGGAGGGAGAGAGAGAGAGCAGAGCGAGCAAGCGTGAGTGAGCTGAATATATGCTCTAACATTGCTCTCTTATTCATCTCTCCCCTTTTTTATTTTTATTTTTATTTTTTTGGTACGGGGGATTGAACTCAGGGGTAACTTGATCACTGAGCCACATCCATAGCCTTAGTTTGTATTTTATTTAGAGACAAGGTCTCACTGAGTTGCTTAGTGCCTCACTTTTGCTGAGGCTGGCTTTGAACTGGTGATCCTCTTGCCTCAGCCTCCCAAGCCAGTGGGATGACAGGTGTGCACCACTGCACCTGGCCTTCCCCTTTATTTTTGCATAACTTAAAACCTACTTTGATTATTTCATAAAATATAATACCATGAAGCCATCAATATTTTTATTCAAAGTCTAGGAAAAACTTGTATATACCTTAAAAATTTATTTAAAAGTATTTCTTGCTGGGTACAGTGGCACACACCTGTAATCCCAGCGGCTCAGGAGGCTGAGGCAGGAGCATCTCGAGTTTAAAGCCAGCCTCAGGAAAAGCAAGGTGCTAAGCAATTCAGTGAGACCCTGTCTCTAAATAAAATACAAAATAGGGCTGGGGATGTGGTTCAGTGGTTTAGTGTCCCTGAGTTCAATCCCCGGGTCCCAAAATAAATAAATAAATAAAAAATAAAAAAAGGATTTCTTCATCAAATGTCTTTTGTTAAATTTAATGCCCTCCAAAGAAACTCTTTCTCATTTGCAAAATGTTTTCAGTAATGTGTGGGAAAGACAGTGCCTAGAAAGCAGTGAAGGGCCCAGGAGAAAAATTGCAGAGTTCACGGTGAGCGGAGGCACCGCCAAGAGGATCCCCCTGGAATTAAACATAGGATTTGGATGTCTTTGACTGCTGTCCCCTGCAGATGGCATGAAGCTGGAGGGCAAGGACATTCATCTCTGTGTCTAGATCCAGGCAGAGCGTATGGAAGGAGTGTAGGGACCAGAGGAAAGCTAGTAAGCCTGGCCAACGATGGCAGGGTTGCTAATATGGGGCAAAAAGACTGTGAGAGCAGCAGGCGGAGGAGAAAAGAGACCACTGAGTGTCAATCTGTTTAGGCAGTTACAGGCGTGGCAGAGAGAGACTGAGGAAAAAAATCCTACTTCTTGTAACAGGGATAACAGCACCCACATTTGTAAGTCTTATCAAGATGTTTAGCAGGGTGCGATGATGCACGCCTGTAATCCCAGTGATTTGGGAGGCTGAGGCAGACGGATTGCAAGTTCCAGGCCAACCTGGGCAATTTAGCGAGACCTTATGTCAAAATAATAAATAAAAAATATAAGGGTTCAATCTACAGATCGAACTATAAAAATACTATAAAAGTAAAGAAGTTTAACTCCAGGACAATTTAGAAGGAAATTTTATTTCAGGGATAAATTTTCCAGTTTTGTTAATCTTTACAGATTATAGGTGATTTAGATAGATAGATAGGGAGGAAATGTCAACAACAGAAACTTAATTATTTTGCCTTCTGCTTTGATCTTTTCAGGGAGTTTCTTATCCATGAGCTAATGCCTCGCCCTGCTCTGCATCTGACCTCCAGTCTTTGTTGCTGGTGTTGATGCTGCTGCTATTGTTTAATTTTTAGCTCTAAGGGACATTTCTTTTGTCTAGAGAAAAGGGAGCTGGAGAGAAGAGTTTGGGAAGAGAGAAATTCAAAGACCCATTCCAAGGTAAATTTTGGCACTAAACATGATACTTTAAGAGTTTGAGGTGTAATAAACTCCACCCCAATATTTTCCACACTACTTAAATCAATGTTTTAGTCTATTAAAAGTTAAAGATGTGTAAATTAATCCATGAAGATTTGCAACAGAAGTTCCCACGCCTTTTGTGCGGGGGAATCTCTTAGAGCTGGGTGTTCCCTCACCCAGCTCCTGAGCTCTGATTCTTGACGCGTGGGTGGGCTGGGAAAAAGCCTCTATCAAGCGGGACTGGGACTGGTGGCTTTGGTATATACCATGAGCAGGCTCTTGGATAAACACTGGTTTAGCAGTCTCTGTCTTGACTTGTTCTGGGCTGGGGTAGGTCCCCAGAACCTTCTCTCACCTGTCTCAACTTTGGAAGAAGAGGAGGTGGCTCCTGCCTACAAGACCCTCTCTGGCCTCTGGAATTGAGGGGGACAGTCAGACTTCTGTGACTTCAATCCCTTTCTTGCATTTTTATGGCTCTTTCCCGCATATCCTTCCCAAAGCTGAAAATAGCAGCCTCCTTTCCAGCTATAAAAGGAATGGGAAAAAGTGGGCACTACCACTGAGAAAATGGGATTGGTTAAAAGTGATGTGACATTGTGACCCCCTGAAGCCAAAACCATCAAGAGGAAGTGGGTAAGGCCTCTGAGGTCCTTGTAGGAAATGATTTTTCCCTGTGATCTTTCTGTAAAAACCTTATCAAGTGGACAGCTCAGTATTTATCAGCAGAATCAGAGAATTTGTCTAGTGTGGCTATTTATAATAAGAATGCAGAAAGAAAAGAAACACAAATAATATAAAGGTTCCATGAGTAGTGGAGATATGAGTTTAACCCAGTCTCTGGTATGGACGTAGGCACTCAATGCATACTTGTTGAGTAAATGAATTTTTTAAAACAGATCTAAGCTCCATTTCAAGCTATATAATATAAACATGTGAATTAATCCATGTGTGAGATATACATGTGAGATACACAGATAATTTCTATTATACCTCTTAAGAGAGCACTGACAGTTTTTAAACTCTCAATTGGGTTGATATTTGGTCACATGTTTGGAAAGAATCTATAAACACTGAGTTGCAAGCACAATAATTAGCTACTCCCAAACTGCAGAGGTTAGTTTGCTGTTAGTTATTAAGAATGTCTGCTGAGGCCCTTGAGAAGTTGGGAATCTTGTGGTGTTTGATGAAATGGTTTCTTATCATAGCTAGCTTATATGTATTAATATTGGGGAAAAGATGTGAATTGGCTAAGAAAAGTTAAGTCACACAGACACGTTATATGTGTAAAAACTAGAGATGCTCAATAATAAGCAATCTGAGAGACTCAGAGCACTCTCCCTGCATTCCTTGTTGTTTTGTTAACTGTCACCAAGAGACCAGAAATTTCTCTGAGAACCCATCAAGGTTCCTGCACACTGCCTCAAAAACTCCAATCATTTCATATTTCATAAACCAATAGTCTGGAAACTTCAAGTTCAAGTTCATTTCTAACTCTGCCTCCATGAAGCTTCTGGTAACCTATTGTGGACTCCTCACAACTTTCTTGATGGAGGCACTCCTACACCCCCTCAGCAGTCCTCCCGCAGAGCTTAGAGTTATTTCCAAGAGAGCTCTGGAGCCCAACTGCACAGACTTGAATCCTCGTTCCAAACTGGGGGTTCTTGGATGAGTCACTGAATGCCTCCCACCTCAGTTTCCTGTAAAAATGGTACTAATCATGATGGCATTTATCCAACAGATTATCATGGAGATTAAATGGAGCAATGAGAAAAAGCCAGGCCTTGGTACACAATAAATACTTAATTCATGTTAATTGTTATCATTCTCAGATAAAAATTAGATGAAAGCATCAGCATGCTTTATGAACTACATTTTGGTCACTCTGACCCCAGGCAGATTGTCAGTCCACCATCAGTATCCCATTAAGACACTAAAATGCAGGCTGCTGGCTTCAGGAAAGAGCAAGATGTACGCTCTGACACTCCTAGATTTGTACATTTGCTCCTCCCTACCAGCTTGCTGTGTATGGTCAGTAACACAACCTCTCTGAGCCGACCATTTGTAATTTTTGCCTACTTAGCATAGCTTGTAGGAATAGTACATGAGAGAGTGCCAGTGAAATTGCCTATTTTTGTTAAATATTTTACTTCTAAAAATGGCTTTAGATGTCCTCAGATTGTAGCTGTAAACATCTGGAAAGCCCCTACAAGACACTAGGCTTGGTATCCACATCTTACATGTTAGGAATTGGGAAATAGTTTTGGAAACAAGAATATCTCCTTTCTATGCCAATTCGATGTCTGCTCTGTGTAGAGACAAGGCTGGTTCTAGACAGCATGATGTCACTGGGGAATCTGGTAGGTTGGCACAGAGAACCCAGAATACAGAATAAACTGACCTCAAGTCTTATCACGACTCTGGTACTCACTCACTACAGGGCCCTGGGGCAAGCCACTGGGCCTCTGTCTTGTCATCTGTAAAGAAGTATATTGGGCCAGCTATTTCCCAACTGTTCTCACTATCCTAAAATATAATATCTCTGAGTTCAGGATAATGTCATTATTTATATCCCTAAACTGATCTGGCAAGTGACATCCAGCCATCCAGTGTTGTCAAAGGAAGGTCAACCGGCAGAAGTATTTTCTTTGCTTTTAACATTGCAGCAGCAATAAAGGTTTTGTTGTTGTTTTATTTTTGTTGCGCTCCTTTTGTTTTGAATGGTACATGGCCTAGTAAAACCACAAGAGTGTGTGAATGAAGAATACTCCGTGCGGAACTCAAAAGACCAACATGCTTGCCTGTCATTGCCCAAGGGGCGAGTGTGGAGAACAGCCAATACCAGAAGTGCCCATAAGTGGGAAGCACCACCCAAGTAAGCAACTAGAAGATCCTTCCCAGTCACCTCTAATTCACTGCTTATCACTAGGTCAGGGTTAATGCACATAACCTTTCTCTATTTTTAACACAAGCATCCTAAACCCTGAGCTGGCTGGGCCTGTAAGACAGTCACAGGTTTTTTTTTTTTTTTTTTTTTTAACCTTTATTTTATTTATTTATTTTTATGTGGTGCTGAGGATCAAACCCAGTGCCTCACATGTGCTAGGCAAGCGCTCTACCACTGAGCCACAACACCAGGCCCCAGTCACAGGTTTTGACACATTGACAATCTGAGTTGATGATCTGTTCAGCTATTCAACCAACTGACTTGGTCAATAACTACTTTGTGACATTATTGAGAGGTCCCCAATGAATCAAATGACTCAAACTACTGGGAGTGATTAGATATGGTGTCGTGAGTGCGTCATGATACAACCAAGAAAAAATTAGGAGAAAATCTCAACAACCTTTTAAAATTCCCACTTTACATAGAATTTAATTTAGGATAAAAACTAATATAATTCTGTCTATTCGACACAGAAAAGGGGCATCCTATGTCAATAAAAAAAGAAGTCTCCAAACATTGACTTTAGGAATAGTCTCTGAACTTTAAAAAGTCTATAAAATAGTATAGGTGATATGACAATCTTTTTCTATTGGAGGTTATATTAACTATCACTAGAGAACTGGTAATAAATACCTTACGATATCCCACAAATCAACATTAGCAAACATGGCCCCGAGCAAACCACCTTCCAATGACTAATGATTAACAAGAATCCAAAGCCCACGTACTAGACTGATTTTTCACTTTTGAATGCTTTCTACTTCATTAAAAATAGAAAAAATT
Organism: Xerus rutilus; assembly: GCA_028644305.1. Classification (NCBI taxonomy): domain Eukaryota; kingdom Metazoa; phylum Chordata; class Mammalia; order Rodentia; family Sciuridae; genus Xerus; species Xerus rutilus. The sequence goes on along the minus strand of CM053402.1, from coordinate 104,833,556 downwards.
CGTTCCTCCTATCCTCAGTCTATTTTTTATTTTTTTATGTTTTTGGTACCGGGGATTGAACTCAGGGGTACTTGACCAGTGAGCCACATCCCCAGCCCTATTTTGTGTTTTATGTAGAGACAGGGTCTCACCGAGTTGCTTAGCACCTCACCATTGCAGAGGCTGGCTTTGAACTCACGATTCTCCAGTCTCAGCCTCCCAAAGTGCTGAGATTACAGGCATGTGCCACCATGCCCAGCAGTATTTTTTATTTTGTGACAGTTTCTTACTAAGTTGCGGAGCCTGGCCTGGCACTTGTGATCCTCCTGCCTCACCTTCCAGTGCTGCTGGGATTACAGGTGTGTGCCACCGCACTCAGCTTTCAGTTTAAATCTTAATCCTAATCCTTTTCTTTAGTCTCTGTTCATTTCCATCCTAAAATTTGGCCAATCCTGCAACCCCCTTGGATTGCCTTTCCACCCCTCTTCTTTTGTTTAACCTCTAAATTTCTGGAGCACTAGTCTTCTGCCACAGGAAACTAACATGGCTGTGCCTGTCACCCAGTTAATAAAATGTACAGCCAGATCTTAATCCATTTCTTTTGCCTGGGACAACTCTAATGTATCCTTCCTCCACCTTCCTTCCCCAGCCCCTGCACCCCCAGGTGTAAAGGATATTTTCCCAGGATGCATTGGCTTTGCACCCCTTTCTACTCTCTTTCTACTCCAGTTCAGCTTTTCCTTACCCTTTGGTACACTACCATGTGCGTCTTCCAATTGATCTCTTTGCCTCTTGCTTCTCCTCCTTACTCTACTGCCAAAGGCTCTTTCCAAGTCCCACCTTTGTTAATGGCATGACTCTGTACAAAATCCTAGAGGTTTCTCATTGCCTACTATGGAGTCCCAATTCCTTAGCACAGAACTAAGACTCCTCCGCAATCTACTTCTCTAGTTTTACCTCTTCTTTAAGGTCTGAACTCCAGTTAAACCAGAACAGGGCCAGAATTTTCCTTCTGCTTGAGTCTGACTGGGCTCATCAGAACACTTTTGGTTGTTCTAGTGGCACCAGGGTGCTTGGAATGTGGGGGAAAGGTCACTATCCCTAAACCATACCAAAGGCCCTGTGTCCAGCATGACACCAATAGCTCCGTCACCCATGTGTTAGGCTATCAGTTTGTCCTATCGTCAGACCATTTCCACGCTACTGACCACTCAAGATTTTGGTTATATACTTTCATGTTTTCATGAAACATTCGTTACTGTGCCCTCCTGTGGTCTTACTTTGCATTTCCTACTGTAAAAATCTCTGTCTGTATCACTTCTCCCCTAAGCTCTTGCAGCAGCCCAACAACAGTATCTTAGACCGGTGCTATCTAGAGATTTGTATCAGATGTGGCACAAATAATTTACTCTTTATTATAGTTCAAGTACATTGACTTGTACAGTTTAAAAAGGGGGAATTGTATGGTATGTGAATTATATCTCAATAAATCTATTATAAAAATAATAGTTCAAATACTGGTATTTGTAAATGAGTTATTTTCAAATACTTTCAAGCAGGACCTACTACAAAGAGCAGATATAACTCACTCACATTTGTTTCTATATTTCCTAGAACCTTTATTTAAATGACAGTAAAAAAGAATAAAGAGAGTAGACCCAGTGGCGATGAAACCACAAGAGGGAATCAATGAGGAAGGAGAGATTCTAACATATTTCTTTTTATTCTTTCTTTCTTTTTATTTTTTAGATGTCAATGGACCTTTATTTTATTTATTTATATGTGGTGCTGAGAATTGAACCCAGTAACTCATGCATGCCAGACAAGTGCTCTACCACTGAGCCACAACCCCAGCCCCAAGATTCTAACATATTTCTGGAAGGTAAAATATGATGGAAGAAGATATTTGCTTCCAGTAATTCAAACTGAAATCCTTTTAAGAAAAAAGAGTGAATTAGTATAAAATTTAAACTATGCCTGATTGAAGGCACTGGAGAGGTATGAGAGAGTGAAGAAATATGGAACCAAGGTTAAAGAGAAGGACTGAGTTCGGAGAGGAGAATTTAGCATTTGAGACAACTTTTCATCCAGCCAAAACTCCGAAGAGGTCATTTAGAAGCTGTGAGGGTGAGCCTTGTAGGGCCAAGGGAACAAAAATTAGAGTTCTACAGACCTATTCCTCATCTCACACACATACGCACATACTTTGACTAGGGATCATGAAACGCTGCTGTCTGGGAGAGAGTGAACCAGACACGGAGTGCCCTAACAGGCCCTGCAGGTCAATTTATTCCTTCCTCCCTCCCTCCCTCTCTTCCTCCCTTTCAATATTTTTAGCTGTAGATGGACACAATATATTTCATGTATGTATGTATGTATGTATTATGTATGTATGTGGTGCTGAGAATTGAACCCAGTGCCTCACACATGCTAGGCAGGCACTACCACTGAGCCCAGCCCCAGCAGCTCTGATGCTGGATTAAAGTGGTCCTGCTCACTCATGCCCCTGGCATATATTACTGTTTTATGGAGAAAAGGAATGTTATCCTAGGCCTTCAATTATTATTTTTTTACAAATATTTTTGCAGATATAACGGCCAGCATGCAATAAAGTAATAACCAAGGGAGTGAAAAAAAAATGAGTGAGAACAACATTGTAGTGAAACTACTAAAAACAAAACCTCAAAAGCTAGGGGAAAAGACAAATCATCTTCAAAGAAATAACAATTCGACTTACAACTCATTTTTCAACAGAAATAACGAGAACCAGTAGACAATGAAGTACTATCTTTAAATTTCTAAGAGAAATAACTGCCAATATAGAATTATGTGCCAATCAAAAATATCTTTCAAGAATGAAGACTGAATAAAGATATTTTCAATGAAATAAAAACTTACACCACGCTAAAGGAAACACTAAAGGGTGCTCTGTAGGCAGAAGAAAACAGACCCCAGAATAGGAGGTCAGAGATGTGTGGAGAAATGAGGAACAATGAAAATGGCAATCATAATTTCTTGTGAAATTTTAAATATGTATGAAATTAAAGTACACTACAATAATGGCAACATAATTAAAGAGGAATACACACACATGCACATACACACATGTACACGTAGGAATAGAGTGTTTTAAGGCTCTTGAATTCTTGAATTGTCTAGAAAGACAGTAAAAGTACCAACTAATATTAAATTTTTATAACTCAACCATACACATTGTAATTTCTTGTATAACCATAAGAGAATAATAAAGTATGTATCTAATAATATAGCCTTAAAATATATGAAGGAAAAATTGGCAGAACTAAAAGGAGAAATAGACATATTCATAATCACTGTTAGAAATTTAAACAACCTCTCTTGGGCTGAGGATTTAGCTGAGCAATGAAGCATTTGTTTAGCCTGTGTGAGACCCTGGGTTTGATCCTCAGTACCATAAAAGATACAAACAACAACAAAATGCTTCTCTTAACAACAGATTGATAGGAAAGGCAATCAAAAACTAGTAAGCAGCTGGGCGCGGTGGCTCACGCTTGTAATCGCAGCACTTAGGGAGGCTGAGACAGGAGAATTGCGAGTTCAAAGCCAGCCTCAGCAATGGCAAGGCACTAAGCAACTCAGTGAGACCCTGTCTCTACATAAAACACAAAATTGGGCTGGGGATGTGGTTCAGTGGTCGAGTGCCCCTGAGTTCAATCCCCAGTACCAAAAAAAAAACAAAAATAGTAAGCATAGAGATGACAAAAAACTTGATCTACTGCATGTTATAGAAGACTGAAGAATATAATTAATTTTTAACTATGTATGGAATATTTGCAAAAATTTATTATATGATTTGCTGTGTCATCTCAACAAATTTCAAAGACTTGAAATCATAATGAATTTGTTCTCTGGCTATAGACATTTAAGCTAGACCTGAACAACAAAAAGATAAGAGATAATTAGCATCACAAATGAAAAAGGAGACCTTACTATAGGTTCTACAGTGTTAAAAATATCATAAGAGATATTTCAAATAATCTAACCAAACTTGAAAATGTAGAAGAAATGGAAACATTTCTAGAAAAAGTTAAACCTATCAGAACAAATAGAGGAAGAAATAGTATACACAAAATCTGTTTAGATAAAAATCTTAATATCAAATCTTAATTTGTTAAATATTAACTTATTAATCTTAACTTATTTAATTATTAATCATAATTAAAACATCCCCTTATAAAAAAGAAGCCACATATATAGCTCCCCACATAATTAAAAAAGTTAAGGAAGAATTAATGTCATTTTTGTACAAACTCTTCCAGCAAAAGATATATTGGGATATGAGATTAAATAAATCTATATGTTAATCTCATTATGGGCATAGATATTTATTTTTTAAACTAACAAATTAACTCCAGTGATATATAAAGGGATAATAAGACATGAAAAAGTTGGATTTATTGTAAGAATGCAAGGCTAGTTTAATATAACTCACTACATTAACAAAATAAATGAGAAAATCATAGGATTATTTGAATATATAGAGAATAAATATTTCATACAATTCAATGACCCTTAAGGAGAAAAACTCTTAGGAATAAAAACAAAAACAAATATCATAATTAATCGTATAATATTGAAAGTTTTCCCTGTGAGACTGAGAAAAAGATAAAAGTGTCTACTATTAGCCTTCCTAAGCAACCTTGTACTGGAAATCTTACCCAGGTAATTGTGGAAGATTGATTACAATGATGGTCCCAATGTTCTGTCTTTCCCTGTATTCCTGCCCTTTGCAGTGTAACTGACTTTGCATCTCCTCCCATCAAGAGATGAACTCTATTTGTCCACCTCTTGAATCTGGTCTGGGTTTGTGATTTGCTTTGGTTAAAGAATGTGCTAGGATTGACAATGTATCAGCTCTGATCCTCAAGAGACACCTCCTCCCTCACCTTCTTCCTTCTCCATCTTCCCCTTTTCTTGAGGAGATGCTGCCACTGCTATGGGGAAAAGAGCAAGTTGGAGGATGAGACCAAGTAGAACGGAATGAAGTTAGTCCAGTGACCTCAGCTGTGGCCCCAGACATGAGGGAATTCAGCCAAAGTCAGCAAAGCTGCAGAGCTGACCTAATTGCAGACACGAAAGTGAGCCTTGACTACATTAGCTAAACTCAGCAGAAATATTCATCCAACCCATAGACTTGTAAGAAATATGTGGGGTTAGTTTGTAGAGCAATAATGGCTAACTGATACAGGCAATAAGTCAAGAAGAAACAGGTATAAAGATTGGAAAGGAAGAAAAAATCCATAGTTATTGAAGATGGCATAATTGTGTGTGTATAAATCTAACATTATCTATGGATATAATATTCAAATTAATTAATACATTTGGCATAATTGCTGGATCTTAAATGGAAAAATTAATGTAATATAATAGCAATAAAGAGAAAATAAAGTCTTTAAAAAACCATTTTAAATAACATCAAATTATATGTGGTACATGAAATGAAACTAACAGAATTTCTTCAATTTATAAATCATTATTGAGAGAAGAGAAGGAATAAATAAATGGAAGGGTATACCATGTCCATGGACTTTCTAGTCATTACTGGAAAGATGATAATTTCTTTCAAATTGACTTATGGATTCAAGATAATACCAAAGAAATTCCAACAGTTTTTTTTTTCAGTAACTGTTTGATTCTATAGTATGCAAAGTCTCTTTCTTAGAGGAGAAAACAAAAACAAAAACAATGTGGCACTTGCTCTGCCATATACTAAGGCCTATATTATAAGGGCATAGCTATTAAGTCAATGATAAAAAAGAAATCAGTGGAATAGAATAGAGATCTGGAAACAGACTCATAAACACTTACTTTATGTAAAGATAGAATTTTAGAACAGTAGGAAAAGAATGGCTTTTTCATTTAATGGGGCTGAAATAGTTGAATATAGAAAATATGAAAATTGACCTCTACTGCACACCATTCACAAAATCAGTTGTGGGTAAGTTGAAGATCACAAAGATATTTTCCTTTAGGATCTTCTGGAAGTGGAAAAATATCTTTGTGATGTTGTGAAGATTTCTTAACTGGCCATAAAAAAGCACTAATCAAAAAGGAGAAGATTGACAAATTGCATTATGTTAAAATCACACACTTTTTTTTTTCCATCAAAGGCACTTTTTGAGAAACCGAAGGGGCAATCTATCTAGTCGAGACAATATTTGCAATATGTGTAACTGAGAATATAAAATGCCTTGCTTCAAATTAAAAGAAAAAAAATTGTCAACCCAATTAAAAATGGGCATGTGACAAAAGAAGTAATCTGAAATGGCCATGAAACACATAAAATGCCCCAATATCATTATTATTA
>CM053402.1:104545528-104827131 GCA_028644305.1 Xerus rutilus | reverse complement strand
TTTGGTACCGGGGATTGAACTCAGGGGCACTCGACCACTGAGCCACATCCCCAGCCCTATTTTGTGTTTTATGTAGAGACAGGGTCTCACTGAGTTGTTTAGCGCCTCGCCGTTGCTGAGGCTGGCTTTGAACTCGCGATTCTCCTGTCTCAGCCTCCCTAAGTGCTGGGATTACAAGCGTGAGCCACCGCGCCCGGCTACCAATATCATTATTAATGAGGGATATGTAAGCTAGATTCATAGTGATATTTTGACTACATACTCATTGGAGTGCTTTGATAAAAATGACTGGTCATAGCAAGAGTTGGTGAGAATGCAGATCAGTGAGTGCATGCTTAACAACACCATAGATTATGTATTGGTAGGGTTACTTTGGAACACAGTTTGGCATTATCTACTAAAGAGGAGAAACACACACTTTATATTCTGCAATTCTAATCCTACGCATATAGCCAACAGAAAGGCATGCCAATACTAAGAGACATAAGATAATGCTTACAGAAGTTATTACCAAATTAGCCCCAAATTGAAAACAATTCACTTTTCCTCATTCAAAGCAGAATAGCTAATTCAATTTTCATATTCATAGAGTAGAACACTACATTGTCAAGAAAATGAGCAGGTACATTTACATTTCACAACATAGATGAACTTCACCAATAGTACATTGAATGAGAGAAATAAGATCTAACAAAATCACTCACCGCATAATTTCATTTGTATGAAATCCTGAACACCTAACTATAAGAGGCAAAACCTAACTAGTGTTTAGAGATGCATGTATGTGTGAAAATCAAGGAAGTGTTTACACTTGAAGCCATGAGAATGGTTACCGCGGGGGAGGTGTGGGAATAGTGACTGGGAAGAATCAGCAGGGAGACATCTAGTGTTCCGACTGTGGTGTATTCTAGACTGGAGAGGCTCACACTGTGATTCACACATGGAATCCAATCTTCTGATTTGTGCCCCCCCCCTTTTGGTATATTTTTTATATTTTAAAAGAAACTTAGAAAAAAGTGGATAGAAGTGTATCTGCAGATGAATCAAAGAGACAAAAGAACAGCTCAGAACACCAGTGCCAAAGGGTCTTCAGTGAAGCTTTTAAAAAAAGTTCTATGCCCAGAATTATTTGTTTGTCCTGACATGATCTTGCAGCCTGCTGACTTTCTTTATGTTAGGTATCCTTACAGAGATACTGTTGAAAGTATCTTTTGTAAATTAAAATTTACAAAAGAGTAAATTTTAATTATATAAGTTAAAGTTTAAAAGGTCAAAATCAAAAACAATTTAAAATCATTAGTACTGGGAGAAATAAGGAGGGGTGGGGGCTGAAATGAATCTGTATTTTTCATAAGAGAGAGAATTAATGCTATCTAAAATGATGAACAAAGAAAGTAGAAGCAAATTACAGTTGCATGTCATTGAACAATGGGATATATTCTTAGAGATGTGTCATAAGTTGATTTTGTTGTATGAATATCATAGAGTATGTTTAAACAAACCTAGATGGTCTAGCCTACTACATACCTAGGCAATATGGTATAGCCTGTTGTTCCACTGGGGTATGCACAGTCCATTGTTGACCAAAATGTCATTATGTGGCACATAACTATATTTAGAGATGTGGTGGAAATCATTAGAAGAATTAGAATTAGAAATATTTATTTATTTATTTATTTGGAACCAGGGATTGAACCCAGAGCCACATCCCCAGCCCTATTGTGTGTTTTATGAGTTGCTTAGCGCCTCACCATTGCTGAGGCTGGCTTTGAACTGGTGATCCTCCTGCCTCATCCTCCCAAGCCCCTGGGATTATAGGCGTGTGCCACCATGTCCGGCAGAAATAATTTTTTAAATGGTTGCTGTTGGTGAGGAATGTGGAGAAGACTGCTTTCCACTATAAACTCTTTGGATTATTGATTTTGTTGGTTTTTGCCATGTGCCTATTACTTTGATAAATCTAGTAAGACATTTATGAACTTCCAGTATGTACTATTGGCATCTACTTGAATTAGGAATTGCTTTTTGACTTTGTGGCATTATGAATAACGCAAGAATAAGTCTACAGTCTGTCTTATCTATGCTATAGCTGATAGTGACCACTGTTTCCAAAATACTCTCAGGAATATAGCTGTATTACTGCTTAATTATTACAGAGCTTCTCAATTATGATTATTTATAATTACTTTCTTCTTACCTTTATTTATAGATACATTTTAATTAGAAACAAGGCAGGTTTACAGTTACATTGTACATGGACAAATGGGAAGTTATGGACATCTGAAAAACAGCTAATTTTATCAAATCAAAAGTAGACTAATCAGTCACTAGGCGTGGTGCATGCCTGTAATCTCAGTGGCTTGGGAGGCTGAGGCAGGAGGATTTGCAAGTTCAAAGCCAGCTTCAGCAATTTAGTGAGGCCCTAAGCAACTCGGTGAAACCCTACCTCTAAATAAAATACAAAAAAGGGGAGGCCAGGGGGAAGGGGACCTAAGGATGTGACTCAGTGGTTAAGTGCCCCTGCATTCAATCCCCAGTACCCCCTCCTCCAAATAGATTAATCAATGGTAAAAGTGGAATTTCCAAAAGCACTCATATGTTACCCTGCCTGAGGCATTATTTTTTAAAAAACAAAATAAGGTTTATTTTGTTTCTTTTGCTTTACTTGCATGCCTTATAAACATTGCCTTTTGGGTGAAGAGCTGAGAAAAAAACCCAAGATTCACCTTTTAAATGTAAAATTTAGCTATTGAAAAATTGACTATAGCTTTTTTTTCTTTGATAACTATAATTTCTGAGCTCTTTAAAAGGCATTTCACTATTTCTGTTCATAAAATGTATACTAATACCCTGTTTAAAAACTTTGATAACAATGTTCTCTATATATTTCTGGGTTTTTTTTCTCAAAATCTAGTTACCCCAATACATACTATTTGCTAAGTATTTTAGAGCTAAGAACCTCTGTTCTGAGAAAGTGTCCTATAGGCTTTTGTTTATTTTGATATCACACAGCATTCTTACATATTATTTCACATAGAGGAGGTGGTCAAAAAAGCATGTCAAGCTGGGCATGGTGGCACACGCCTACAATCCCAGCACTTTGGGAGGCTGAGACAGGAGAATTGTGAGTTCAAAGCCAGCTTTAGCAATGGCGAGGCTCTAAGAAACTCAAGGAGATCCTTTCTCTACATAAAACACAAAATAGGGCTGGGGATGTGGCTCAGTGGTCGAGTACCTCTGAGTTCAATCCCTGTTACCAAAAAAAAAAAAAAAAAGCATGTCATACTGAATCATATTAAGTATTAGAATTTATCATATAATATCATTATAAGAAGACTAGCTCAACTTTGAGTGAAAAAAACAGCTTAGGATGTAAGACTGATCAATCATATATACCATATAATTGATAGTAACTGTCCTGTCAGATGTGTGTGTGTGACCACATGAATTTCTCCATTTATTCTGTATGTACTGGTATCTATTCTGCCAGGCACGGTGCTAGGCTCCTGTGCACACACAGAAGGACAAGATCCCTCACTAGCAGCCACTTGCAGCCTAGTGGAGACAGCTGGCCAGTGAGTGGAGTTACAAAATGATGTGCCCCAGACTTGGACAGTTCCCAAGCTTCCTTTCCTTTTCTCTTATTTCTTTTCACTATTTAAGTGAAGGGAGTGTCTTGGCATGGTAGAATAGAGTTGAAGCCTTTCTCATAACAATTAGCAAGAGAGGTATTTGTTGACCTTGTAGAAAAAATATTTTTTAGGCCTTTGTGCTGAAACACAGAAAATTATTCTGTGCTAGGAGACCTCAGGGAACTCCTCCAGGATGGGGCACTTGGCAGGGGAGGCCTGATCTTAGGGGAGGCAGGAGCAGTGGAAAAGCTCTGTGGGGGCGGCAAGTGGAGACAAGGGCAGGAAGGGGACTCCTAGTTTCTATAGGGGTGGATTCTGCATGGATTGAAAGGTGACTTGGTAGGAAAAACAAAGGCAGTTTATCTGCATGATCGGCCTACTTTGAGATTTTGCTACCTTCTTAGATGTTAGGGACATGAACTGTCATTACTGTTGTACAAGTGTTCTCAGCATCCCAAAGGGACCCATGGGAAGAGAAAAGGAGGGACTGCCCAGCCCTGGCTGCACAGCGGATGTGAGAGAGCAATAGACATAGAAGAAGATATCTAGGAACCTGAATAGCTCAGCAAGGCTCAGCACAGACTGTGCACCCAAAGAAGCCTTCATGTTCAATAACAATAAATTATCGACTGTTTTTACCTTGGGTAGATTTGGGGTGAAGAGGCACAACTCAGTGTTGAGCAAAAGAGTTTCCCTTTGAGGATGAAGAAAAAAAGAAAAGGTGGGCTGCGATGTTCTCGGGGATTCTAGCCACGGGGGACAGAGACTTGTAGTATTCATCTTCCCCATCCAGCACTTTGATTTGGCTGCAACAAAGAAAAGAAGAGGATTTTTCAGCAGAAAAAGCAAACAAATGGCATTGTCATCACGGAGGCAGCAAAGTTGTGTAAGAAGTTGGAACAGGGTTGGGTTCCAACACTGGAGAGAAGGACACTTAGGTATCTCAGGGTCTCCTAGCACAGAGGTATGGGGCTCTGATCCACCAAGCCTTTCACTTCTGGGTCACACACTGATAATATCAGGGTCCATTTTAGTAGTCTCTAGAAGTTGTGATCATCTTGCAACTTGATTGATGTGATTAAATTGCCTGTTTCTATCTGATTTCCTCTAGATGAAAAATTTTCCCTCCTGATCTCCCCCAGTTCTCAAACTAGTACTGATTATCTACTTCACTGCTATTCTCAGTAGAGATGCTAACAGCAGATGAGCCACAAGCTAACTTCTTACTCTCCTCTCTTTCACCATCAGGGGAAGTTTTCTTTTGTGCATTGTTTTAAGGCCCAGGGTAGGATAATGTGAGCAGGAAGCAGCCCATTTGCACACAGAAGAATCCTCTTATTTTGAGGAAAGAGAATTTAATACAACCCACCACCTATCTTCAATTATGAAGAAAGTACAATTCCCTAGAATAATTAGGAGAAATAACATTTGCCCTTAGGTGACAATCTCAGTCTTTCCGGACAAAATAGATTCAAGTTTTGTATACTTGCTACTGTGAAAAGTAGTTTCCAATGTCAATAACAGTGGCAATATCCGGATTGAATATTTTTAGAAGCCTCCCTGGAAAGTTTTGCATTTTCTGTAATATCACAAAGGACCCCTTCTGTTTACAGTTGCTTAGAACTAAGAAGACAGATATTTACCCAAGTTTTCTTGGCTTCCTCTTGCTCCCTTGATATTCTAGAGTTCCCTGTGGAGAGGGCCAAGAACACACAGTCAAAGCAAAGCAGCAAGTCGTTAATTTTTAATTCAAAGTGATTTTGTGTTGAATGCAAGCAGATGCTGATAATATCAGAAGTCACAGCATAATTTTTTTGATCAAAGGGCTCAAGTGAGCCTGATGAAGCATGCATCTTGCTCGTCTTTGATAAACCACATCAATTATTCACCGTGAAGGCAGACATCCTGACATGAAAGCAACAGATAAAGAGCCTAAGCACATGTTCACGAGGAGAGCATAAGAGAGTGGGGGTGGGGCTGGAGGGGCTGGAACAGGTATTAATAACAGAATTATTAACTGGAAACAAAGCCAGCGAAGCAGCTTTATGGCCACTTTGAACTCACATTTAACTGGTTATAGTACATGGTGTCCTCAGGGCTACTCAACATTTTGGGCTGCTGACAGCGTCGGCGAGGTGTTCGCTGCTTCTGTGCAAGACCATCTTCTGAACCTGCAACCAGGCAGCCACATTTGACTGTAAGCCGTCCCAGGTGTGAGAGGAATTAAGTGAGAAATGGCTTTTAAGTGAAAAATGGCTTTTCACACAAACACACTTAGGAGGAGCCGCGTCCTATCTTAATGGGCACGCCGCAGTGAGCTTTGCAACAACTGGGGGATGTGTCATCCTAAAAGCACATGCTCAGGAATCACTAAGTGTAAACACAGGCTGTGGTCTGTAACTTTGCCTTCATAGTTCTGATCTGAATCAGCAGTCTGGCATGACAGAAAGCAAATTGGTGTGTCCGTAATGGTGAGGGAGAGGTTGGTGGTCAGCCTCTGCCAAGTAGAGTGCTTTCAGTGCGATAACTCCATTAGGACGACCAAGGCAATCTGGGATTGTTTGCACCGCATCCTACAGTGAGAGTTCAAAGACATCTGGAGCACACATACTCTTGGGAAGATGAGAAGCAAATCTTTTGGTGGGATACTCTTTGGGGGAAAATAGCTTGAGCTAGTATTTACTGAAGTGCTTTGAACACTACCACTGATCCATGCAGTTTCTGGAGCATGGGTCTAGGAGGGGAAGAAGGGTGATCCTGTTTCATGGAGCAGCCTCTCCCTGTTAGTCTTGATTTAAGAACCCTGGACCAAGAGTGCACTGGAGATTAAGAAACCACATGTCAGATGAACTTATGATTCACTTCCCTCCCAAGCAAATGATTTTTGTGGACTCGGCTGCCCTATTGGCCATATATCTGAATCCAGATCCAGCAGTTCTAACTGCTCGCCAACACATGCATTCACAGATATGGTCACAGAACATTGTCTGCGGACGTCCCAGCAGGGTAGGGAAGAGGGTTTTTCCTGGACAAGATGTTTATCATAAACTAATTGTTCATCGAAAACAGAGATTTGTACTTTGAATCTTCTTTTAAAGTTCGGGGCTGGGACTGTGGCTCAGTGGTAGAGCGCTTGCCTCGCATGTGGGAAGTACTGGGTTTGATCCTCAGCACCACATATAAATAAATGAATAAATAAAGGTCAATCAACAACTAAAAAAACCAAAATTAAAAAAAAACTTCAATAGAGATTTTCACTACTGAAGAAAATTCTGAGGGATTTGTTTCCCTGTAAATTTTACACATTTTTTTTTTTGGTACTGGAGATTGAACTCAGGGGCACTCGACCACTGAGCCACATCCCCAGCCCTAGTTTGTGTTTTATGTAGAGACAGGGTCTCCCTGAGTTGCTTAGTGCCTTGCCATTGCTGAGGCTGGCTTTGAACTCGCGATTCTCCTGTCTCAGCCTCCCTAAGTGCTGGGATTATAGGTGTGCGCCACCACGCCCCGCTAAATTTTACACACTCTTTTCTGAAATTTTAATTTATTTTTAATTGCTACACAAAACCATTAAAAATTTAGACATTAATGGGGTACCAAGCACTGTTTCCATACATGTATATACATTGTGTAGTGTTTCAATCAGGTTAAACCTATCTATCTCCTCATTTAGCATTTCTTTTTCTTAATGGAAGAGAGTCAAACTTGTTTCTTGTAGCTTTATGAAATGTACAGTAGATTACTGTTATCTATAGTCATCCAGCTGTGCAATGACAACTTCTTACTCCTGTCGAACTATATAACTCAGTACCCATTGATCAACATTTTCCCACCTTTGCCTCCCTGTTACTCTTCCCAGCCTCTGGTAACCAGGATTCTACTCTCAACTTCCATGAGATCAACATTTTATTATTCTGCATATGAGTAAGATCATGTGGTACCTGTCTTTCTTTTCCTGACTTATTTCACTTAGAATAATGATTTGCAACAACATCTGTGTTGCTGCGAATGACAGAATTTCATTCTTTGTTATGGCTGAATAGTATTCCATGGTGAATATGTACCATTCCTTCCCTTTTCTTTCATCCCTTCTTTTCTTGAGGATTGAGCCAACAGCCTTTCACATACTAGGTAACTGCTCTACCACTAAGCTACATCTGCAGCCCTTTTTTTGAGACAGGGTCTAAGTTGCCCGCTGGCCTCTACTTTGCAATCCTCCTGAGTTGCTGGGATTATAATTGTGAACCACGGCGCTTGGCTTCCACATCTTTATCTATTCATCAGTTGGTAAGACACTTGGGTTGTTTCCATTTCTTGGCTTGATGGATAGTGCTACAATGAACATGGGAATGCAGATGAGTCTTCAACATACTAATTTCACTTCTTTTGGATAAATAATAGGATCACTGAATCATATAGTAATTTTATTTTTAATTTTTTGAGGAACCTCCATACTGTTTTCCAAAATGGCCATATTAATTTATATTCCTACCAACAGTGTACAAGTATTCCTTTCTTCCACATCCTCAACAGCACTTGTTATCGTTTGTCTTTTTAGGAGGAGCCATTCCTGGCAGGGCAGAAACACATGCTTGTAATCCCAGAGGCTTGGGAAGCTGAAGCAGGAGGATCACAAGTTCAAGGCCAGCCTCAGTAATTTAGTGAGACTTTGCCTAAAAATAAAAAAAATAAAAAGGGCTATGGATGTGTGACTCAGTGTTAGAGTGCCCCGGGTTCAATTCCCAGTATTGCCAAAAAACCAAAAACCAAAACCCCAAACAAAACAAAAACCTCAAAGTATAGCCAATCTTACTTGAATGAGGTGATACCTGATTATGGTTTTAATTTGCATTTCTCTTATTATTAGTGATGTTGATTTATTTTTTCATATACCTATTGACCTTTTCTATATCTTCTTTTGAGAAATGTCTGTTTAAGTCTATTGCCCATTTTAAAATCAGGTTTGTGAGGGTTGTTTTTTTTTTTTTATGCTATTGAGTTTTTTGAGTTCCTTATATATTTCAGACACTAATCTCTTGTCAGATGTACAGTTTGCAAATATTTTCTCCCATTCTGTAGTTGGTATCTTTGCTTTGCAGATTGTTTCCTTTGCTGGGCAGTAGCTTTTTAGTTTGATTAATCTCATTTGTCTATTTTTCCTTTTTTTTTTTTTCCTTCTAGAGTCTTATTCAAAAAATCATTGTGCATTCCACTGTCCTGAAGCACTGTTTTCATGTTTTGGGAAATTTTTAAAATAGAGAGCTATTATGCAAAGATCACTGTAAATAACAAATTATCTGTTTCCTAAGTATGATTTTTTTGGGGGGGGTACTGGGGATTAAACTCAGGGGCACTCAACCACTGAGCCACATCCCTAGTTCTATTTTGTATTTTATTTAGAGACAGGGTCTCACTGAGTTGCTTAGTGCCTTGCTGTTGCTGAGGCTGGCTTTGAACTCAAGATCCTTCTGCCTCAGCCACTTGAGCCACTAGGATTATAGGTGTGCACCACTGTACCTGGCTAGTATAAAGTTTTGTATCTTGATTTTTCTTGAATTGTATATATATATATGTATGTGTATATATATATGTATATAATGAATATACAATATATGTAATATATATACAATTACATATATATTTGGACAAGATTAATCCATGATTTTCTTGAATTTGGACATATCTGTGTTTGGAAAAAACTAATTCTAAGCATTTTCAAAGCTATCCATCTGACAACTCATTTTTTTTTCAAGTTAGTCTTTCTTAACAAGAAACTTTTAAAGCCAAAAGTCTAAATAGAAGTTCCATGAAAACACATTAATTAACATAGCAAAAAATCCCCTTGCTTTCAGAGAGTTTCCACAGCTTTAACAAACATTCCCATCTTCAGGAACACTGTGCAGAGCACAGTCTGTTGCAGTCTTTTTCAGAACTGCCATGGGTTCTTTTTGATGGCTCCAACACGCCTACTTCCTGTTTGCTTTGCAACTTCCATATTCTGCAGGGTGGTATTCTGGGGGTAGGTGTGAGAACCCTTGTGTCATCTCCTTTCTGATTTATAGATTAATGAACAGAAGTCTCCAGAGGTCAGGTTGCTGGTGTGAACAGGCACTAGAGGTCTGACATCTGCTCTTAGACCTTCTAATACTGCCGGAATTCTATCCATGGCAATACAAGAAACTGATCTGAAATAGTTTTTGGGTTCAGCTGGAGTTCAGCCCAGTTCAGCTGGACTTTATATAATGTTTACACTTGATCAGAGGCTTTTATTTATATTCTTTCAACTGGCAAAGTTTAATATGAGACGTGGTTCTCGACTTTTGCTCTGGACAACTTTACTGTTCCATGGGCTGGTATTCTCCTAATTCTTGGAAGGAATTAAAATATTGGCTAGAATTTCATCTATTCTAACACATCTCACATAAATTAAAAAGAATCATTGTGACCATATGGCATGTATACTATACTAGCATCTGGCAAAACTGATTGCCTAATTTAGCACTGGGTTTTAATTTTCATTATTTTAAGTTTAATATCCATGGCATGACATTCTGCAAGGAGTGCTGCAACTTCTAGGTGCTTTGCCACTGGTAAAAAAATCTAAGTGTCACTGACACATGACCATTAAGCAACCAAGTAAATAATTGGGAAAAGAATTGTTATTTAATAAATAATGTTGGGCTGGGCGTGGTGGTGCACACCTACCATCCCAGTGACCTGGGAGGCTGAGGCAGGAGGAATACAAGTTCAAGGCCAGCCTCAGCAACTCAGTGAGGCCCTAAGCAACTTGGTGAGACCCCGTCTCAAAATAAAAAAATAAGCCTGGCATGGTGGCACACTTTGGGTGTAATCCCAGTACTTTGGGAGGCTAAGACTGGAAAATCACGAGTTCAAAGCCAGCCTCAGCAATGGCAAGGCGCTAAGCAACTCAGTGAGACCCTGTCTCTACATAAAACACAAAATAGGGCTGGGGATGTGGCTCAGTGGTCAAGTGCCCCTGAGTTCAATCCCCAGTACCCAAAAAGGATTAAATAAGTAAAAAACTAAAATAAAAAGGGCTGGGGATGTGGTTCAGTAGTAAAGTGTCCCTAGGTTCAATTGCTGGCACCAAAAATAAATAAATAAGTAATTAAAATTAAAATCAATTAATTAAAAAGCAGTAAATACTGTTGGAACAATTTGATATTGGTATACAAAAAATCGAACTTAAATTCAGATATGATAACACTTATCCTCTATGCTAGGTACTTTGCTGGAGATGGTGGGGGAAGACAAAGAGAAATAAGACAAAATCCCTGCTTTCAATCTAGTAGAGGACCATGAGTCTTGGGGAGTTAGCAGCTAGTGCTGCTGGACCCAAAAAAGCTTTTTAAAAAATTTAAAATTCTTTATTTTTCTCAACAAACCTCTTGATTGTCATATGTTGCAAAAAATTTCAAATGAGCTCTACAGTTAAACATTTTAGACATTCCCATAAAAACTTTAGAAATAAATAAAGCTATTTATTTCTACTGTGGAAGAAGATATTAGTGACAAGGATGAGTTCAATTATATAAAGTAATATCATATGATGGACAGTTGCTCAACTAAGATAAAAGGAAAGGCAACAGAAAGATAAAAAAATTAAAATAAATGCCCAGAAAAAGTCTAAATCCATAATATAGATGGTCTGAAGCAAGAGAGAGACAGAGAAACATGTATAATCATCTCTGTATCTTCAGGTTTCATATCTATGAATCACAAATGTGTGTGTGTGTGTGTGTGTGTGTGTGTGTGTGTGTGTAAGGCCCTGGGTTCAACTTCCAGAACCAAATATCATATGTCTAACATATAATATATATAATAGATATATTATGTAAGATATGAAATATATAATATATACTATGTATATATGACATATATTTGGTACTGGGGATTGAATCCAGGACCTTGTATATGCTAAGCACACACTTGACCACATGCTGTACCACTGAGCTACACCCCAAACCTTAAAAACATTTGAAAAAAAGATTATGTCTCTACTAAACATTTACAGACTTTTTTCTTGGCATTAATCTCTAAATAGCATACCAACTATTTACATAGCAGTTAACATTGGATTTGGTATTATATCTAGAGATGCTTTAAGGTGTAGAGGAGGATTTGCACAGGTTATATGCAAATCCTACGGCATTTTACCTAAATAACTTGAGAA
Source organism: Xerus rutilus (assembly GCA_028644305.1). Taxonomy (NCBI): domain Eukaryota; kingdom Metazoa; phylum Chordata; class Mammalia; order Rodentia; family Sciuridae; genus Xerus; species Xerus rutilus. The sequence continues at coordinate 104,815,305 of CM053402.1, read as the reverse complement.
TCCTCAGAACTTGGTATCTGTTTGGGTCTTGGAAAAAATCCCCCACAGATGCCAAGGGATGACTGTATGTTGAATTTTAGTTAGGAAATGAGATTACTGAAAGATGTTCAATGACCCTGACAAATAACTGAATTAAAATAATTATAACTGCTTCTCCATTAATGAGAATAACTCCAAGTTTCAAAAGAGTGTGGAAAAGGCTCTCAGTAAACAATGAATCCTGAGTTCGCAGGTTTCATCCCTCCTCAAGTGACACTTGACAATAAATAACAAGAGCTAAGCAATTTATCCACCTCTCTCATAAGTGTCTTTAAGCCAAACCAAACTCTCCAGTTTGTAATACATATGTAGCTTCCTTCCTACTGAGCTTTTTAAAGTTTATTATATCACAAATTATTTAACATAGGTCTATTTCTTTTTCAAGAATCCCTGTACCAGCTGGGCATGGTACTGGAAAAAAAAAAAAAAGAAGAATCTTTGTACCTTTTGATTTCATATTTGAGATCTTCAACATATCCTTTTTTTCTGAGTTGTAGATTAAAGTTTTACAATAAACTAAAGCTAAACTGCCAGAAAACAAAAGAAATCTGAACAGCATTTCCAAGCACTGGGAAACACATTCTCCCTACACCCAAACCCCAGATCTTCACACTATGTGACTGCACACTTGTCCAAGCCTTGGTGAGAGATAAATAGCTGAATTTAGTCAATTTGTTACATAACTTCAAATGATGAGTTTGGAACTTCTATATTTTTTTCTCTGTATTGGACATGCAGGTAGATCCAAGATTGAGTTGTCATTTAAAACACAGGACATCCAGTTAAATTTGGTAGCAACCAAATTTTTTTTTTTTTTTTTGGTACCAGGGATTGAACTCAGGGGTACTTGACCACTGAGCCACATCCCCAGCCCTATTTTGTATTTCATGTAGATACAGGGTCTCACTGAGTTGCTTAGCGCCTCGCCTTTGCTGAGGCTGGCTTTGAACTTGCAATTCTTGTCTCAACCTCCCAAAGTGCCGGGATTACAGGCATGCGCCACTGTACAAGGCGCAACCAATGCGTTTTTAATAGTCCATGCCATATTTGAGATATATTTGTGTTTAAAAAAGGATTAATTGTTTTCTAATATTCAAACCTAGAAATTTGGCACCTTAATTCAGGCACAATTTTAAGCCACATATCAAGCTTTTTGTTCTCTTCTACGATCCTAAGAAAATGACTTCCTCTACTCTGTTTTGAGTGCCAAGTTACAGCTATTTTGGCTACAGGTGCTCCTTCCTACACTGTCCTCTAAAATTTAATGTTTTACTTTTTATCACTTGATACAGATATGCTCGTTTTGGTAAGTTTCCTAGCAAGATTGCAGGTCCAAGAAGTCATAAGAGAGGGCAGGACAGGACATGCAGCCCAATATTCCCTGGCTTGGTGGAGCAGTCTGGGTCCTTGGTCTCTGAGAAATGGGTAGACAGTGAGCAGGAGTCCTGGGATGAGGGAGAGAACCCCTGGGAAGGCCCATCCCTGACACCCTGCTGTGGGTCCTCAGCAGGCATGGATATTTTCTGGGTAGCATAACTGCTGATCTGATGGCCACTTTGTGGATGAGGCATTCCCAGGGTCACCTGCCAAGCAAAACATCTCCTTAAAGCAAACAGAGTGTTCAGTGTTCTAGATTTACAGATGGCAAATTCCATAAGGGGTTACCAGATATACTCCTGGGGCATTTAAATGAGATCAGTGTTACACAATTAATTTACAGAACTCTGCTTACTCTGCATAAAGGGAGGTGTGTTATTTTTCTGACCATGGTTCTCAGGGCACTGAAGTGACAATAACCCAGCTGTCAACTGGGCCATCTTTTTCTCCCAACAAAGTTGCCTATGCTGCATGGTTCTCCAGAGGATTCCATGAGCAGCTTCCAAACAGATGATCTGGCTTTTCTGGCTCTGTACCTCTTTCTCCTATCATTTTGTTTTTAGGTAGCAAATCATGTTTTGTAAAGCCAGAGTTGAGAACCACAGTACTTGACCATATTAAATCTTTCCTTCCCAATAAGAACTGCATTTGCAGAAAGTCAGTGCTAATCTATTCTGCCTTACAAATGCAGTCTAGGGAAGGATCTTTCCAATGTGTTGCAACACCACTTCTTTCTTTCTTTTTTTTTTCAGATTTTTTTAGTTGTTGATGGATCTTTATTTTATTCATTTATTGTTTATATGTGGTGCTGAGGCTCGAACCCAGTGCTTCACACATGCTAGGCAAACGCGCTACCACTGAGCTACAGCCCCAGCCCCCACTGAGCTACAGCCCCAGCCCCTACTTATTTCTGATAGGCCTTGAGGCATGAGCTATTTCAAAGCCTTCACAGGAAGGATGAGGGAAAATTGTGCCTTGGTAATTCAGATTTCTAAATTTAAGTCATGACATGGGGAATAAGCCTCTGGGGTTTGGCCTCTTGTTTTCATAGTGGAAGGACAAGAGGACTAGGAAGCTTAGGCCCCTCTGCTAGTCTCCCATCAAAGACAGGGCTAGAGCTCAGCATTCTTGATTTAAAATCCCAATCTATGCCTCTGCTACAATGCATATTCTTTTACTGAGACTTTCTCAGAAGTTTTCACCTCACCAAGTCTAACTTCACAGGGGACTAAGGAGTTCGTTCAATGGGCTTCTGGAAAACACACACACACACACATACACACACACACACACACACACAAAAGACAGATTTTCTCTTGGGGTGCATGTAATTCAGATCTTGCTTTCTAAGATGAAAGGAAAACTACAAATTTTCCCAGTTGCCATGTTATGTCATGAACAATCTTCTTCAAAATTGCAGCATTGCTACAAAGAAAACAATCCTGAGTTAAATTAGTGCCTGTGAAGATGTTGGAGTTATGAATTGTCAATGTGGAATTTTCTACTTATTATTTAGGGAGGTGGCAAAAACTTCCTTAGAAAACTGTTTCATAGCTCAGGGCCTGATACTCATTCAACAAATAATGAATGAATGAATGAATGGTGACTATTACCTATTCTTGATTCCTAGACTCTCAATCAGGATGTTATTGCCAAGGCTTCTAATAGGAAAAGTGCCTTTCCTATACTGGGACACTTTAGGAACTTGCAGTGTACCAAGGAGGGAGATGAAATTAGCCTTTTAAAAGCAAAGTTCCTTAGTATTCTTTTTTAAAAGTGTCTGTTTAGTCTTTTTGTAAACTATGTATTCATTTTGAACCAAAAAAAAAAAAATTCAGCTATCCACTTAATTTGGGTTACAACTTTTGCCCCCACTTAATGATAAAGTCATAAATATTTTTCCATGTTATTAGCCTACTTTAAAGTAGTATCTTTTAGAGTTTTATTTTTTACATTAATGAATGAACATGATATTCCAATAAATGAAGTGTGAAAAGTCCATTTTTTTGACCCTCTGATTCTCTTCTCAAAATAGTAGCAACTGCTGGGACAAGTTTCTTATGTCTTCTAGAGATAGTTAAAATGCCATAATTTCTAATGATTCAATGGTATTTCATTTTATGGATGAATCACGATTAATTTATATAATTTCCTATTTTGGGTACAGAAGTTGTTTCTAATGTTTTCTAAAATAAACAATGCTTTGAGGAATATACTCATAGTTTGATCTTTGACAAACCTGAATTCTTTCTTAAGATAAATTTCCAAAAGAAAAACTATTGACCAAGAACGATACATATATTTAAAATTTTTGTTTTTCCATTTGTCATCCAGAAAGTATGTAGCAAAATATTATTCTGCCCCCTGCTTTTAAGATGACCTGTTTTGGCAGCCTTCACCAGCATGGGACAGATGTATATAAATAAGTCTAATAATTCAAAAGGTGCAAAAATAGCAACACATTTATATTTTTATTTGCATTTCATTGATGATTTGAGAGGTTGAATATTCCCTACCCATCATGTTTGTTAACCATTTGAGATCTAGGGTTCCTCCTAAGCTAGAAGCAAACAGTAGCAAAGTTCATTGGTGTTGGCTGTGGGTGGTACAGGTCATTGTCTGTGTGGTGGGATGGTAGATGAGCAGCCCCGTTGGCTAACTGGTATTGATATTTTAAAAATTAGCATGTCATAGGTGAATACTTCTCACACTGTCATTAACCTATCTCTCAGTTTTTTTTTTACTATATTCAACATCCCCTGTACTAGTATTTATTATTTTTCACACTACTAATTTCCTCTTTAGTTGAATACGCTTCTTTAAAAATGAAACTTTTTGTATCTCTGTAAATTCATCTCTGTCATTTGCCATAGTTAGAAGTAAAGCACATAGTATAAATAAAATGAAAACAAAACAATTAACGTACCTACGTAATACTCCCATAGGATATTCTGGGCTGTTTCTTCCTTTTTTTTTTTTTTTTTGGTACTGGAGATCGAACCAAGGGGCACTTTACCACTGAGGCATATGAGCCATATCCTCATCCCTTCTTATTTTTTATTTTGAGACAGGGTCTTGTTAGGTTGCCTCAGGCCTCCCTAAGTTGCTGAGGTTAGCTTCAAACCTGGTGATTCTCCTACTTTAGCTTCCTGAGCCACTGGGATTACAGGCCACTGGTATTACAGGAGCACAACACCATGCCTGGTGGTTCTGGGCTTCTTAAAGAAGATCTAGGGACACCTTGATCATCTAGCCAGTGTTACAGGTCTCTATGAATCAGACTTTTCTTCTTTTTTTGGTACCAGGGATTGAACTCAGGGGTTCTCGAACACTGAGCCACATCCCCAGCCCTATTTTGTGTTTTATGTAGAAACAGGGTCTCACTGAGTTGCTTAGCGCCTCGCCATTGCTGAGGCTGGCTTTGAACTCACGATCCTCCTGTCTCAGCCTCCCAAAGTGCCGGGATTACAGGTGTGTGCCACTGCGCCCAGCCAGACTCTTCTTATTACTGTTTGACTCTTTGGTCTCATGGTAACCACACCCATCTTGTCTTTGATGATTAAATGCTGTCATTTGGTCTTGCCCCTGGGATCCAATTATCTGATTGCTCTTAAGAATCTCAGTTTGAAGTCGGGCACGGTGGCACAAGCCTGTAATCCCAGCACTTAGGGAGGCTGAGACAGGAGAATTGCGAGTTCAAAGCCAGCCTCAGCAATGGCGAGGCGCTAAGCAACTCAGTGAGACCCTGTCTCTACATAAAACACAAAATAGGGCTGGGGATGGGACTCAGTGGTTGAGTACCCCTGAGTTCAATCTCCATTACATAAAAAAAAAAAATCTCAGTTTGATGACATCAGTTTCCATTGTAGTTCCTTATCTACAGAGACAGACCACAATGCTCCTCAAGGATGCTAGAGTTCGTTTCCATCACGAATTTGTGTATTTCTCACAGGCCTTATGTGATAACTCCAGTCTAACATTCCAAACCCCCCAAGCCTGTGGATACTTTTCTCCATAGTATACCAAAGCAGTTCTAGCATTTCACCTTTATTTAGTCTACCTTTTGGTACATGTTTCAGCCAACCAACCTGACTATTAGAGCCCTTTCTAATCTCTTGAGTTATAGCATTGAATCTACAATCTCTGCTTCATGGCCCCTTATCAATAAATTCAACCCAAGCCAACTCTATATTCCTTCTACAACTATGCCACATCCTTAATGTACATTTCCACACATGGTCCCTGGATTTCAGTTTCTATAAATTGGAGAATATTGCAGTTATTTCAAAGTATCGCTCAATTCCTTATAGGTTACTCTTGAAACCTTGCTTTTGCAGCCTGTGGGACTTAAGTCCCATTATAAGCAAAGAGATGTGGTGGGGTGAGTCCTGAGGAGGATCGGCAGTACCTTTCAAGGTAAGATCTGTATCTTCTTCCCCCTGTTTCTTCATCACAGATTACCGTATTAGTTTTGCTTGATTAGGTTTAGACTGACATTTTCCTTATCTGTTTCTCCTCTTGAGATGCTCTTCTGGAGGTTGCAGTAGTGAATGTGACAAAGCTGAAAAGTCATTCTGACCTAGAAAGACTCTTTATAGTGAATCACAAACTTAGGGCAAAAATCTAGGATATCAGGAACGTTAGAACCAGCTAAGTTTTAAAAGGTGATCAGAATCAGAGTGTCAGCAGTATTTTGCTGTTGGTCTTCTTTCTTTTTGTTTCTGTACAGCACTCAGAATATTTGCATCATGTCACACCTTTTCATTTTAGGAGTTTTAAATTGCTTATTCTGAGGCCTTCCTTACCATGTTCCCTTGTGCCAGGTGTTTCCACTTGGTGATGAGCGACATCATCTGTGCCCTCTTTGATGATGGTAGTTCCCTAACCTCAGGAACAGGAAGGGCAGGATTTAAGGAGAAAAAGGCACTCAAACCGTGCCCAGCAGGAAAAGAGCATTAACTCAGCTTTTCAAAAAATGTCAACATGAAAACTCTGAGACCTGAGTCTGATGCTTAGTGGACCCATAATAGGCAGCAGTCTGGGAGGTGTCATTTCTAGATCTCCTAATGAGATGCAAATCACCTAGAGAACTACGGAGGAGCTGGGAAACAATGGCCTGGGTAAAAGCTGATAAAAATGGAATGAAAGAATCTCTTTGAAGGCTGGAACGACATTTTAAATGCTTGAGGATATGGAACACCAGATAGTGCTGGTTTTACTAAACTAACTGTGCCTGAGTCTTTGATTCCTAAAGGCAGGGGACTCTGGGACTCTCATCCCCAGCTCTGCCTCACTGTCCTGGTTTGGGTTCCTGCTGATAGTGCGGAAAGGCTGGTCAGCAGTTGTAAAATCAGCACAGGTCATGGTGGCAGGTTGGAGGGGGTGGTCAGAAGACCTGAGCATACAAGTTCAAGTTCTGGCATTTATTGGTATGTGACTTTGGGAGAATCCCTTACTCCTCATGGGCTGCCTGCAAAATAAGAGGAGTTGAACTGGTGGTATAGTGATTTTTAACAGAAAATGGTGATGTGGCAAATTGCACATGTTTTCATCTGGAGATCCTAAGCTGCTCTCCTTGGTGTGTGAGTGTCTATGAACTGTGAGAGACACGCCTGATGGAGGTCTGTTGCCAGAAGTGTGTGAAGGTGGGAAAAGAGAGAGAACCATTAGCCGAGAAGCTTTTTAAAGTCCCTTCCCTTCCAACTTTAGGTTGCTGTAAGTGCACAGTAATAGCTCCTTAACCTTGTTGGGGCCCCATCTGTGAAACGGACATCAATGCTTTTGACCCTCAGCTTACTGGAATTTAAAGAAAACGAATGAAACTTTGTTCAGGCTTCAGAAGGACAAGTTCTCCATAAATACACTAGAATATCATTCTAACACGAGTCACTCATTCAACAAGCAATGCTGCACGAAGTGGGCTCCTCTGAAACCCTTTCCAGGTCATTTGGTTACTGATGGACTGAAAGTCCTCATGATAATCTCACCTAGTCAGCCTTTGCCCAGCTGTGAGCAAAGACTGCTGTGTATAGGTTAATACCACACAGCTGAACAAACACCTGCCCAGGTCCATAAATTCTTAACGATTTCACACATAAGGAAGGGCAGTCATTAGTATGAATGATGATTTGGGAGAGGTTATGCACACAAATGACTAGCAGGTGTGTGTGTGTGTGAGAGAGAGAGAGAGAGAGAGAGAGAGAGAAGGTGAGCACACTTGATCTGAAATAGAAAAGTATGTGACTGATAGACCCAAATGGAATCACAGGTCTGATTTTCATTTTGAATAAATGAGATGCAAAGCCGGGCGTGGTGACGCAAGCCTCTAATCCCTGGGAGGCTGAGAGGGGAATCATGAGTTCAAAGCCAGCTTCAGCTGTGCTAAGCAACTCAGTGAGACCCTGTCTCTATATAGAACACAAAATAGGGCTGGGGATGTGGCTCAGTGGTCGAGTGCCCCTGAGTTCAATCTCTAGTACCAAAAAAAAAAAAAAAAAAATGAGATGCTAAAGTGAAATGATTGAAAAATTGGTGGTGAAAAATCCCATCATTGTATCTTTTTTAGTCTTAATCTCAAAGCCAAGAAAATAGTCAAATAGTCTCTGGGGTGGGGGGGAAGTTAAGTAGAAAGTAGTTGTTGGATTATTTTCATATCTTGTGCTGACTGTTGGGATAAATTCCCTCGGTACTTTATAAAATTCAATTTTGTCCAACTATCTGGTAAACATTTAAAGAGTGAATCATTTAGTTCTCCAACCAAGAATTAGACTTCATTTGTTCAGGGTCACACTGACCTACTAAATTTCTTTGCTTCTTTTTCTCACCATCTGATATGAGGTCAATGAAAATCCATTATGGAAGCAATGCACAAAATGATGGCCTCCATGGCCTCCGCGTCCAGAGGACGTTATTGAGTCCTCAGTCTCTTCTCTCGACTCAGTATTCTCAACAAATGAATGTCATCAACTTTTTTTCTCCTTCTAAATCCCCATTCTCTGAGTCATTTACCTGATCAATATAGTTATAAGCATGTTCCACCAAGTCTCAAAAACAGGCCAAGCTTAACCAAAGGAAATACCTGCAGCTGTTACCAGTCTCTCTGCACTTGGATATATTCTGTGTTAGACAAGTGATTTAGCCCTTGACAAGGACATTAATCATCACCTTCCCTCAGGCTTCTTTGCCCTGACTTTGTATATGGACATTCAATGAAATGCTCTAGTCGCTAAGTTTGACCAGACTTAAAGATAGTTCCAGTGCAATTTCAGGTTTCCAAGTGAACATATTTCAGGAGGTTCATATCAGTGGTCCTCAGCTCTGACCCGAAAGGAAACATTCTCTTAGGGACATGGTTGTCTTTGTCAAATAAAATATTAACAATCCAAAGCCTGGTATTATTTATCTGACAATAGAGAGAAAATTGTATTCACTAGAGCTCTCCTTTGGAGCGATCTTGGACATCAGCGACAGCACTGGGAAATAGGCCACCAGCTCTGACAGGGTGGGAAGGCCTGGCTGACTTGGCAGCTTCTCACCTCCAGTTCTTCTAGCCTCATCCTGTGTGAGAGAGGGACCCAGCAGAGAGGGGTTAAATGGGTTGAGGAGCCAGTCCAGCCAGGGGTCACTAGCAATCAAGGACTAGCATTAAAAGGCAGCAGGAGACTAAGGGTCTCTGACAGGCTCAATTCCAGGTACCATCTGGAGGGAAAGAGGCTATGGACACTGGCTTGAGAGAGAGAGAGAGAGAGAGAGAGAGAGAGAGAGAGAGAGACAGAGAGAGAGAGAGAAATAAAAAATAAAAAGGACTTCATGGAAGCCCCTGCGTGGAGATATAAACATGAGCACTTGTCATTTCTAATATAAGTCCTTCAATGAAAGTTATATTATTTTCAGAGTGGTCTATTTATTTGGGGTGGGGGAGGCTGTTCCAGGGATTGAACTCAGGGGCACTCAACTGCTGAGCCACATCCCTAGCCCTATGTTGTATTTTATTTAGAGACAGGGTCTCACTGAGTTGCTATGTGTCTCGCTACTGCTGAGGCTGGCTTTGAACTCTCAATCCTCCTGCCTCAGCCTCCCGAGCTGTTGGGATTACAGGCGTGCACAATCGTGCCTGGCAAAGATGTAATTTTTTTTTTTGGTACTGGGGATTAAACTCAGGGGTACTCAACCACTAAGCTACATCTCCAGCTCTATTTTGTGTTTTATGTAGAGACAGGGTCTCACTGAGTTGCTTAGCACCTCGCCATTGTTGAGGCTGGCTTTGAACTCATGATTCATCCTTCTCAGCCTCCCAAAGTGCTGGGATTACAGGCATGTGCCACCATGCCTGGCTAAGATGTAATTTTTGATGCAGTGAAAATTTCAAAACAAGCAGGGGGTGTTTATTTCCTCAGGTAATTCCAAGGTGATCTGTATAAGGAGATGGCAGTTAGGATGTTGCATGTTGCGTGTATCTGGTCATGGGCTTGGTTTACATTAAATTGCTTTTTCTTTTTTCTTTTCTTTTCTTTTTGGCACTGGTGATTGAACCCAGAGGTGCTTTACCACTAAACCACATCCCCAGTCTTTTTTATATTTTTAAATATTTTTTAGTTACACATGGACACAGTGTCTTTATTTTGTTTACTTATTTTTATGTGATGCTGAGGATTGAACCCAGGGCCTCACACATGCGAGGCAAGCGCTCTGCCACTAGCCACAACCAAAGCTTATTTAGACAAGCTTCTAATCTCATTGTGAAAATAACTAACATTATAGTTGAATTCCTAAAAAGAATTTGCATTCCAGTTCATTGTAGCATGGTTTAACATTAGTCTTCAGTATACCTTTTGTTCTGATATGAAAGCAGCCAGAGTAAGGGAGAGGACTCTAGGCTATATTTGTTTTTAAATGGGAAAGTACTTTTCTGATACTGTTATGATTACCCTTAGAAAGCTTTTGGAAGTTTCTAGACACCTGGGATAGGGGAGGAGTAACAGAGAAGGCTATGAACACTATCCCAAGATACAGGGTCCCAGAGGGGTTGGGTCAGGTGATTCGGGCTGCTGACCCAGTGGTACTGTGGGCCATGCTTGGTGGAGTGCTCAAGATGGTTGGCAAACCAGCAGAAACCCAAGATCCTGAGTGTTGAAGTTGGATCATTTTTAATCATCCTATCCTAAACATTACCCAATTTATAACCATAATTGGCCAGCCTGTCAGAGATAGCATATTAATTAAAGAATAGAGCTTGTTTAAAGATTCATGCTAAGTTCCAGAGAGGGAACACTGTGGCCATAATAAAAGGCATAGATTCTATCCTCAAGGTACCATGGTGGGGTTCCCTCTCATTTTCGTGGTTATCATGGGAACTTTCAGTTTGCCTGGGATATAAGTAGAACTATATGAATGTGAGTTTTAAGTAATGGAAACCCACCAATGATTAGAGTTAGGGGGTTCCTTGTTTATTTTGTGTTTACTATGTTGTTTAATAAGAATATCCAAACTTGAAGGCTTCTGTTAGTGTGGATGATTATTGGTAAAAGGAACTTCTAGGGTGACTATAGGTTTTATAATTTTCACATGTGATTTATAGGAATATATAAACATATATGTATATTTGCTTGTGTATTAATAGCATAAGAAACTGTTAACAGGGACTTGGGTAAGGCTTGTGAGAAAATTATAGTTTTCACTGTATTCCTTTTTCGTTTAATTTGAGGTTTTTGTTTGCTTTTTACACATGTACATGTATCACTGTACATGATACTAACTTCTTTTCCCCCTGTGGTGCTGGGGATCAAACCCAATTCCTTGGGCATGCTGGGCAAATGTTCTACCACTGAGTTACGTCCCCAGCCTCACCATACATGATACTTAAAAGCTATTCTAGATGCCATGCTTGTACAATTATATCAAAATGAATTCTACTGTCATGCATAACTAAAAAGAACCAGTAAAAGAAAAAAAAAGAAAAAACACATTAATTATAGTACTAATAAAATGATTACTTGATAAAAAATTAATTAATTATATGTTAAAAACTATTCTTTTGAGGTCAAAAAAGGCATTTTGATTCTTTTCTAATTCAATTAAACAGTGATTGAGGATATTTTAAAGTAAGACAGTTTACAAGGACTAAGGCATCATCTTTAGCCTCTGGATTAGAAGGAGAGATTAGGATCAGAAACCTTATCAATTAGACACACTGCAACACTGGAAATTACTGATTTTCTGAACATTAAATATTTCAAGCTTCCTTATATGAAAGTTGAAGTGTGGGCATTTTTCTTTTGAGAATTATACAAGGAAAGGAAATGAAAATCAGATTATGAGTATTCAAAAGTGTTGGACCAATTTAAAGTTAGAAATACTGGGCTAGTTGGTTTTTTAAATTAAGATCAAGTTCCATTCCAAGTTCGAAGACTACTTCCTGTGAGTCAGCTGAATTCAAATACAAGGAATTTGAAATCTAGGGAAAGGATGGCATAAATAAATAAATAATACAAGGCATTATGTGGTGTGTACCCCAAGACAAGTACAAAATTCAGGTGAGAAAGGTACTTCTAGTAAGTAAATCAGTAAAGTGTTCACATAAGAGGTGATTTCAAGATGGAGCATGAAGGATGTGTAGAAGGTGGGAGAAACAAGCAACTTGTAAGTCAAACACTTGACTGAGAAAAGGTGTTCCACTAGAAGAGTACACGCCTATAATCCCAGCGACTCAGGAGAATGAGGCACAAGGATAATAAATTTGAGGTTAGCCTCAGCGGTTTAGTGAAGCCCTAAACAACTTAGTGAGACCCTGTCTCAAAATGAAAATAAAAAAAGAGCTGGGGATGTGACTCAGTGGTAAAGAGACTCTGGATTTAATCCCCAGTATAAGGGGGAAAAAAAAGAGTATTGAACTCTTTTTATGTACCAGATACTCAACACAAAGTAACTTATTTAATACTTTTTTGTGCGTGTGTGCATGGACTTCAAGCATGCTGAGCACATGTTCTACTGCTGAGCTCCATCCCAGCCCCTCATTGAAGTAATTTACTGGAGAGCAATTCTCCTTGACTTTCTACACACTGGTGACAACTTTTGTTCTGGGCTATCTTTTCAAAACTATTTGTATGGCAAATACCCTGCAAGAACAGAGATGTATCTTCCTCCAGTACAAAGCTGTTACTTGACTGGGATAATCAAGAAAATGTGTCCCTCTAGGCCAAAAGCTGGGGAGGTTTGCCAGCATCCCTTTATGAGACTGGCCCACCTGCGCGTGCATGTTATCCGCCTGGGCTATTTCCCATCTACCTCATGGGACTTGGGACAAGGGAAAACAGCATGAACATGAGTGATGATCCTGTGGTACCCTTGGTAATCAGGTCCTTGGTCTCTGATCTAGGAGTTTCGTGGTGTCTGCCAATTTCTATGAAAATATGGCAGGCTAATTTGTTAGCCTGAAAGCAGGACAAATCTCAGACCCTTTGCAGATCTTGATATAAGTACCGTGATTGTTCCCATCTTACAGAGAAAGGAACGGGCAGAGAGAAGTTTGGTGGTTTGTCTCACATAGTTCATAAAGGGAAGAGGAGCTGAGACTCCAACTTGGATGCTATCTCTAGAATGAGTTATAATTAATTGGCCCCCGCCTGAATTATGTGTAGTGGGATCATAGACATACAGTCCAGAAAAGCAAACTGGAGTCTTGCCTGAATGTTAGAATGAAGTGTATGAAATTCTTATGAAGAATTGCTCTTTGGTTTGGCAAAAGAAATCGTATTGTGTGTTTGTTTGACGCTCTCCAAAGATTTCTCATTTCACTTGGAGAAAACAACAGAGTCCTCACAAGCCTCACCTCCTATTCTGTGGGACAGCCTCTAAGGAGGACTTCTAACGATCCCCACCTCCTAGTGTTATACAAAATTCTCTCTCCTTGGGCCCAGCGTCCTGTTTCTAATAAGTAGAATATGGCAGAAGTGATAGGCAGAGATTAGGTTTCAAAAAGACTGTGGTTTTTATCTATCTTGTGTGCATGTTCTCTCTGGGGAAAGCCAGTTGCCATGTTGTGAATCAGCTGTGAAGAGGCCCATGGTGGTGAGAGGATGCACTGGGAGTGAGCTTTGGACTGGGTTCCCAGCTCCTCCCCTAAGCTGAGACTTCAGATGAGACTGCAGCTCTGGCCAGCAGCTTGGCTGCAACCTCATGACAGACCATGAGCCAGAAGCACCCAGCTAGGCTGTGCCCAGATTCCCAAAACAGAAACTGATATAATAAATATCTTTTGTTTTAAACCAGTAAGTTTTTTTGGGGGGGTGGGTGGGTACTGGGGATTGAACTCAGGGGTACTTGACCACTGAGCCACATCCCCAGCCCTATTTTGTGTTTTGTGTAGAGACAGGGTCTCACTGAGTTGTTTAGCACCTCGCACTTGCTGAGGCTGGCTTTGAACTCGCGATTCTCCTGTCTCAGCCTCCCAAAGTGCTGGGATTACAGGTGTGTGCCACTGTGCTGGGCTTAAACCACTAAGGTTTGGTATAACTTGTAAGAAGCAATAGATGATAAAAACACCCACTATTCCTCTCCTTATTCACTAGTCTATACTGATTCCTCTGCTGTTTCTTGAATATACCAGCTTTGTTCCCACCTCAGGACCTTTGCACTGGCTATTTCTTCTTCCTAGAAAGCTCTTCCCTCAGATATCTTTGTGCTTCTGGCACACCCGGTCTTGTGTTCCTGATTTGTGGTATATTTTTTCACCTTCTCATATACAAGTTATTTTATTTCCTGAGTCTGTCTCCCTCCACTGTTAGCTCCACAGGGGCAGGGATTTTTGCCTGTTTTGTTCACAACTTGCCCCCACATTGTCTAGAACCGTGTGTGGCATGTTGCAAGCACTGAGTAAACATTTATGTGTGGTGAAGGGAGGGAGATGAGTCAGGAGCAGGATTTCTGGGTTTGGGTTCCTGTGGGAGTTGCAAGTTCAGAAAAAGTTGAAATGGGATCTGAGATGTGGGGGTACAGAAAAAAGTGGTGAGGGGAGGGGAGGTTGCAAATGAAAGAGCAGCTCCGTGGCAGCGAATGCTGCAGAGGCAGAGGCGAGTTAAGAACCAGAGAGGGACTGTGATGTTTCCTAACAGCAGTTTCAAGAATGTGTGGGAGACACAGCCAAATCCCTAAGAGGGAGTGAGTGGGAGGTGAACAAGGGTCAGGAGCACGAGTAACTCTGCCAAGGAGCTTGGCTACGAGGATCAGGGATGAGAACAAACAGGTGAAGGGTTGGTGTTGGGAGGGGACCTTGTAGAGGTGTGAGACTGAGCCTGTGTCTCCTGTGTGCATAGGAGGGAATACAATATGCAGCCTTCTACTCAAAGTGTGCGCCGAGGACCAGCAGCATCAGCATTACCTGGAAGCTTGCTAGAAGTAAGGAATCTCAGCCTGTCCCAGGCGCCTGCAAGTTAAGGTTCTAGCTGGTTTTTATGGCCATTACATTTGAGAAACTCTGGTCTAGAGCCCAGAGAAGTGCTGGTGGGAGGAGGGGGTGCCACTCCCCTGTGAAAATGGGAGGGGTAGCTCATGATGGGTGCAGCTGGACTGAATGTTTAGAAATCCCTGCAGGAAGGGGGATCCTGCCTTGTGGCCTCTTTTCACTCAAAAGAGAATAAAGGAAGGCAGAGGGTCTGCTGGCTCTGATGAAGAGCACCATGCACACAGCTGTTAGGTACGGTACGGAGCAGCAATGTCAGGTGGGGTCCCTTGTCTTGTGTAAATGATCTTGTTGAGTCCTACAACAGCCTTACAAGGTGAGAATGATTATCCTCATTTTGCAGAGCAGACAAATCACTCAGGTTTACTCGACTAAGAAGCACAGAGTGGAAGCCATGATTCATTTGCTACCAAAGCCCACCCCCTTTTTGTTATGCGCTATTATTTCCCCTGCACAACAGGTGTAGAAGTGGGAGAGAAAGAGGATTGAAGAGGGTGAAGAAGCTTAAAATCAATGCTGAGGGGAATGGGGGGCGGTGGCACTGTTGGACTAGCACTTGGGAGGGTGCTACAGGCCCGGCTGGGATGGGAGGTGATCATTTTGAGTGGTGTCCATCTGCACTGTTGTGCTTTCTAGCAGCAGCTTGTAGGAGCTCCGCTGTAGGAGCAGAGGAGGAAGGATTAACCTGGAGCTTGTGTTCTGGGTAGCAGGTGGAAGACCTGAGGTGTTTGGTGGAGTTGAAGGTCGCTTAGACCTTCAATGGAACCACCTCTGCTGTGTGAGATCCTCAGAGCCCGTGTGAACTCAGACCTCCCGCAGGTGTGGGAGCCAGGAGCTAGCAGATTGCATCTTGTTCAGTGCTCCAAACCAAAAGGTGAGGGGAGGTTAACAGAGGCAATCTGGTGTTGGTGCCTAGACTAGTACTGAGAGTTGGAGGGCAGCTGGGAAGTGACTGAAGGGGTCCAAGTAGAAGGGCAGATGCTGGATTGTGGCCTTTTCTTCCCCATTGCTAGAGTCACCTGCTCTGCTTGTCTGTTCACCAGGCTAGAACTGACCTCATCCCAACCACTCTGAATGGGCCTCTTCCTATCTGGGGGACACATCCCTACTAAAGTCTCAGACCATGGAGGCTTACTGTCCTTCAGAAGGTGGTGTTTGAGTTTTTTGGTAAAGTGAGAAAACTCTGCCTTGTGCTGTGTGCTGAGGAAGACTGCTGGTGTCCTGAGGGGTTGTGGAAGTTAACTCGGCCCCTCGCTTGTTCAATCAACATGCCTCTTCCTCCCCCCAGATCTACCCCAGGCTGGGTGAGGTGGGACCAGCCCGTCGTACCCAGAACCAAGCCTCCCTCTGGCTCCACGGCAGTGTATGGCTCAGCGCCCAGACTCCTTTTCTTTCTGATGGTGAAGTCTCTCCCATGTTGTGTATGGGAGTGCCTCTGAACCAGGCCTTGTTCTACACACTGGGGATGTGGTGGTGAGCAAAGATCTGTCCATAACAAGTTTACCAGCCAGTTGGGGAAGATACAATAAGCAATAGGGAAAATGCTGTGAAATATAATAAGTTAGAAAGTGATGGAGATGATTCGAGAAAAAGAAAAAAGGAAGAGTAGGGCAGGGTCCAAGGACCAGCCCCACTGTCCCTAAGGTGCTGAGCACTGGCACCGTGGGACTTCTTTTTCAAAGTCTGGGGTCACTCACACAACCCCTTTGCTGCAAACACATATCAGGTGTGGCCCTTGCTCTACCAGCTGGGTCTGGACAGTCCTATGCTCTTTTCTGTAAAATGTTTGGCTTCATGGGGGCTGGATCAAAGAGGGGAGCAGACGACAGACAAGACAGTGCATTGCTTTATGCTGATCAGCACAAGTGCAGCTTCACAAGAAAGAGGCGGCCCAGCCCAGGCTGTCCTCTCCTGCTCAGGTGTAGAGTGGTGGTGAGACCCAGTGGCCCTCTGCTGCTGCACCAGCGGGACCCAGTGTCCCTGAAAGCTGGCCTTGAGACCCACTAGGATGCTAAGGACAGTGTATTTTAGACTTTTCAAAAAGGACTTTTGGGCCTAGAAGGTAGTGGCTTCAGAAATGGATTTATGAAATTCACACATTTGATCAGGGATCCACACAGGAGGGAAGCCCTGATTCAGTCTGCATGTTCTCTGTAGCACAGAAAAATAAATCTGTAAACCCCTCCTTGAAGCTGCAGGGAGGGAGGACTTGACATTCTATGAACAAGGGGTGGTATATGGAAATTAATTGTGCTATACCTGTGGTTGCTATTTTCAAAGGTTTATCTCATGTTACTGCTAGTCTCTTCCACATGCTGTCTTTCATTGATTTTGTCAAATGCAGTAGGAGGAGGCTTTTGAATTCTCCTGCCTTGTCCTCTCCTATCCCCGGGAATGTAACCTTTAAGGAAAAAATAGAGAACTATTCCTAATCCCATTTCTAGTCTGTAAAGTTCCCAGAGGTTCCACTATTCCCCAATACCCTTGTTTTGTGCAGTTTTTATTCTCATATACATTTCTTAAAAATTGCTGCAATAAGCATTATTTTAGGGGCACATTATTGGGGATTTCAGTTTGCTAAACGACTGTGGTCCTTGCTCTTAAACAAATAAATGAATAGCCATCTGCAGTCATTCAAGACTTATCACTTGCTGATAGAATCTTTATGGAAACAGGTTATCCCAGCCATGGGTTAAATACACTTCTATGCAGTGTCATGTAAGTAATTAGGAGCAGAGTGTTTTTAATCAGCCAGATCTCTGCCTGCTAAGGATCTAGGTGGTGCCCTTCCAGTTGCCTCGGGCTAGCCTGCTAATTCTATCCATTCCAGAACACGGTTTGTTTGTAGTCCTGATGAATTTGCCATGCTGTGAGCTGGGGTTGATCTGCAATCTTCCATGGAGGTTTGTAAAGCACAAGCCACGCTTGTCTGGGCCACGCCACAAGGCTAAGAAGACTCAGCAACTCCCTGGGCCTCCCAGGTCCACCCCTATTTGGTTCAGAGACTTGAGTCTCTTTTCTGTGATGATATAGCTTTGGAGAGTGTGTTTTTAGCTCTGTCTCACATACCGAAAGATCTATAATCTAGCTCCACAATATATAAATTGCTCATTAATTACAACAGGCATCTCACATCAAAATATGCAATTCAGGTTTTATCCACTACCCAAATGTACCATCCTCAAGAGTGCTGAGTGATGAAATTGTTCAAATACAGAAATTCACATTTTAAAAGTTCTCAACTGATAAGCACTGTACTGTTTATTTTTCCTGAGTATGTCTTAGTAATAGCAAGGGATAAGATATCAAGCACAAATACATTCCATGAAGTAGAAAGTAGGAAGAAAGTTGTTTGGATTTATTTGAGAGTGCTACCTAAGCTGGGGAAAGGAATGTCCTAGGTCTCTCCTTTCTGCTATTCAGTACCCACAGGGAGTGTTTGTTTAGACCTTGATAGAAAAAGTACTCGATCACCTGATAGAGGGGATCAATTTTGTCAACCAAGTTGGACTAGCTGTGTGCACACAGGCCACTGTCTTGGCCTCCCCTTCAATGAATTAGCTGCACTCAGCAATTGAGCATGATGAATATGCTGGAAATAATTTTTTCAGGTGGACGCTGGTTGTTTTGGCCTAACCTCTCCACTCCCTCAGCTGTCTGAGGGAAAGAGTCTCCTCTTTCCCATAGGGACATATTCCAAGTATTTGGATATGGCCAATGCTTCCCTCTGCTCCCCACAAGTCAGTCTTGACACAGGGTAGAGTAGAGGCCTGGCCCTGCAGAGCCCCTGTTCCTCTCCTGCAAGTGGTTAGCTCAGGGGTGGGCAGAGGGCCCAGCACACTGGAAGAGAGACAGCCCCTTGTGCTTTGGGATCTTGAGTTCTCAGGGCTGGTGGGTCCACCTGATAATCACTGAAAGTTCCAGGTGCTGAGAGTCAGGGTTGAGTGGCGAGGAGAGCAAGACGGCAGCCTAGTAACGCTGTTGGAATCCTCCCAAACTGCATTTTGACTTAAGATAGTTTGAGATGGGTTTCTGGTTCTTGTCTCTAAATGTGTGTTTACAAATGAGAAACTTCCATGTTACTGCTCTTCTTGCTAATCATCGGTAAGGATGCTCTGTACTTGCACAATGTGGAGCGTGTGGTTTGGGGCATGCCAGAGACCTTTGTCAGCAATGCTCATGCCCTTGGAGTGGGCTAGTCTCTAACATATTAGGTCATTAGGTCCTTTTGAGCCTCTAATAAGCTAAGGTATGAGGTTCCTGAAGGAGTGTCTGTTTGTATAGTGTGTGTGTGTGTGTGTGTGTGTGTGTGTGTGTGCGCGCGTGCGCGCACACGCACATGCGAGCATTTCATTGTTTTAATATTAAGGAAGTAAACAGTGTCATTTGTGAGGAAGCATGAGCCAGGATCTCAGCAAGCACGTGGGTGCTTTCCCACCTACATCAGAGAAAACATGAAAGAGCAACTCTTAATTACAACCAAATATTAGCTCTGGCTCCTGGGAACTCATCATCCCATCTCAAGGTCTATATTTATGAAAATTTAAGCAATGTCTTAAAACATGTTAATTTGTTCTTTGTTTATTTCTTTCCCTGACAGATTAATTTATTCCAAGGGACTTTGGTTCTCAAGCGCTTATATATCGATTGGGCCCTTGTATGACATAGCTAACAGCCTGGGGAGGAGATTTTGGAGGAAAACAAAAGTCTTCCTTGTAGTTTTCCTTAGGTAATTAACTTTTTATTGTGAGCCCTGGAATACTTCCAGTTTTCTCAGGATTTGCATCTCTGACTTTAGATCAATGGTTAATTTCATGAGAGCCTAGCAATGCTTAAAAAAATCTCTCTCTCACACACACACTTCAGGCTTGAATGAGCCAGTTGGAACACACTGGGACCAAAAGGAAAGTTTTGTGTTTTTCACTACTGGGTTATGTTTTTGAGCTTCCATGTAAAGGCCAGTTTAACAGTAAGAACTGAAGTACTGGCTCTGGAGAAGCGAAGGAGAGAGTGTGAGAAGTGCCATTTATTGGTGATGGAAGCTTCTCCTGGTGGCTTTGGATCCCTTAGGAAGTCAAAGTAAAGCTTACAAAGTGCTGTCCTTTTCATGTCTATTAACTGATTGCCAGTTCTTTTGTTGTCTCTAGTGGTACCGAAAAGTCTATGGCACTTGCACATTAAAAATATCAGTATCTCATTGAAAGATAAAGTACATTAAGCAAGTAAATGATGAAATTAGCCCAGAACTCATATGTTCCCAAACCCTACTAATGTCTGTGACTATTCTTTACCTCAGGAAGTTAGCTTGATAGAATAGTAATCCCCCTAAAATGCCCTGGTCCCCAAATTTTAGGCAATTTAAAGCATCCTTGAATTTTAACTCTAGGTGATTTTAAAAGGAAACAAGTTTGAAACAGAACACCAAAAGTCAGTGACCTCTAAAAATATTATTTACTCTTTACAAAACAAATCTTTTGAATCGGCAAAGTAGAGAAATATGTCACTTTTTAGAATTACTGGTTTCTACAATTTTTGTTTACTGGAGCTTCTAATAAATTTTTTAAAAAGCCTACAATTACTTATAAAATGTTAAATATAGGTCAGAACATGTTGATATTTTTACAATATAATATTGCACTTATAAATAGGCTAAATGGCATAAACCTAGTCCTATGTACGCTAGGACACAGACTTGAAATGTATATAGCTACTACTATCAGGTGAAAGCAGTAGTTATTCAGGATAACTATGATGGACTTCCTTTTACATTATTTCTTCTTTCCTTTTTAGGGGGAAGGGATTCACTGGGGATTGAACCCAGGGGTGCTTTAGCACTGAGCTACAATCCCGGTGCTTTTTATTTTTTTGATTTTGAGACAGGGTCTCTCTGAGTTGCTGAGGGTCTTAATCAGTTGCCCAGGTAACCTTGAATTTACGAGTCTCCTGCCTCAGGTTCCTGAGTTGCTGGGATTACAGGTGTGCACCACCACCATGCTTGGCTATACTAAATATATCTGTTCTACTCCCAAAGTGCTTCTCCCAGCAGAATTCACGTCCCCACTCTGTTGAGCTCTGGAGTGGTCATGTGATTTCCTTTAGTCAGTGAAAGGGTGTGTGCATTTCTAGGCAAAAACTAGAATATTATTTGCCAAGTCTTGGCCATGGCTCCAAGTGAGGATCTGGCTAGAAATTGCTGTGACAATCCTGGGTCCTGGAGGGAAGGTGACAGAGCATAGCCACAGCCAGCCCACAAACTGTAGCCCTAAGGAGAAAGAGAACTTTGTGGTTTTAAGCCAGTGAATTGTGGGCATTGTTTCTGCATTATAATCATATTCATTCCAACTGATACAGTAGCTTAAACTATATATTTACACTTTCTTGAAATAGTTTTTAGTTTGTACCTTAGAAATTATTATTGGATAGTAACAAACTAACAGCAACAATATCATATACTTGAATTTATTATAATTGAGAAAAGTAGGAATATAGATTTCTACTCATGAACACTTTTCCTTCCCAGCTATAATTGCTTATTAAGAGAAAAGAGTACTTACTATGACTTTTATTTTCTTTTTTTTAAGGAAGAGTATAGCAGAGTTAGGTTGGACACTCCCCCCCCTCCCCCTCCCCCGGCACACACACACTACTAAGCCCACAGCAGTATTTATCATAGCTTGTCTTCCACAAGTCAGTTTCCAGGGATGCTCTGCGGGGCAAGACACACATGATTCAGACCTTCACGGAGATTTCAATCATCATAGTGTTGGATGGAGTTCAACTATAAACGGGTCAATCATTACAAATTATGACATGTACATAGAAAAGGAAATAAGTAGGTTGTTTAAAGTCAGAATTATAGAGCAAAGGGAATTAAAGGAAATGAGGGTAGGAGATGAATCTGGCCATATAAAGAGAGGTAGATATAGGCACACAGGAGTATGCCAGGCTGAGGGAAGAGCATATGCAAGTATCACTTCTATGACGTTGAGGAAGATCAGATCTGAGCAATGTTGCTGGGCTGTAGCGAACAAGGCAGTCATGAGAAAGGCTGTGGACATGTCACTGAGGGCTCTAATGGCCACACAGGAAGTTTGGATTTTATTTTAAGTCAGTGGGAAGCTATTGAAGGAGAATAAGAAAAAATCAGCCATAAAGCAGTTAATTATTTATTTTAACCCAGAGCACTCCATCTGATGGGAATCCCACAAATGCAATGAACAAGAATGGAAGTGAGTTGAGTGAGGAGGTGACTGCAGGTCAGAGGTGACAGTTGTCTGGGCCAGGGTGGTGACAGTGAAGAGAGGTGAACAAAATCAAGATGTGTGCAGAAGGTCAAAATCAGAACTTGATGGATGTGTAAGGTAAGGGGAAGGGAATGATCAAGAATGATTTCCATTTCTCTAATTGCTAGAGATGTTGAACATTTCTTTTTTTTTAAAATTTTTTTAGTTGTTGATGGATTTTTATTTTATTCATTTATTATTTATACGTGGTGCTGAGGATCGAACCCAGTGCCTCATGCATGCCAGGCAAGCACTCCACCACTGAGCCACAGCCCAAGCCCTGAACATTTCTTTATATATTTGTTTACCATTCATATGTCTTTTTCTGTGAAGTACATGTTTAGTTCCTTTGCCCATTTATTGATTGAGTTATTTGATTTTTTGGTATTAAGTATTTTGAGTTCTTTGTTTATCCTGGAGATTAATGTTCTATCTGAGGTACAGGTGGCAAAGATTTTCTCGCATTCTGTAAGGCTCTCTGTTCATGTTCTTGACTGTTTTCTTTGTTGTGAAGAAGCTTTTTTGTTTGACACCATCCTATTTATTAATTCTTGATTTTACTTCCTGCACTTAGGAAGTCAGTTCCTAAGCCAACATGATGGAAAATTGGGTCTACATTTTCTTCTAGTAGGCTCAGAGTCTCTGGTCCAATGCCTAGGTCTTTGATCCACTTTGAGTTGAGTTTTGTGCAGGCTGAGAGATAGGGGTTAAATTGAGATTCCATCTCACTCCAGTCAAAATGGCAATTATTAAGAATACAAGTAACAATAAATGTTGGCAAGGATGTGGGGAAAACAGTTCCCTCATATACATTGCCGGTGGGGCTGCAAATTGGTATAATCACTCTGGAAAGCAGTATGGAGATTCCTCAGAAAACTTGGAATGGAACCACCATTTGACCCAGTTATCCCACTCCTTGGCATATACCCAAAGGACTTAAAATTACCATACTACAGTAACACAGTCACATCAATGTTTACAGCAGCTAAGTTATGGAGCCAACAGAAGAATGGATAAAGAAAATGTGGTATATACACACAATGGAATATTACTCAGCCAAAAAAAGAATGACTTTATGATGTTTGTCAGTAAATGGATAGATCTGGAGACTATCATGATAAGTAAAATAAGCCAATCCCCAAAAGCCAAAGGCTGAATGTTCTCTCTGATAGAGGGATGCGAACACACAAGAAGGGTGGGTATAGAAGTTCATTGGATTACACCAAGAGGAATGGAAGGGAGGGAGGGAGGGACGGAAATAGCAAATATAGTAGAATTAATCAGACATAACTTTCCTATGTTCATATATGAATACATGAACAGTGAAACTTCACATCATGCACAATCACAAGAATGGGATTCTAATTAGAAGTTATAAGTTATACTCCAGGTCTGTATAAAATATGTGTGTCAAAATATACCTATATGTTTGTCAAAATACACTCTATTGCCATGTACATCTAAAAAGAACAAATTAAAAAAAAAGATTAAAAAATAAAAAGAATGACTTCCAGACTTCTTGCATGGATTCTTGGTTGGAGGGTGATGCCATTTACTAAAACAGGGGAGACCAAAGGAGGAATTGAGGCTCCTGAGATGGTAAGGAGATCACGTTTAGTTCTGAACAAGCTAAGTGTGGACACCTGGGAAACATCTGAGAAGAGATGTGGGGTGGAAGACTCCCTGGGCAGATCTGGAATTCAGGGAACCCAGCTGCCTGTGTGCATGCACTGGGGGGTCATCTGCACATCAAGGGAACTTCAGGTTTGGGGAGTAGATGTGGTGGGGGTGTAGATGGGTTAGGGGGAGGACACAAGGTTCTCTGATGCCTGGAGAGTGCTAGGGTTTAGAGGATTTGATAGGAAAGAGGGAGCAGCTATGAGATTTGAGGGCGGCCAGCAGGGTGAGTCTCCACAGAAGATGAGAAAAGAATGCAGTTTAAAAAGACCACAGGGGTCAGCCTGCTCACATGCTGCTGACAGATGGAATAAGGAAAGGACAGAGAAGGCGGGTAGATCTGGCAACCTGGAGATCTACGGTGACCCCGACAATGTGTTTCAGGAGTGATGGGTCCTATGGAGATTCTGCAGGAGAGGAAATACAGACAAGTGCTTTCAAATTTGGCTAAGAAGAGGCTAAGAGAAGAGGGGTAAGGAAGGAGAAGCTGAATTAACTGAGTTTGTGTTAAGAAGAAACTATGAAAAATCCTGGTGGTGACTGAGTTTACCTGGAAGCTACCAATTAAAAACAGAGACTGGAGCATTGCTGGGGATGTTAGGGTGCAGACAAAATAAAACGTGAATGTCGAGGTTTGGAAATCATTCTTAAAGATATTGTCTTTTATCCCAGGTCCTAGGGCGTCACTAAGGCCTCTGATCAGAAGAATGACATATAGAAATTGACAGTGGCATGTAGAATAAATCAGAGGAGCAGTAAAAGGAAGAGGACCGAAAAGGAGATTGCAGTGGTCCAGGTTGAGCTGATGAAAGTTCTGGCTAGAGTGGGAACAGCAGAAACAGTGAAAAGGACCCAAGAGTGAGGGGAATGTCTGGTACAGTGACCCTGTAAGGGCAGGATGTAGGGACGCTGAAGAAACACAAGGGAGAAATGTGAAAGCTATTTTTCTCATCCCTCCGCGCTCTGGGGCTTAAAAGCATTTACCACCTAGAACCCAAACTGCCAGTGGCACTTTAGTAAATGTCACTGAGTTTAAGCAGAGGCATGTATTAACCCTCAAGGGTTAGTTCTGCCCTAACGCCCTTGAGAAGTAATACAAATCCCATTAATCAGCAGTGATTTACTCTATCCAAATTTTGTTAGAAATGCAACAGGAAAGCCAAATTAAAAGGCCATTAAAGCATATTGCAACGACTCATTCAACTATACATAACCAAGAGATGGTCTTTAGGACTCCCTGGTGCTTGCATTCAAGGAACTGCCTTTGTGCACGGTCACTGGTGACTTCCATGAGCCATGCCTGTGGCAAAGTGGCACAGCAAGACCTTCAAGTGGGGACAATAATCAACAATGATTCTTGACTTAAAAAGTTTATAATGTGTGCAAGGAAATTCTAAATCACTGCATGAAAAACATTTCAAGAATTCTTAAATTTAAACATTAAGAACAGTTTTAAAATGATATAGATTCAATCCCCAGCACTGCAAATAAATTAATAAATAGAAAAGAAACATGGTTGTATCTATAATCATAGGGGCAAGAATGGTCTCCTTAAGCATGAGACTAAAGGTAGACACTTTAAAATGTGAAGTTGACTACATTAAAATTAAAAAAACCCCCAAACCCAAACACCCCTTTAGCAGTACAAACAAGCAAGCAAACAACAACAAAAAGAACCCAAGCCAAGTTAAAAGGCAAGGGATGAAGTGAAAAAAATATTTGTAAGAGTCATATGAAACAACAGAGCACCAACCATGTCTAATATGTAAAGAGCTCACAAACCATTGAGAGGAGAGATTTTTGTACCAGAGTTCTTTTCTGGAATTCCTCTCCTTTGATGTAGCTGCCCAGAGAATGGCCAAACAGGTGGTACCAGTCCTCACAGAATTCTGTGCCTGAGCTTGATCTAGGCCAATCTCCTGGGTGGTGGGAAACAGAGGAGAGCTAAGATATGACAAGATTGTGAGGGGAAATGCCTGGTGCAGTGACCCTGTACAGGCAGGGTGTAGAAACACCGAAGAAAAGCAAGGGAGAAATGCAAAAGCTATTTTTCTCATCCCTCAGCACTCTGGGGCTTAAAAGCATTTACCATCTAGAACCCAAACTGCCGTTGGCACTTTAGTAAACATCACTGAGTTTAAGCAGAGGCATGACAGCACTTGAGCCAAAGAAGTAGAGGTGGGAGTGGGGTCTACCTTTAATAATACAATAATAAAATAGAGTGGTATAGCTTATCAGGTACAAGAGTCTCAGTTCAGCTCTGGGCATTGGTAATTTCATTGAATTCCCATAGCAATGCTGGAAGATTTGTACAATTCTCATTTTACACATCCAGAAACTGAAGCTCAAGACCACTTTACCCAAGTTTACATAGCTAGTAAATGGCTGAGTGATTAAAATTTGAGCCATTTAACTCCAGGGCCCACATTCTTTACCACACCACTGTACTCACTGGGCATTCCTTGCCAGAGGGCAGACTGCATGTGGCCTCGAGGGGCCCAGGACCATGGCCTGCAGCCATGAGTGTGGCTCTTAGCCCAAAGACTTCAGTTCTGAGTTTCCACATAGGATGGCTCATTCTCCAGGGGCCATGAAGCATCAGGCTAAACTAGGGGACCAAGAGACTAAAAAAGGAAGAGTTGCCACAAAATAAATGATGTTTTCGGCCTTCTGATTGCTCTAATCCTACTTTTCAGTGACTAGACTGCACTCTGTTTATTCAGATGGAGGGGGCCGTGGTGCCAAGCACTGTACATTGCAGGGGAATTTATTTGTGAGGCCCTTTGATGTCACATGCATCCCAGGAACACCGGGTGGAGCAGAGAGAGCAGCTTTGTGTTTATCCCACTAAACAGAACCATTTGAGTACACAGACCAGAAGACCTGGTCCAGGAGCGCTGCGTTTTCTCCAATAGAGTGATTCATTGCTAATGTCTTCATTTTGGACACTGCAGTTAAATGTGAAACCATGTGCTTTAAATTAAAAGCACACTAAGCAAATCACAAGTTTCTCAAGATGGTGCTTAAAGTCTGTTTTGGCATCTGTTGGTTGCCAAAAGACCCATATGATCCTGTAATTAAACAACAAATATTTTCTGCAAAATCAATCATTTTAGCTGTCCCCAAATGCTATGATTATGATTTTTAGATGCTATGTTAAGAAAGAGGTTGCACAACTAGACCCATTTAGAATTGTTTGTTCCCTGATCCAACGTTGTCCTGATATTTCTCTGGCCATCTTATTCTAATTCAGTGTGTGAGAATGCAACCCATTTAGTTGCACCAGCTACAAATAGCTGAACAGCAGAACTGGAAGTGTTGGCAGCAGAACCACCAATAATAGATGCTATCATATCTCCTTGGCTAGAAGATTCACCTGGAGGTTGATACTAGAATCAGTGAAGGTTCTTGGTTGCAATCACCAGAAACCAACTGGGACCATCTTAAACAATAAGGTAATTCATGGGAGGGAATTAGGACTCACAGGATTGATACTAGAGAACCCAGTTTAAACAATAGGCTGGATCCAGAGGCACTCTGGTGGGTCAGGTAACCAAGACAGGCCTGTCCACTTCTGTGCTCTAAACTCCTCATGTCCTTCCTGGCTGGCTCATGAATCTGGGAGGAGAAGCAACATGGCAGAGCCTTGCTGCATGGTGACTCTGCAGTGGAAGAGAGATGGATGGCCTCTACATCTTACCTGGACAGTGAGGAGACCCTTAAGAGAGCTGGGATTGCTGAGAGTGAGGCAAGGGGAATGCCAAAGATCCTTTGCTATCATCCTACAATGGAGCCCCCTGCTCAGCCATGTTTTCCTGCCTCAGCAGAAAAATATGAAGACAGTAAACCAACCCCAGGCAGGTCAAAGAGAGGTGAAGTAGCATCCAGCACCTAGTTAGCAGGAGCCAGCAAGAGAAGGGACTCCGTTCTAAAGATATCCAAGCTTGTTTCGTAGGTCTGTGTGCAGCGAGATCGATGGCTTCTCAAGCCTAATGAGCATGCAGTTGGCCTCACACAGTGCATTAGTTCTTATCCCCCTTCCAGGGCTTGCTCTGGGCCCTGGAGGGTAGTGAGGTGTGTGGGGTAGTGGTGGTGAGGGCAGAGTATGGAAAAAAAAAATAAAGGAACAGATGCTTATTCAAAAGTGTTCTTCCCCCTATGAACCTTATGGGCAGGAGAAAACATAGAGTCAGAATTAAGGAATTTCATGGCCAAATCAAGTCCAATTAGGAATGTGTGGTAATGCTTAGGTATGTGGAACACTTAAAAACGCCGTTCTGCACGATTTATGTTATACTCTGAGGCCAGCTGAACTTAGGTAAATGCCTGTTGGAGTAAAGAAGGCAGAGGGGCTGGGAATGGTAAATGTCAACAGAAGGACCCCCTACAGAATGAGATGCAAGGGGCTCATGGGCCATCCCTCTCTCAGGCCTGGTACCTGAAATGACAGCATTTGGAGTGCTTAGTATAGGGATGCCCTTCCAAAAGATTGTGATAAGGCTTCTGACATTATTCACAGTATCCCAACAAATCCAGCCAGAATCACAATCAGGCTAATTAGAAAATAATTACAATCTTTGGAGAAGATTTAAATGTCAAAATGCAGCATCTGCAAGAAGGAGAAGAAGAAAAGGTGTTATAGATGGCAGAAATATTGGAAATGTCTAGATTCAGGCATTTTGATTGCAAAAGTTTCCCAAGAAGATGTAGTTGTATTGGAAATTGGACTCAAAGCAAAAATGCCCATAGAAGCCTCATTCATTAACTGAATTAGTGGAGTGATTTGCAAGGATGAGTTGAGATAAGAGTGAGAAGGGAACCCTAGAAAGGTGCAGATGGCATGCTCTTTGGCACTGGGGGCCCTGGATATCTGGAAGCACCCTTAAAGCACTTAGAGAGGAATAATACATAGGAGCAGAGGGACAAAATTAAGAGGTGGCAGAGATGTAAGGCTAATAATGGCTTCTACCTCATAATTTAGTCTTGCCTGCCCCAAAGCTGTATCAGGCAACTCATCTCCCTGGTGGCCACAAGATTCCCCTCTACCATCTGGCCCTCTTTAGTTGAGGCTGTCAGGAAAGAACTACTACTGTTTTTGGACATGTTCTGCATGCAAAGGACTGTCCTTATGATTGGTGTACACCATCTTTACTTTGCAATACAACCACAAAATTATGGTTATTTTTCCTACTTTGCAGAGATTGAAAGTTAGGTTCTGGGAGGATAAAGGATTTGCCTAACATCTCATGGCTAGTCTCTGTCAGAGTCTCTGTCCTTTCTGTGTTGTTCTCCTGAACAGGTTCTATGGAACCTGGGACATAACTTAAGCTGGATCCACACCACCCTCTCAGCTGGGCCATGTGCAGCCAGTAAGAATTTAATAATCACCTTCAGTGCTCAGGAATGTGCTGCCTTCAGGAAAGTAGACAACAAAGTGACAGATGAAGGTGTGCAAATCTGGTTTAGCAATGAAGGTGTATGTGCTGGAAGAAAGTGCATGTGTGAATGACCAGAGAAAAGCAAGGGGGAAAGCCTGCCAGAAGGCGGGTTGGGGCGGGGGGGGGGTTGTTATGGAATGCAGGAGGGAGTGGGATTGGTGCAAGAGGGCAGGTCTTAGCTTGTGGTACAGTAGATCTCAAACCACCGGCTTCTGCCATGGAGCTGCTCAGGATCTGCCAGTCTCAAGGCAATGAATTCACAGCACAAAGTTAGCCATCATGTTGTTTATTCTCCCAAAATCTGTGGTTAAGTTTCCACTGCTATTAGAAAATCTATGAGATATGTGTTAGTTGCAAATGACAGAAATTATCTCAATTTTCTCCCCCTCCCCTTCTTTCTTTCCTCTCTCTCCCTTTCTTTCTTTCTTTCTTTCTTTCTTTCTTTCTTTCTTTCTTTCTTTCTTTCTTTCTTTCTTTCTTTCTTTCTCTTTTTTCTTTTTTTCTTTCTACCTAACACAGGCAACGTTGGCATACTGGACAGAATAATCCAGAAGATCTGGCCTCAGGTACTCCAGGGACTTGACCCATATACCCTGGGCTTCCCCCTCCTGCATTCCTGCATAATGCCATCTTTTCTCTACCTATCTCCCAGCTCTTCCCTCCCTACACCAATCATGCTCTCTACAGTGTGCTCTCTACAGTCTTTCTCCTCTCTCTGGCTGTGGAGGTGGCAGTGGCTGTGGTAGGGCAGGAGGATGTGATTTGGGTGGGGAAGGAATGAGAAGGAGTCATATATAAACCTCAGATAGGCCTAATGAGGTATTTGCTCTACCCTGGACCACAGTGACCAGGGGGTATAAATGATTCTGATGGAGGAGGCCCTGATCATAACTCAAACATTTTGGCCAGGGTTCAGTGCAGTTTGCCTGTGATCTCTATCAGAATCTCATCAAGTGTGCATATTGGGGGTCAGTTTCCCAAAGAAGGAGGTGACATGATCAAAGAAGTGGAACAGAAGGAATGCTGGGCTGGCCCTGCTGGCAGCATTGGTGACAGTATCACTGTGCACATCAGGATGTACAGCATTACTGAGCTCCATGAAACAATAAGAATTCTCTATGAAAAATGGTCAGATGTTTCATGATAGAGGAAAATCTTACAGATGCTCCTGACTAATGACTACCAGGGTACACATCAGAGAGAGCTGGAAACAAAGCAGGAGAAAACCAAGGGTGCATCCCATTCAAGTGTATGGAGCTCATTTATTTTAAGATGTACAGTTCTCTTTTAATTACTTATGATACTTCACAGCATACCATAAGTGGATCCCAGTATGTTCTGTGAGAATAATAATATGTTAGGAATAACAGATCTCACTTAAGTCACTGTTTTCCAGTTCTTGCAAAGAGACGAGAATGAGTTAGTAAAAGCCAGTATTCAGGATCTGATTAGTGATGTATCTTTTCTGTACTAATGTGCACAAAGGGTTGTGGGGTTGAGTCAGCTGACTTAGGTAGACTGTGATCCTGAGTAAGCTCTTTCAGGTTACTGTACCTCAGTGTTATTATTTCCCAAATGGAGAAGCTAAGACTCTTCTGAAAGCTGGTGAGGGATCACTCATTGAATGTATTCAAACAGACATATTTACTGAGCATCTGCCACAGCTCTGAGACAGCCGCTGAGGATGCAACATGAAACAGCATGGACATGATCCTACCCTTGGTGACCCTTATGGTCTATGAGGGAGACAGGTGACAGGATAAGATATTCAAAAAACACCTGGCACAGAGCCAGGTACACAGGAAGTACTCAATGAATGTAAATTGCCTTCCATTTTCTTTCCCTGCCAATCCATTCACTCATTTCTATAATCTGAATGTTTGTGTCCCTCAAAAATTCCTGTTGAGAGCCAGACACAGTGGTGCACGCCTGTAATCCTAGCACTTAGGGAGGCTGAGACAGGAGAATCGCAAGTGCAAAGACAGCCTCAGCAATGGCGAGGCACTAAGCAACTCAGCGAGACCCTATCTCTACATAAAACACAAAAAAGGGCTAGGGATGTGGCTCAGTGGTCAAGTGCCCCTGAGTTCAATCTCCAGTACCAAAAAAAAATTTCCTATGTTGACATCTAATCTCCAAGGTGATGATATCAAGAGGGGAGGCCTTGGGAGATGATTAGGTCTGGGGTGATGATGTCATGAAAATGGGCTTAGTGCCCTCTTGAAAGATCTTGAGGACTTTCCTCCCTTTTTACCCCTTCTGCCATGTGAGGACACATAGAAGCTGCCATCTATGAGGAATAGGTCCCCCCTGAATACCAGATTTGCTGATGCCCTATCTTGGACTTCCTGGCCTCCAGAACTGTGAGCAATAGATTACTGTCTATTATACATTACCAAGTAATTTATACCAATCCAAGATATTTTGTGATAACAGCTTAAATGAACTAAGACACTTGCCTCGACCTAGAAATGATGACATGCCTTCTCATTCCTCTGAACCTCATTTTTCTCATGAGTTGATTGAGGGATTTGGAGAGACTTTTTAATGTTTCCTCTTTGTCTAAAATTCTGCAAATTTTTAATTCCAACCCCCCTTCACCTAGGGCATGGGGAATGGGCTTGTTAAAGGGAATCTCAGTATTCCTGCCAAGCTGGCCCTGTACCACTCAACCTCACCCCAATATAAAGCATATTAGGGACAGTTACCTTGCCCCATCTGAAACATCTTCATCTTCAGAAAGTACCTCTATCAACAGAAGGACACTTATAAGGGAGGTTTGATCATATACATTAGAAGCCGTATGGCCACGATAAGGACTTTGGTTCACACTGACACAGTTGGAATCCCAGTACCAGCTATGAAATTTGGGGCAAATGATTTACCTCTTCATACTCATTTCCCATGCCTGCGAGTGGGAATTTAAAAAAAACCTTTTTGAGTGAGGATATGTGAGGCTTGAAGGAGATAATTTATGAAGGGTGCTTGCTGTGGAGGAGGTGTTTAACAGAATCTAGTGCCTTGAATTGAAAAATAACTGTGTGCTCATTGCAAATGGTAGACATGAGGAAGGAGAGCACCAGCAGCTGGTTCCAGATTTCTACCATCAGGCTCAAGTAGTTTTAAAGACTCTAACACATAAATATTGGTGCATCCTGTAGGTATGTTACTCTTTTAGCAGAAAGCTAGGGAAGAAACATGAAGAAAGTTAACCAGCAAGTGTGGTGGCCTTGAGCCAGTGGCATGCTCTGGGTTTCAGTTGCTTACTTGCAGGACAAGAGGGCTGGACTAAATGATCTCTAAGACATCTTTTTAAATCCTCAAGTTCTATGATTCTGGGTCAGAAAATATGTGGGAGAATTTGCTAAAAGAAAAAAAAATGGGGTTGGATTTGTGGCTTAGTGTTGGACTGCTTGCCTAGCATGTGCAAGTCATTGGGTTCAATTCCCTGTAACACACACACCACACACACACACAAAAGAGAGGGGGACAGAGAGAGAGAGAGAGAGAGAGAGAGATAATATCTCTGTTATGCTGTGCCTCTCCCTTCAGTGCCACACTAGGCCAGCCAAGTGACAACTATATTACCTACCCTTTGTTATGACTGACCTCATGTTTTCATAGAAAATCTCTTCTGTCCACTGAAATATGAAAAGGTGTGGCTTACAACCCTGACATTGCTTTGATTTTTAAAATTTTTGATCTCAGAGAAAGTAGTTTGAACTCATTTAGCACAATCATGAGAAATACTAGCCCTCTGTACCTTTAACACAGAGACCCAAGAGTTCTAGGCTTCCTGGGAATGAGATGAGCCTCTGTGAAGGTCTAAAGTTGCAGGCACATATTGATACTGTACAAGCTCTTAAGTCCACAAGAGTCTGGTGGTGCTCAAAGGAGAGCAATCAAAAACCTAAATTAATAATTATGTCAATAGGTTTTCCTAAGGAAAGAAAAATTATCTATGCCTGAGGCTACTGGGAAAAAAAAAAAGATTCCTAGTAGGGAGGGAGAAGTAATAAAGTATCCAAAGGCCCAGTTTGATAGAGTTCACTTTTAAATGTGGAGAACAAATGTGGTATCATGACTTTTTTTCTTCTAGCAGCCCATAAAACAGTGCATATATATCTATATATACATTCACACATACATATGTATTTCTAATTTTTGTTAAAGACACACATATATATATACACAAAGGAAATTGGAATTAAGTGACTTTGAATATATACATATTATATACAAACATGTGTATGTATATAATTTGGATAGTGGTTGTGATAAAAAAATATTAACTAATAGAAAGTGACAAGTTTGAGCTATATTTTGACCAAGCTAATAAGATATAAATCCTCCATGGTTTCATGTTTGAGAATAGTTGTTTTCTTTCCTTTACCCATGTTAGTGTGAATTCAACAAAACACTCCTAAAAAACCCAGGTTGTATACAGTTGCAAAGGCAGGTGCGAGAAGTTATATCGATCCTTTCTGTTGTAGTTGGTTGATTTTACTTTTCTGTACTACAAAGTGGCCTTTTAGCAAAAATGCTAAGTTCTTGCTTTGTTGGCATCAGGCAAATTTGGCAAGACAGAAAACCAACATACTCATTCATTTAGAAAAAGATTCATCCAAATCAAGTTTCAAAGCTTTTACTAGAGTGTTGTTTATACAAACTGCCAAATATTTAGGTAATCAATTGTCAAGTTAGCGGTTCCTAGAAGAATCATGCTCTATGAAGCTCCCAAGATATCTAATTTTTGACATCAAAAATAAATTCACAAAATTTTAGATTTAGTTTAAATCTGATTCAGATTTGATTCAGAGCCTCTGGTAACTGAAGTTCATCAATGAAGGTTTCAGGACAACTGAACCCCAAACTTTTACCATGTGCCCTTCAATTTAGGGGGCAGATCCATTTTTGAATTAAGAACATTTCATCTCACAGAAAATGAAAAATAACGAGCCATTTCTTTGGGTCACGTATCTCTGTTGCCAGAAAAATAAAAGACATCAAAAATTTTCAGTAACATACATAAGAGGCACCATTTTTGCTTTTATGTAAAGTATCAATTCCACATGTAATTGCTGAATATTTTCTAAATTAAGAGTCCATGTGGTGAGCGGGTGCACACAAAAAGATAATCAGAAAAATCTCAGCATTAAAATATAGTCTCCAAGGCAAAACACATAAATCACATTGGCGAGGTCCAGGCTGCTGTGAAAATTATTAGTCTCAGCCTCATGTTTCTGTTGAGTCTGGTGCAGAGAAACTGCAAAATAACTAGGTCTGTGAACTTTAGGTCACAAGGTAAGGCAACCAAAACAAGTGACTACAAGCCACAAAATAAGCCCAAACCCAAGGCAGCGTAGAGATGTGCCTCTGGGTAAAAATAGAGTCTTTACTAGAAGATGACTTGCATTCTAGTTCCTAGTTTTCAGTCCACTGCTTAGAAAACTCACTTCCCCAAAGGAGCCACTTATCTAACTGAGGACAATAAAACCTTTTCTTCTTGAACAAACACAGTGTAATTTCTTGAAGTGATTCCCAACTCCAAGAGGTGTGATTACTTATTTCTTTCAGCCATAGATTTTTCGGATCCCCTGGTGTCTTAGTCTATTTTCGGTTCCTATAACAAAGTACTTGAGACAAAGGTAACGTCATAAGATAGTTTATTTGGCTCACAGTCCTAGAGGCTGTGAAGCCTAAGAGTGTGGTGCCAGCTTCTGTTTGGCACCTGATGAGGGCCTTGCTGCTGCATCATACATAACATGGCAGAGGTATCACAAAGTGAGACAGAGAAAACATGCTAGCTCAGGTGTCTCTTCCTTTACTTACAAAGCCACCAGTGTCATCATGGGGGCCACATCCTTATGACTTTTTCTATTTCTAATAACCTCCTATAAGTCTTACCTCCAAATACATATAAATTAGGGGATTAAGTTTCCAGCACATGAAATGTGGGGGGACACACTCAAACTATGGCACCTGGACTGTTTCATTGCCCACAAATGGTGCCTCTGTTGCCGGCTGGTTATCTCACAGATGTTACAAGGGGGTCAGACTGAGAAGTACCAGTGTGACTGTGTCCATTCCTGGAAAATCACAAAAGCGTTTGCACAATCGAGGTGTTACGGTTTAGATGTGGTGTCCCCCAAAAGCTCATGTGTGAGACAATGCAAGAAGATTTGGAGGAGAAATGATTGGGTTATAGCCTTAACCTAATTGGTGGATAACTCTCTGATGGGATTAACTGAGTGGTGACAGGAGGCAGGTGAAGTGTGGCTGGAGGAAGTGGTTCACTGGGGGCGTGGCTATGGGCTATATATTTGTATCTGGAGAGTGGAGTCTCTCTGCTCTCTGATCACCATATGAGCTGCTTCTCTCTGCCACACTCTTCTGCCATGATGTTCTGCCTCACCTCAAGCCCCAAGGAATGGAGCCGGCCTTCTATGGACCACGACCTCTGAAACCGTGAGCCCTCAAATAAACTTTTCTTCCTTTACAGTTGTTCTGGTTGGATCATTCAGTCACAGCAGTGAAAAAGCTGACTCAAACATGAGGATTGCTCTATGGGATCTCAGGCTCTACCTTGCTGGCAGGGCTCAGAGGTGACTGGCTGCTCAGCCTCACACCATGCTCTGGTTTTTCAGAGTTGAGCCAGGGTAGAAACAGACATTCTTTTGCTCCCCTCATAAGAGAAACACAAGCTCAAGTGACTCCTGAAACAGAGAATCACTAGGAATACATTATTCACCTTGGATACATTATTCAGGTTAGTAGAAACATTTGCAAACAGAGAACATGCTGGAATTTATTTGTGTGACTTATTACCAGGTTTCATCTTTGTGCATGTCCCTAGAGCAGTCATTTTCAACCTTGGCTGCACATTAGAGTGATCGGGGGAACTTTAAAATAATCCCAATAGCCAAGCCACACCCCAGAACAATTACCTCAGGATCTCTGGAGGTAAGACCCAGGCAGATCAATATTTTTTTTACAGTTCCCTTGGTGACTTCAATGTGCAGCCAAGGTTAAGAACCATGGCATGGGAGGAATAATTTGTCAGTACTATAGACCTTGGTGTCAGGAGCTGAGTACAGAAGGGTGGAAATGGTTTCAGGTACACTCATTTATTAAAAAGAGTTCCAGATAACTAAGGTAACTACCTAGTGTCTGCTGAAAACTTAGTTCAGTTTTCCTCCTAAGGGTCTGAATCAAAGGCAGATACAGCCTAAAAATAACTCAGCAGCAGTTTGCCTGGTTGATGGCAACACTGGAAATTCTAAGCTGCCTTTTAAGCTTATTGCCTTCTCTCTTTAAAATATTGAAACTTTAGGAATCAAGTATGGGTCAATAAAAGGCCTTTTTAATCATGTTAACAAGTGGGAAATGTCCAACCCAATGCTCAAGCCGTGTGCGTATTCTTTGGTACTTATATAACCCTGTTACCTGAAATCTAAGGAACACTTAATGGGGAAAAATCAACCACCACCAAAAAGGCACAGATGGTTGAAGAGAACTGAATTTCCTTAAAAGAACCACAAGTGATACATTTTCCACTTTAATTTATATCTCCCCTTCATCTCCACAGGCTCAATTAATAAAAGTTATGCATAAATCATATAAGAGATCATTAAATCAACCAGTTCACAGTGCTGACTAATTGGTAAATAAATACTTTATGAAAATGGTGACGGGTGTACAGATTCTGTTTTTCTTTTAAAAGCCGGGTGGGGGTGGGGGTTAAGGGGAAGTTAGATAAATCGCTTCAGTACAGATGCCTATACTTCATCCAGTTCAATTTTAAAGTACTTTACTTTTTTTTTTTTTTGGAGGGAGATAAGCCATAAACATAGAGCCCTACAGACAGACCACGATCCTGGATGAAAAGTTTAAGAATCAAATAAAAAATTCAGATTCATTTAATTAGCCAGATGCCTAGTAGCATGTACATAAGATGTTCTAAATCTGGGTGTCACCAGATTTTTGTTTTGAGCCATTAGTTTGGCATGGTGGGATGTAACTAGGAAGAGGAGTAGAAAACAAACAGGGACAGGGGAGGCTAAATCCCAGCTCTTTGCCAGGATACCTTGAAAACAGAAAAGGCCTTTTGTAAATTTTGATTGCTGTGATTTAATTTTTTCTTAAGATTACTGCTGTATATGAAAAACAACATCTTTAGGATAGAAAAGGGGAGGGACGTGGAGGGGAGGGGACATGGAGGCAGGAAAGATGATGGAATGAGATGGACATCATCACTCTAGGTACAGGTATGACTGCACATATGGTGCGACTCTACATCGTATACAACCAGGGAAAGGAAAAGTTGTGCTCCATTTGTATATGAATCAAAATGTATTCTAATTAGATTAGACTAATCATGTATACCTAATTAGAATAAATAAATAAATTTTAAAAAAAGAAAACTTATTTTTCCCTCCTCATCATGAGGTCAGCTGATCTTCATGCCAGCTCTGTGTGGGCAAGGTGCTAAACTGGTGTCCTTATCAGGGAATACAAATGGTACCTACTTAGTAGATGTTGTTAGGATTAAATACTATTTCATGTAAAATAAAACACAAAAACAAAAAAACAAACAAACAGACAAAAACCAACCCAGATGCAAGAGCAGAGTAAAATGCTCAAGAAATATGTTATTCTTATTTACTAGGCATGGACAATTCTAGCACTGGTAGCGATTTTTCTACAGAGAAACACAATGCTAGTAGAAATGAGTCCCTCAGTGCAAAGGCTTGGGCTCATATATGCAGTGAGACAAGCAGCCTTAGGCAAAATGGAAATTTAGAAAAACTATTCTCTGGTCTTGACCTGACATTCTCATTTCTCATGGAGTCTTTGTGGCCAATGGAATGGTGGAGACAAACTCAGAAATGCTACAATGTTCCCAAAGGCCTATAGGAGAAGGCTCAGCCATTAGGGGCCCAACCTCTGCCTAGAGACAAGGTAAGGGAGGTTGAGATCTCTCCCCTGAGCACCTTCTCTCTTATCAACACTCAGGTAGGAGGTGGAACTAGCTTAGGTCCCTGCTCTCAAGATGAATCGGTGTGTTAGGGGATGCATGTGATAGACACACATACATATACACCCATCCCCTTAAAAAAATTAAAGTCCAATCGAGTTCTCTGAGGACATAGGACATGGACCCAGTGTGGCAGTTGTCCAGGGATAGGGGCAGCCAAAGCAGAGGCAAGGGGCACTGGGCTAGTTTCTGTGGTGTCTCTGAGCCAGGCTGCTGATTTTACACCCTTTGAAGTGATCTGTTGTTGGAAAGAATCTTATACTCTCCAGAGAAGTTTCCCGAGGGGCTTCTGTGGGAGAGTAAAAGAGAACATCCCAGTGTTTCTCTCCCCTGCTCCCAGGAGAGCAAAGCCACAGTGACAATTGTTTTTTTTAAACAAAGGTTTAAATACTTAATGCCTGTTGCTGAGTACTTATTTCACTATTCAGGGGAACCAAGGAGCCATGAGTCCTGCTGGGATTTCTTTTCTTTTCTTTTTTCCACTTCTAAAGAAAAAGTTGAAAGAAGAAAAAGCAGAGGAAGGGCAAGGGGGCAAAGTGGGGGGTGGAGATGGTAAGTCAAAATTGGGCACCAAAGGCAATTGGGTTTCTTCCTGGGTTTGAGGGAGAGCAAGTACTTTCTGGGTACCTGTAGATTGGGGCTGCCCCATCTGAGCTTCCACCTTGGTGGCCATGCAGGATGCCCCTCACTAGGAGTGTGAGGTTGGATGTGCAATACTGGCAATGAGCCCAGAATTGGACAGGAGGGCAGAGGCCATGTTCCCTTGAAAACTGTGCTGGCTCCTCTAAAGGCTGACTCTGCTTCTACACATTTTCCCCCAGTGCCTATATTCTGTTTTCTTCACAAGAACTTTTTATCTCTCCACCCTGAAACCCTTCTCAAACTGCTTCACAGAGAGACATCAAAACCCAGAAGCTCTAGTCCCTCACTTCCGGGGAAATTTCCCGACCTACTGGTAAAGCATCTCCATCTATCACAAACTTAAATCTAATTACGATCCTGGAACTACTTCTTCACAGAGTTATGTTAAAGGAAGATTATTTGCCCCTGCAAAGATTTTACCTTTTCCTGAAATATGGGTAGATAGTAATTTAATTAACACGCTGCATTCCAATTATTGGCCTGTCTAATCTTGGGATATATTTTAAATTAGATTAAGAAGATCCTCAACATTTTGGATTGATTTTACCTGTTAATAATAACACACCCTTTCTTTTTTTTTTTTAAATATTTTTTTAGTTGTAGATGGACACAATGTCTTTATTTTATTGCTTTGTATGTGGTGCTGAGGATCGAACCCAGGGCCTCACGCATGCGAGGCAAGCGCTCTACCACTGAGCTACAATCCCAGCCCATAACACACCCTTTCAATAGATGAATGGATAAAGAAAAAAGTGGTGTATATACACAATGGAGTATTACTCAGCCTTAAAGAAGAATGAAATTATGGCATTTTCAGGTAAATGGATGAATCCAGAGAATAACATGCTAAGCAAAATAAGCCAAACCCAAAAAACCAAAGGCTGAATGTTTTTTCTGATAAGCGGATACTGATCCATAATGGAAGGGGGTAGGGAAGAATAGAGAAACTCTGGATTGGGCAGGGGGGAGTAAAGGGAGGGGAGGAGATATGGGGTGGAAAAATAGAATGAGACAGACATTACTACCCTAGGTACATGTGTGATTATATAACTGGTGTCACTCTGTACCATGTACGGCCAGAGGAATGAGAAATTGTGCTCCATTTGTGTACAACGTGTCAAAATGCATTCTACTGTCATGTATAACTGATTATAACAAATTAAAAACTAAAAAAAGTAAAAAAATAATAACACACCTTTTGGTTCTTTTCCATTGCACTTTTTTTGTGTGTGTGTGGTGTTGGGGATCAAACCCAGGACTTTGTGCATGAGAGGCAAGCATTCTGCCAACTGAGCTGTATCCATTGCACTTTTTAAAAATGTTTTGTTAAAACTGCCATAAAAGATTCTTGCCTGAAAATATAGCTCATTAATATACACTACCATCACCATAAGTATAATATTATTGTTGTATATATTACTGTAAATATTACCTTTTTTAATAGATCAGAGAGAGGTTAGGTTGATTAGCTATGAGAGTTGAGCAAGACCCAAATTTGCACAGATGGCTGCAGCCAGGCACAAGGCAAAATGAGTTTGGTGCACCTATACCAAACTATAGGTATAGTTACAGTTATTAGGTGGTACCTAATCAGTACCACCACTCCTTCCATGGCCCCTTAAATAAACACACAGTCTCAGGAGAAGCAGTAGCCTACACTGAAAGCACAGCTTCAAGGCTGGTCTTCCAGCAGCTCTCTCCCCAGGCCATAATCCCCAACATCTGCTTACATGGGGATTCTCGAGTCAGTACTACCCACAGCTATTAGAGAAGCAGTGTTCGGAGTTTTCCACTTACTGAGGAGACACATGAGAGAGAAAAACATCCATTTTACTTTGGTATGGAATCATTCAACAAACATTGGCTTCCACCAGTGAGCAAGGAGCCTGACAAAGATTGTTTGCTTAGCCAAACTTAAGCTTCTGATCCTTCTACTAGGCCCATCTATGTACTTCCTTAAAAAAATTAAAAAAAAAAAAAAGAATCCAGTTTAAGGAAAATAACCCTGATATGTCCCTGGGGTTTAGCCAGTTTAGCCAGACCCTTCCATCCTTGATATCTGCTCTGGTTCCTCATCTTCCACCATCCCCTAGGCGATATATGATCACCTTGACCTGTCTTCATCAAGAATCCTGTTAGGTTGATTTAGCCAGAATCCCCCTCACCCTTGATATTTCCTCTTAGTAGTTTTCTATCCACTGACCCCATCTAGCCCCTTGGCTATAAATTCTCACTCACTCATGTTGTATTCAGAGTTGAGCCCTGTCTCTCCCTCATTGCGACACCCTGTTGCAGTGGCCTCTGTATCTATTGTGATGATCCTGAATAAAGTCTTATTTAGCATGCTCTAATAATAAAGTCTTATTTAGCATGCTCTTCACTTTAACAGGTCCTATCAAGGTGTCATGGAAGATGCCCTTAGTATGAGATCCAAACTCCTTAGCCTGTTAGTACTTCTGTCCTTTGCCCATCCTTCCAAGCGTATGCTACACTATGTGCCAGGCAGACTGGACTTCTAGTTTCATGCATATTCCCTACCTGCTTTTTTCTTATAGCTCTGGACCTCTCTCCTGACCTGGAACACACTTCCCACTGTAAAGAATAAGAATAATTTCCAGTCATCCTTTAAGTTTTCATAAGTCTTCATTATAATAAAGCTTCACTGTAATTAATTATAATTTTCCTGGGATATTCTTCCCTGAGTCCTAGGATCAGGCTGTTCCTTTTCTATATGATCCTGTAGCATCCAGAACTTCCCCTTTCAAGCAACTCCTTTCATGACTTAAAAAGGTCTTTCTTCCCTTTTGTACATTTCATGAGTGCAGAGACTATTTCTGTCTCATTTACAGGTTATGTCCCAAATTGCTTAATACTCTATGCATAACATACAGTATTTGCTTCCTGTTTAGTTATTCCTTAACTGGGGTAGAATGATCTCAGTCTATAATGTATCCTGTATTAGGAGGGCACTCTATTATCTTATAATAGATAGTGCTACAGAAGAGGTGTGTGTGCATATTTAAGTATCAGAAAATTAAACCAAACTACACACACACACACACACACACACACACACACACCCCTACCTCAAAGACTTGCCACTTTTGGATTTTCCTAACCCTGAATATCATGTGGGTTTAAATCTCTACTAATGTTCATTGCTACTGTTGCAGATATTTAGCTCCTGTTAATGAGAATGAGTAAAAATAACTCAGTTTCTGAGTACTTGCTATTTGTTACCCTATATAGCTAGTTATCATTTCAATATGAGGTGTCCCTCAAGAGATCCTATGTCAATGCAGGAATATTCAGAGGTAAAATGCTTGAATTATGAGAATTGCAACCTAATCAGTCCATCTTATTTTGAATGGACTAACTGGGTGGCAACTGTACACAGGTGGGGTGTGGCTGGAGGAGGTGGGTCACTGGGGGCCTGCCCTGAAGGGTGCATCTTCCCTGTTGCCCCTTCCCCCTCT
Organism: Xerus rutilus; assembly: GCA_028644305.1. NCBI lineage: Eukaryota > Metazoa > Chordata > Mammalia > Rodentia > Sciuridae > Xerus > Xerus rutilus. The sequence continues at coordinate 104,772,880 of CM053402.1, read as the reverse complement.
CTGCTTTCTGGTCTCCATGAGTGGAACAGTACTCCTCCACCACGCCCTACCATTATGGTGTTCTGCCTCATCTTGGGCACAGAGCAATGGAGTAGGCCCACCACGGACTGAACTTCTGAAACTGTGAGCCAAATTAAACTTTCCTTCCTCTAAGTTGCTCTTGTCAGGTATTTTGTTCAAAGTGACAAAAAGCTGACTAATACATAGATCAAGCTTACTCTTTATTTCTTAGTTTTTCCTGCAGAGACAAATTATTATTCAGGGTATTACAACTAATAGTGAACTAGTGACACCGGATGTGGCAGACTGAAAGCACCAGAGGGAAAGAGGACCCAGGAGCTCTGCCAGCATACAGCTCTGCCAGGGTTTTGCATACAGACCTCTGTAAAACATTTACTGAAGTCACTCGTTCTACAGAACTGTGCTGAGCTCTGAGGAGAAACTACAGAAATCCTATGGAAATCATTCATAAGTAAAATTTAGAAGTGTTTAAATTATGATCAAGTAGAATTTATTCTAGAATGTAAAGGATGGTTCAACTTTTTAAAAAGTCTACTGAAGGTGGGTATGGTAGCCACGCCTGTAGCCCCAGTGACTCAGGAGGCTGATGTAGGAGGATTGCAAGTTCAAGGCCAGCCTCACCAACTTAGTGAGAACCTGTCTCAAAGTAAAATAAAAATGGCTGGGAATGTAGCTCAGTGGTAGAGTGCCTGAGGGTTCAATCCCCGGTATCACAAAATAAAATAAAACAGGTAGAGGAACAAAGACCAGCATCTAACCTCCTTTGCCAGACTATTTCCCTCCCTGGATCCAGGCCTCCACTTGCTAAGGTCTTCTATGAGCCATCCTACTTCCTATAAAGGTTCCACTGAAGCTCACTCAATTTCTCATCAATAATCAAGGCCTTATAACTGTGCCCAGGGTCTCCTAAACTGGTGCTACAGCTCTAGTATGCAGAGAAAGGGAAGTCTGGCCATTCCTGGAAAGTTCCAGAACTCCTTGCAGGAAAGTCAGATGACTGACTCTGCTCAATAGAGAAAAAAGGGCAGCAACCTCAAAGAGAAATACAAAAGTACAGTGAGAAACAGATGGAAATTTAGAAATATATTTTTTAAAAAGTCTACTAATGTACAATACTAACATGCCACACTAATGGAAAGCTAAACAAAAAGCCATAGGGTCTAAAGTAGAACTTTAGTCCTGTAGTTCATCTAAATAGATGCAGAAACAGCTTCTGACAATATATAATACTCTTAAGAATTATCAAACAAGGAATAGAAGGTAATATACTTTATCTTATAAAATTAATTTGTCAAAGCTTTGCAGAAAACAAAATCATACTTAATGGTGAAACTTCAGTTTTTTGTTTTGTTTTGTTTTGTACCAGGGATTGAACTCAGGGGTACTTGACCACTGAGCCACATCCTCAGCCCTATTTTGTTTAGAGACAAGGTCTCACTGAGTTGCTTAGTGCCTCACCATTGCTGAGGCTGTCTTTGAACTCGCAATTCTCCTGTCTCAGCCTCCCAAAGTGCTGGGATTACAGGTGTGCGCCACAGCGCTCAGCTCAGAAGTTTCCTTAATCAAGGTCAAGAGCTGGATAGCCATTCTCATTAACTCTGCTTATATTCAGTGTTGTATTGACACTTCTAGTCAATGTGATAAAGCAAGAAAAAATTAAGAGCATAATTAGAAATAAATACATATTTCTGTGTAACAGTATGATAGGCTATATAGGAAATCGGAGACAATCTACAATGAAACTAAGAGTCTAGCAAATTGATGTTAAAAAATCAACATATAATACTGGGCATGATGGTGCATGCCTGCAATCCCAGTGACTCAGGAGGCTGAGGCACAAGATTGACAAACTTGAAGCCAGTCTCAGCAGCTTAGTGTGGCCTAAGCTATTTAGCAAGACCCTGTCTCAAAATAAAAAAAAATAAAAATAAAAAGGGCTGGGGATGTAACTAAGAGATAAAATACCCCTGGATTCAATCCCCAGTATAAAAAGAAAGTAAGCATACAAAAAACAATTAATGTTTCTATATCCCAGCAATGACCAATTCAAATATATAATATAAAAACCCATTTATAATAACAATAGAAAATATAAGCAGGGTAACCAGTCTCCAAGACAATCCCCAATGATGCTCCTACCCTCACCACTTTCTTGGCACTCATTTACTTCTGTGGTCTTCTCCTATATTTAATACAACTAATATGTGTCATCAATAGGATCACAGGAATAAGAGTGTGTGATTTACAAGATTGGGTCACATAAGATATTATGGCTTCAGTCTCTCTTGGATCTTGTGGGTAGAAGCAGCTATCTGTAACAACCTGAAGCAGAGGCCCATATGGTGAAGAACTGAGGCCTCTTGCCATTGGCTAGGAAGAAACCGAGACTTCCTTCCAATAGCTGCATTGGAATTGGGTCCTCTGGCTGTAGTTAAGCCTTCAGATGACTGCAGCCCTGGGTGTCTCATGAAGATCCCAAGCTAGAATCACACAGCTCAGTGTTTCTGAACTTTGGTCCTTGGAAACAGAAATAATAAATGTCTATTGTGCTAAACCACAAAGTTTTGGGGGTGGTATTGCAGCAATAAATAAATAATTTCAACAGAAATTAATAAAGAAAAGATTTATGAAGAATAAAAACATTTAAAAAACATTAAAAATTTAAACTACACATCTAGGACAAAATCCCAACCTATATCTTATGCAAATATGGAAATTCAGAAGAGCAAGGATATTAAAAAAAAATGGAAGAATGCCAGATATGTGGAAAAGGATGAGATTCATCTTCCAGATATAAAATTTATTAGAAAGCTGTTTTAATTAAGACAGTGTGGCATTGGCACAGAGATAGATAAACAAATCAATGGAATTTAATAGGAAGGTAGTCCAGTAATGGATGTTGACATTCCAGATGGAACTTCAGTTGCCAGTCAGCTGACTTAACCTTAGAATATAGAACCTCTCCTGGAATATCTAGGTGGGCCCAATGGGTCCTAAAAGAGGAAGTGATAAACACTTTTAAGCCCCTAAAAGAAGTTAGTGTTGAAAATACAGCTTTGGGAGAAGGGCTTAGTTAGCCTAGCTCTGCTCGTTTTGAAGATGGAACCAAGGAACGCAAGAGGCATCTAGAAACTGGAAAAAGCAGAGAAATGATTCTCCTCTAGGGCTTCCAGAAGGAACAAAGCCCTACTAACACATTTTTAGACATTTAAGATTTCTGACCTCAAGAATTATAATATAGGGGTGTGTCAAGGTTCTGGCTTCAATCTCTAACACTAGGAAAAACAAAAACCAAGAATTGCAATAAATCTGTGTTGCTTTTGGCTTCTAAGTTAGTGGTCATTTGTTACAGCCGCAATCAGAAACTAGAACAATCTACAATAGAGATGGTTCTCAAATAAGGAGGGAAAGGATGCAACAAGTGGAGTGGGACCAATTGGTTATCCATAGAGAAAAAAGAAAAAAAGAAAATTATATCCCTTACACATATCATATACACAAAAAATTTTGATGTAGAGTGAATACATACATGTGAAAAATGAAATATTAAATTTTTTAAAGGATGTGAAATTTACTACTTTTATGAGTAAAATATAGAAGTGAAGTTTCTTAAATAAGGTGCATCGTGCACAAGCCATAAAGAAAAGAAATTGATAAAACTGAGTATGTTAATATAAAAAGGTACTATATATAAATATATAAGGCAAAACACAGACTTGGAGAATATCTTTGCAACGAATTAAAAGTCACAGTATAGAAATAACTGATTTTTACAAGAAGAGGAGGAGAAGGTGGGGAGGGGGAAGTGAGAGATAGGAGGAGAAAATTCCATAGAAAAATGGCAGGGGAGGGAGAAATTCGAATGGTTAACATGATAAAGTGCTTATCTCTGTTATTATCACTTTTTTTTTTTGCTATATCATTATGTTTCTGACTGGGATTATTTTTAAAAATCTAAACATTCCAAAGTTGGTGAGGCCACAAAGTAAAAGAAGGCTCATAATCTGCAGACAAGGATGCAAATTCCTACTGTATTTGTAGAGAGCAACTTGGCAATATTCTGAACAGTGGAAGGTGTACATTCTGGAGGCTAAGCAATTCCTTTCTAGGAGGTATACACCCTAGAAAATGTCTTGTCCTTCTACGTGAGGAAGCATGTACAAGAACATCTATCTCAGCATCATTTATTATACTGAAAATCTTGAACAACCTAAATGTCCAAGAAAAAGTAGAATTGTGTTGTGCTCTTACAGTTAATGAGCAAGTTCTACATGCATCAAATGAATAAATATTGGAAACACTTTAAGGAGAAAAGCAAGTCTACAGAATGACAAATACATTCTGCATCTATACAAAATTTTAATACACATACTATTTGTGCTTTCATGTATGTAGGGTATTGTAGGACCTGAAGCTTATATATTTAAATTAGGTACAAATGTGAATATTAATTTTGTGTAAGAAAAAATTACAACAAATTATAAATTAGAGCTGACAAATACCACAAACAATAAGATCCAGAAAAATAATGTAATACTCTGATTAATGATTAGACATATCTTTAAAACACTATGGTTCTTAACATTTGTTGGTGGCATTCCTTTTGACTCCAGTTTTGGAATAAATTTTTCTATAGAGTGTTAAAAGAGAGTTCTGTCTTTTCTCTAGCATGACTAATCAAGAAATTTAAGGGAAATGGGTCTTTAGAAAAGATGCTTTAAGCATCAAAACTCTATAATTGCTGTTCTTCTTGCACAATAGATTGGTTGTCTGACCTCTCTGGGCAGCATGCTCAGGATAGCATGGGCTGTAGGCCCTGAGCAAGAAGTGGATCCTTCTTGCAGGGTTGAGCATGGGAATCAAAGGTATAGAGCATCTACCAGGGGCGGTTTTCCTAGAAGGCTGTGGAGGTAGTGCTGGCAGTGCCCCAACCACCCAGTCCAGGCCTGGAGCTGTCCCCCAACTGGGGTGGCACTTCAGGCTTCCAACCTGTAGTAGGGGATCCTACCCTGCCACTGGCTCTGACAACTTTTGAGCCCTGGAGCGCAAGGTTCCTTATCCTCAGGACTAACTGGCTCTGCCAACACACTTAGTCAAAGATAAACACACGGTAGGGAATGAAAAGAGAATTCAGGACAGTGATTATTATAGGGATAAGAGAAGAACAGGGGTTAGGACAGGGTAAGATGGAATTTTAACAGTATTTGGATTGACTAAAACTTGAAGCAAATATGGTAAGATATTAAGACCTATTATGTGGGTGCCTTTTGTATTTTTTCTTTTCTTCTTGATTATTGAAATATTTTATTATTATGTTAAGAAACAAAACAAAACAAAGTCTAACTGACAGCACCCTTGCTCTGTGTCAAAAGATCTCATCTAGTTGGGTGCGGTGGCACATGCCTGTAATCCCAGCGGCTTGGGAGGCTGAGGCAGGAGAATCATGAGTTCAAAGCCAGCCTCAGCAACAGCGAGGCACTAAGCAACTCAGTGAGACCCTGTCTCTACATAAAACACAAAATAGGGCTGGGGATGTGGCTCAGAGATTAAGTGCCCCTGAGTTCAATCCTCAGTGTATATATATATATATATATATATATATATATATATATATATATATATATATATATGACTCTTACATGTGGTGAATCTAATTCCCTAGTTCTTTGCTGGCCATAGTTTTTCCATTTTACTAGTTATGTAACCAAGAAGTATATTTTTATTACCTTTATGTGAATAGTTGCTTCTATAGTGATGTGTTCCATAAACATGATTTGGAATTAAATGCAATTCATAACTTTTACTTTGCCTGGGTTCTATAAACTAGTAAGAATGTGGATTTCTTAAAACAATAACTTGTTGATCCTCATAGTATATAGAATTTTGGTAACTCACTCATTTCTCTAAGAAAGTGCTAAGCATTTTTGAGCCACTGCTTTAGAGCTAAGCTTGAGTGAGGGGTCCAGGCCCCTCATGTAATGACTCCACGGGCTGGGAATGGCAGGATTCTTGGAAGCTCTGCTCACACAGACCATAGTATCTACTCATCTAAGCAAGGTTCACACGTGAACTAGCTATTAGTTCAGAGAGATGAATGCAAATTGTGGATCTTTCAGTGAATACATTAACAGCCTAGGATATTTGACACATTTTTAACAAAGCATAAGTTATACAAAGTGCAAATTTGAGCAGTAATTAAGAGTGCTTGCTGTGTTTATCTTAGGATGATTTTGAAATGTTTCACCAGAAAGCAAACACTAAGTTTCTAATACCTCCTCCCTGGGAACTACTTTTGATATTTATTTAAAAACAAAGGTTCATCACAGCAGCTCAGGAGAGGGGGACAGTTCTAATATGTAACAGCTGCTTGGTTTTAAGTCCAGGTCATCCCTAAAACTACTTCAGTACCAGCGATATAATCACAATTAATGTGCCTAGTCACCCTTTTGTCTACCCTTGCCTCTTTCCTACAAACACCCTCCTTAGGTTCCATGTCCCCAGACGTCACAACGCCCAGAGCTGTGGTCTGCCATGGGGTGTCTGTGGGAGCCCAGCTTCCCTCTCAGGCTGACAGCTCTTCTGAGTTGTTGGAAGGAGGCTATTCCCTTCCTACTTCTTACAAATGAACCCTGGAGGTGAACACTGGGGACCGATAAAGTCAAAATGGTGTTTACTTATGCAAAATTATTTAGAGAGGGTTTGGGTATAATATTACATTTATTTCCAAAATATTAAACAGGAAAAACATACATGTGTGGGTGCATGTACACACGCACACGCATACACACATAGTCTCACATCCCCTGCAGTTCTAGAACACTTTGCAGTTTGAGCAAAATCTTTCCTCTTCACATTTAATATTTGGAAGTGCTTGAGGTCGGAGGAAAATACTTTCATTAGGCGTTTGATGTTGTGAAGAAGCTCCAGGCAGTGGAAGGCGCATTCGCTTCCATATCAGGAGCAACTCAGGATGTGGGAAGAGCAGCTAATGAAATGTTTCCCTGGTTAAAGTCATGGGAAAATGAATTTTTTTAAAATGTGAGATAGTCTATTTTAAAGTGCATAGTATGACTAAACAATACCCCAAATCCAGATACTCTAAAGGGAAGCAGGGACCCATAATCTCCTCCAAGGAATTCATATACTTGAAATCATCAAACTAAGACTGATCAATGGAATTGCTGAGCCACAGATTACTAGAGTTTATTCCTAAACCCAGAGACCAAAGAAACCCAGCTTTCATGTGTGAGGTGCCAAGGAAAATGAAAATAAAAATAGATGTTTAATCTTCTAATTCTAACCAGTTAGCCCATATGTAGCTACCTATCAACCTGTGGGTTACTGGGTACATTCTACCAGCATTTGGCTGCCACGTAGGTAAGAGGTGCTATAATAGGGCTCACTGGGCATGCAGATGTAGCTTCAGACTTTGCCCTCAAGGAGATTAAAGTCGAAGGTAAAAATATATTTTCAGGAAAGTGATAAAGATAATGGGTTTACTCTTAAAATTTATTGCTGTTTGAATAATTAAAATAGTTTTATATAGAATTTTTGCTCCTTGTTCTCATAATTTTGAGTCCTGCTGGAGTGAAGGTCTTGGTATTCAAGAGAAGAATGCTTCCAACAGGGGACACAATGATGTTTGCATGAATTAGAAAACAAGATTGTCACTTGGCATTTTGGGGCTCTTCATGCTACTCCTGAACCAAGAGGCAAAGAAAGAGATTGCTCTATGGGACGTATTGATCTCTATTGGCTAGGAACTGGACTTACATGATGGGAGTAAAGAGGAGTATGTCTGGAACCCAGAAGATTCTCTGGGTATCTCAACACTTGTAAGTTCAATGGTAAAAGTTAATGAAAACTACAATAGCAGAAATATGAAGAACCACTGAAGAATGAGATCCTTATGAGGTTTGGGTCACCTAGTCAAGAAAAGCAGCTCAGCCAGCTGAGGTTCTTGCTGAAAGATCATAGAGTATGGAATAAGGGAATCATAACCATCAACTATGGCTTTGTGACCATTTCATTTCCACTCACAAGGATTATAGCAGCTATGTCCATTTTCCTCTTGCTTCTTAAAAAAATGTACAAGCATGTATACACAAGCACACTAACTTCTTTCCTCTTCCATTCTTGTCCTAATGTTCTCACTATTACTCTCAGCTCACACACTGTGATGGTGGAATTAGGACCCTGCAAATCCTTTATCTCCTTTCCAGCATGACGCTCTGTTAGATTCTGCCAACAGGGGGAGCTAGAGGGAGCTTGCAAGGCAGGATAGGGAAGGAGAGGCTGCTGCATCTTTTATCTGTCACCACAGGAGCAGGTCTTCATCCTTACAGCAACAGGTGATCACAGCAGTAGCAGTTGGTTCCAGTTTTCAGTGATCCCACACTATGAGAATCAGCCTCATTGGTCTTCTCAGATGCTAGCATTTGCTGGACAGTGACCCTACTCAGAAGTCTGGGTTTCAACTTTATAAGGCCCCTCCTTCAAGGCTAACATGCTAACTATCACATATTCTTTCTGTTCTTCAAACTTTAGGAGTGTAGATGCTTCTTAAAGTGTGTCTTTGGGACACTGCTGTGTCTCCTTTTTGTTTTTTCAATTTTGGGGGGAGGGGGGCGGGTACCAGGGATTGAACTCAGGGACACTCAACCACTGACCACGCATCCAGCCTATTTTGTATTTTATTTAGAAATAGGGTCTCATTGGGTTGCTTAGGGCCTCACCATTGCTGAAGCTGTCTTTGAACTCGTGATCTTCCTGCCTCAGCTTCCTGAGCCACTGGGATTATAGGCGTACAACACCCCACCCAACTCAATTCTTTAATACTGATTAACAGTTAAAGAATTGTTAAATTATTGACAGGTATGGTGGTGCACAGCTGTAATCCCAGCAACTTGAGAGGCTGAGGCAGGAGGATTGCAAGTTCAAAGCCAGCCTCAGCAACTTAGTGAAGCCCTAAGCAACTTAGTGAGACCTTGTCTCAAAATAAAAAAATAAAAAGATCTGGAGATGTGTCTCAGTGGTTAAGAGCCCTTGGGTTCAATCCCTGGTACCAAAAAAACACAAAACAAACAAACAAAAATTGTTAAATTCTGTCTGTGAAAATAATTGACATGGAGTCTGTCTCCTGATTGGGGTTTAACTGATCAAATGAACACTTATCTTTCTACTACCCATCTTAGTCCTTCCACAGGGCATAGCAGTCATGCATTTGAAGAGATGGATTCCATCTCCAGATCTAGGAATGGGTCTTGGTAGACCTAAGCCAGGGTAACTCCATTCCTTTCCTTATAGAGATTGGTTCAGATAACCTAGGCGTAATTCAAGTAGCCCACAGCATTTCCCTGGCCGGAGGGCTTGATTAAGGATGGTCCAATTCAATTCTGAGACTTGGAAGCTCCACCTCCTAGTGAACAGTTTTTTGTTTAGATATAAAGCCTAGAGCTGCTTCAGCTATTGAGCCATTAAAAGGGGAACCAAAGTGAGGGTGAAACTAATCCTGCAGGATGACAGAGTGGAGAGGATTGCAAAGGAGAGTGTGAAGCCTTGATGAAGTCATGCCTCATGTACTCAGGACATTGCAATTAAGTGAGTCAATAAATCTTCTTTATTGTTTTAGCTGGTTTGAGTTAGGTGTGCAATTACTTGCCAGCCAAAGACTTACAATAAAGTCACCAAACTTATTATAAAGGCCATGCCATTTTATATCACAAGACTTCATTATACACGTAAATTAAGCACTCATGGAACATTGATGGGGTTCAGGACACACTATCTCAAAATATGGCACTGTGGTGTTTGAAAACAGCAGAAGCAGGAAGGTCTCTCTGACCTTCTCTGCCATTCTCCCCTGAAGCAGAACATGAAAGTCTCTGACCTTCTCCTGAAACAGATGCCTAGACCCAGAGAAAAGGAGCTGAAGACTTGGAGACACAGAGAAGCACTTTAAACAGGTCTTGCCAAGTTCCTCCAGCTTACTGCCATTAGGTCACACACATTTTTGTCCAATCATGCTTTTCTACAACTGTCCACTCCTTCATTAGACCTAGCATAAAACACGCAGGTTTTCCTGGTTTTTTTTTTTTTTTTGTTCTTCATTTACAAGGCTCTGTGTCCCCTAAAACCTATGTCAAATAAATTTATGCTTTTCTCTGGGTAATGTGTCTTTTGTTATAGGGGCTGCAGGCCATAGCCTGGCAATAGGTGAGAACTGGGTACTACTTTTCCTCCCCTGCAATGCATCTCCCACGTGGGGTGTGCACTGTGAATATAGGAGAAGGACTAGTTTCTTCACTTGGACCCTAAAGCGAGGTTAACCTTTTATACAGTTTCTCCTCTGCACCTTGAAAATGCCAGAATCCTTTATCTGAATAGGAACAGTTTTCCTAAATTTGTTCTTTGCAATAATAAGGATACAAGGCATCTGTTTTTACATTTTTCAACTGGTATTTCTATATACTGAAAATACAAATTCAGGTCCATTTCAGGTTAATCATGCTTGTACATGACTTAACTTCCCTCAACTTCACCTTGGCCTCCTTATGCTGGCAGGGAGTAGGCCAGCCGGGAGCAATGGGCTGGTGGATGGATGGTTCTTATTTCTAGAGACCCTCACAGAGGCTGCCCCTGCCCCTTCTCCAGTTGAACAGTGCAAATGTCCATGCTTTTCTCCTTTGACTTTGTAGTGAGGGGCAAAGAAACCAGTGGCAAAAATCCCTTCTCACCTTTGTAAAGTTTTCAAAATAATTTACACAGACCATTTACATTGAATACCCAGCTCTGTGGGACATAGGAGAGGTATGGCCATTTAGTGACACTCACCTAGGGTTAGGGCTGTCACTGTCCCCAGACCAGCCCAGCAATGTGACCTTAACATAATTATAGATATTCAGTAGATGTTGGCCAATGAAGAAAAGTGAAAGACAAGAGTGCGCCAGCAGAGTGACTTTCCAATATTGCTGGGGTTGTGGAGCTGAGGGACAGAAGTTAGGACTGGAACTGAGGACTCGTCACTCAGGTTCCAATGCTCTTTCCTTGATATAAAGCTATGGGCAGGGTGGGGAGGGTGGGGGGGTAGTAGACAGTCTGTGAGAGGAGGCTCGAAGGTCCTGGAAGGAATCAGGGAGCAGGGACTCTTGCCCAGAGGGGGCTGCTCAGGGACAGTTGGCCACCTAAACAGACCTTCACACATGGACTCTTCCTAACAAATGACTATCCCAATATTTGTTTTCCCCTTCCAGTCACCTTGTTCTTCAATCTTAATAGCCCTCTCATTAACATTATTAGGACTCCAGGCTTCCGGCTTTTCATATATTAGCCTATGGAAATTGGCTGTGGGAACTTAAAGAAGGGAACCACAAATGAAAGGGAACATATAAAATAAAATTAATTTGGAGGTTAGAAAAAATAAGAAAGAAAGAAAAGATGGCCTCTGTGGATCCTACGTGTATGTAATGAAAGCCTAGGGAGAAAGTGACAAGGGCCCTGGACAGAGAATCGGGGGCACTGGAGCTGGCTGGGACTCTGACCCTAATTGCCAGGTGATTTGGGACAAGCTGTTTGTTTTGAAGTTTTCATTTCCTTTTGTAAAACGAAGCATTAGACTTTTCATAGATCTCTAAAGACCATTCTAGCTATGAGACTCCAGGGGACAAACGGCTTGGTGGAAAGCGGCTTTCTACTCAAAACCTGCCTCTTTACCTGCAATTTATCATTTCTTAAACTTAGACAAGCTTAGTATTTTCTTCCTGTTTTTAAAGAATATAATGTGTGCTAGAGAAAATGTATAAAATATAGGTAAGTGTATTAAGGAAGAAAATAAGGACTCTTCATTCCTCTTATCCAGAAGTTACTAATTATTTCAGTGTATTTCTGTACATAACACTGGCCAGGGGTTGACAGACAACTGCACAACTGTTTTTTCATAAAGCTTCTGATTTGGGAATGGCTTTTACATTTTTAAATGGTTGAAATAATCAAAAAATAATAATATTTTGTGGCTCCCCCAAATTACATGAAATTCAAAGTTCAGTGTGCATCAATAAAGTTTTATTGGAACACAGTCATGCTTATTTACGTATGTGCGGCCTCTGCCTCTTTATCCTACGGCGGCAGAGTTGAATAATGGCAACAGAAACTTTAAGGCCCACAAAGCCTAAACTATGTATGATTCCTTAATGAAAATTTTTATTGACCCCTGATAAGATAAATGAAAATGTGTGTATGTATGAAAAATTACATTATATATTTTATATTCTTCTTTTTTATTTTAACATTTAAGTACAAATGCTTGATGTTAGCTGTAAATTTTTTCAAAATTATGCTTCAATAGTGCCCTAATGTTATGTCTTTTAAGATGTGTTATAACTTAAACATTCTTCTTTTGTTGGGTATTGGGTTTGTTAAAAATTTTCACTTAGAAATGCTGCAAAAATCCTTAGGCATAAATATTCAACTATATCTTTGGTTATGTCTTAAGATTAGATTCCTAGAAGTGAGATACTATCAGAAAGTGTGTGAACAGCTATAGATACACTAAGAACAGCTATAGATACACCAATTTGCACACCCATTATCGTAGTGAATGACTGCTCATCTCCCTGTACCCATCTGAGTAATTATAATGAGGGGGTGGGGAGGGGAAGGAGAGAAGGAAGAGAGGAAGTAGGAGGAGACCAAGACTGAGACTGATTAGGTGCATGTTCATTTGCTTCTATGAGCATATTTCCTTTTCAATGAAATGAGTATAAGAGTTGTAGGAACTAAGTGATTTGGGGCTGGGGGTGTAACTCAGTGGTGGAGGGCTTGCTCAATGTCATGCTCGAGGTGCTGGGTTTGATCCTCAGTACTGCAAAATAAATAAATAAATAAATGATAGATAGATAAATAAATAATAAACAGGTTTGCTTTGAGTATCAAAAAAGATGTAAAAGCACCTCTTAACTATTACAGAATAGTAACTGTGCTCATAATTATACTGATTCTATAAATTATGTATCTTCTCCCTCTCTGTGAATGTGTATGTGTATAAATACCTAAAAGTTTGTGTGTGTGTGTGTGTGTGTGTGTGTGTGTACATTAGCTAGTTCTCACCCTGTGGGGGAAAGATCCAATGCACTGTAACTGTCCTTTTTATAAGAGAATCAGGTCTTAACTTCACAAAGAGTATTTCACCCTTGAGTTACATTCTTAAAATTAGATCCATGTGTTTCTTTTAATTAGTATTTGATACAGTATTAATATTCTTATTTATCTTCTACATGCCATATGGATTAGATTCTCATTACCTTTGATCTTAATACTTTTAAAATATGTAAATCAGCAGACACCCTCTTTAAAGCAGTGTTTGCATCCCTGTCTATTATTGCCTTGGGCAAAAGGAAAATATCTGCATTGCAAAAATTCCCCAAAATGTGTGGAAATTCTAAAAACCATATATTACACAGGTCAGTCTCAATAACTCAAATAATGGCCAGCTGCAAATAAAGCCAATTAGAATGAAGTATTTCTTAAACCCGAAAGAGGTTCATCAGAGCCCACCATGCCTGCATATCATCACAATGGACAGATCTCTGGGCAAAACTAGCTAAGACTTTGTGATTTACTCAACTAACGTAAATAGCACACAATTAAGCTTTTCTGATTGGTGAATGCCAGCAACTCAGATGAAGTGCTTCCGTGGTGGGAGCAGAATGTGTGTGTACGTTGGGCAGAAGGAGAGGGTGTCTTTCTTATTTATTTTGAGGTAGTGAAGTCATTTTGAATTCTTGTTCCTTAGCTTCCTCAACTATAAAATGGGTAGATTAGGCAGGTGATATTGCAGTTCTAAGCACTCATAAAAAAGAATAATAAGGCAAGTATTGAACACATTTTTAAGGAACTGTAAGTGTTAACTGGGATTTTAGTTAATAATCAGCTCAGGAGTGAACAGGGAGGGAAAAGAGTAGCTATGATTGACTCATAGAAATTAATCTTAAACAGGACCACTTATCTGTTCTATTTACAACCAAATCCAGTCTTTTAAAAGCTCTTTTCTCCTTTTCTTAAAAAAAGTGCATTTTTTTTAAGGAAGGCTGAGAGAGGAGAATTGTGAGTTCAAAGCCAGCCTTAGCAACGGAGAGGCACTAAGCAACTCAGTGAGACCCTGTCTCTAAATAAAACACAAAATAGGGCTGGGGACATGGCTCAGTGGTCGAGTGCTCCTGAGTTCAATCCCCAGTACCAAAAAAAAAAAAAAAGTATTGTGATATTTGTTATTGGTATTATCTTTTTACCTCTTTTTGAAAAAAATCTAATTAGGTATACCTGACAGCAGAATGCATTTTGATTCATTGTACAGAAATGGAGCACAACTTTTCATTTCTCTGGTTGTACATGATGTAGAGGTATACCATATGTCATTCAAACATATACTTAGGGCATTGATATCCATCTCATTTTACCATCTTTCCTGCCCCCATGTCCCCTCTCTTTTTACCTCTTAGTTTGAAATTCTTCTAGTTTTTGCGTGCGTGGACACTCAACCCATGAACTCAGGGACACTCAACCACTGAGCCACATCCCCAGCCCTATTTTGTGTTTTATTTAGAGACAAGGTCTCACTGAGTTGCTTAGCAAGCTCTTCGCTTTTGCTGAGGCTGGCTTTGAACTCCCGATCCTCCTGCCTCAGCCCCTGGAGCTGCTGGGATTACAGGCTGCGCCACCGCGCCCAGCAGGAGAATTTTGAGTCAATTAAAGTAGTATTTACATGCTACTAAATGCCACAATTATTCCTGCTTATTTATAAGAGTGCTTGTCTTTGGCCAGCTGTTCATTCTACTTTGGAAAATAAACAGCTACCCAGATTTCCAATGGAGTTAATAGCTGGACCATAGGAGAGCTTATGCTTGTAAACTACATACAGCTCTTTCTGGGAGAATTCATTTTCAACTCATCATATAGGTAGCCACTCTACTGTCTTCTTGTGCTTTGACTCACAAACACCCTATATCTACTTGTTACTAGATTAGATGTTGTTTGATTTTAAATTCAGTTAAATTTGCTGACACAACATAAAATGTATAGTGTCCCTTAGAAGCAGTCCAATTTCTAGAATAACAGAACTCTCCCATAGAAGTTTGGCTTTGAGATTACATAGAATTAAAATAAATGTGTATGTGTTTTTAAAAGATACATTTATCTATTATTGAAACCCTACCCCAGTTAGTGAAACAGAGACAAACTACAAGTCTCGGCCAAAATATCAAGCATGAGAGACTGGAGTTTACATGACAAATTACTGAAGTGATAAGAGGTTCAGGAATACCTAGAAGAAAAACAGCCATGGCATAGATTATTTCTTATAATAGACTGGACTAGAATACATGACAAACCAGGCATAGATTTTGCATTGTGAATTTGTTTCTCAAATTAAGTGAAATACATGTGTAGATATTTGTTTGTTGAAATCATTTCAAAAAGAGGAGAGCCCAGCAGAACAGCTGCCCCATTGCACAAGAGGTACATCACATCCAAAGGGGCCAGCCCTGGCCTTAAGGATGGGGCTGTGCTGTTGGTGGGAGAGGAGGTGCTGAGCTTAGGCCACCTACTCCACCCAACCACTGATATTTCAATCAGCACATTGGAAGGCTGACCCTTGTTTTCACATTTATTTCTCTAGTATCATTTCATCATAATTCTTATAGCTCTCATTGAGACTCAGTGCCTTAAAAAGTTGTGGAGAAAGCATCACTTTTCTGAATTCTGTTTAGGAAGAATTCAAGTCAGAAAAACGAACACCTCATTCTAGATTCCTGTCTCTGCCACTTCCCACCATACATCAGTCCCCAAGTTCTATGTGCTCCACTTTTATCCTCTGGCGTGAACCATCATAGTGATCTCAGTGCTTTCATTCAGGCTTTTACTGGCTCTGGCCTGGACCACAGTGACTCCCTCTATGCCAATCTCATCTCTAGTTTTGCTGCTATCATACCTACTCTCTACAAGGTAGTCAGAGATAATTGTCTAAATGAGCATGTCATTCCTCTGCTTGATATCTTCAATAGTCTCCATAATGTGCAGGACAAAGATGGCAGTTCAGCTCAGCACACCAGGCCCTTCCTGATTGAACGTCTCCTTACCACTCCAGCTAATCTTCTGAGCTTGGTCCTTGGAGCTTGGCCTCTGCTCCAACACCACAAACTCCTAGTCCTCTAATCCTGTAAGAACCATCATAGGCCCATCTTCTCCTGAAAGCTTTCCCTAAGTCCCAAGTCAACATTAAATGTCCTTATGTCCAGCTCCCATTTGATCTTGTGTATAACAACAGAATAACAATTATCCTACCTGAGGGCAGGTACAGAACCATATTCACGTTTCTACTTCAATGTCATACATCATAGCAAATAACAAATGAATTCAAGAAATTAAAAATTCAAGAAATTAAAAAGAACTCCTTTAGTTGCTCTTGCTCAAAAACATCCACTAATATCTTCTACTCCTTCAGAAATCACTCATTGCTGGTTAAAAGTTAGCAAGTCTGATGAATTAAATCTACATAAATGCTATCTATCTTAGTAAACATAGGTTTTGTTAACAGCATGCTTTTAGGAAGCAACTCTAAATCACCAAGAGATATTATTGGTGAGTATTTTAGAATGATGGGATAGATTACTTTATTTCATAAAGATTGAATCCCATTGTGCTGGTTAACTTTCTGCCACTGTAACAAAATACCTGAGGCTAACTTACAAAGATAAAAGGTTTATTTTGCATCACAGTTTTGAAGGTCCATGGCTGGTCAGGTCCATTGCTTTGAGTCTCTCTAGCGAGTAAGCCAGATGGAAATGGCAGGGAGTGAGTGGCTGAGCAAACTGTTCACTTCATGGTCAGGGGAAAAAAGAGGAAGAGGAAAGAACTGGTGTCCCACAATCACCTTCAGCATATCTCTAATGACTGAAGGACCTCCCACTAGGTCCCACCTCCTAGAAGTTCCACCATTTCCCCACTAGAACCACTTAGGGAACCAAGTCTTTAACACAGTGGACCTCTGGGGGGCACTTATCTAAACCAGGGCACCTACCTTTGTTCCTACCACCACACAGGCAACAATGATAGCAAGAGGAAAAGGAAAAGGAAAAGGAAAAGGCCAGAGGAATTTCAAAGGCTCTGCCTGTCATTTACAGATGGGGTTGCTGGGGTAACATTAATTGGTAGAATAAGTATTTTGATATTTGTGCAATTGAGAATTGCCTGGGAGATCTGCAACACACTAAGAAAAATTTCAGCAAAATCCCCAAACAAGAATGGAATAATATACAAATGGCTATTTTTCAAGAACAAATAATCAGAATGGTCATTTGCTAAATAAAATCATCCCTCCAGGTCTTATAATGATTAAGGAAAACCATCCAAAAGCAGGATTAGGTGTCTAATACCACTGAGAAGAGTAGCATGTGTTTGCATGGCAAATAACATAGCACAGTGGGCCAGAGCCCAGGCCATGGAGCGAGGAAAGCCTGGGTTGAAGCTTGCCTCTGACACTTTTGGGCTGGATAAGTGTGGACAATGCAAAATAGAGATATTTGGTTATTTTGTTCACAAAGGTCCAAAATAAAAAAAATAATTATATGTCTTGTAACATAAGACTAATATAAGAGAAGGAGCTAAATAAAAAGTAGACCAAACAGCCTAACCCCAAGTAAGCCTCATGGTGGTTTACATTCAAGTTTCCTTTTCCTTTAAACACCACTTCCCTGACGCTGTTATAGCTGCTGGGAGAGGTTGGTTTTCTCTCCAAATTGGAAAACTCTTTTTCTTTAGTCAGGAACTTTTGTATGAGATCTAAATCTGATTTCACAACATTTGAAATGACAGTTTTGGCAGCTTGGTACTTTAATCCTGGATCTTCCTCCAGAACCATACCAGTGTCTAAGTATCCTTAATCCTCTTCCAAACTAGTTAAATTAGGTTTAGGTAGAGGAAATATCCTCATGTTCAAATAATCCATATTGCCTTATAATGAAGACCTTGTTAAAAGAGCCAAGTCCTGCAGAAGCAGCCAGCAAAGAATATCTGAATTCCAGGATTTAGGGAATAAAAGGGCAACTCATTTCCAGGACTCCCAGTGTTCTATGGATCACAGTTCAAAACAAAGAGCTTGAGAAAATAACTGTCTGATTTTACACTCTCTCTCACACACAAGGTTTCAGGAAGGAAATGACTCTTCTGTCTTTGGATTAGGACACAACTCAAGGTGAGGTCCATGGATTCCTGAGGCCATTGGTGACTGCGTGGGCATCTTACTCTAGTCATAACCGAGGATACTACGCTAGTGTGAAGAGAAGACCACGACACCTGAGTAGCTGGAAGTTGCCTGTATCCCCTTGCCCTTGGGAAATGCAAGAGCGAGACACTGACTGGAGAACGGGTGAGGCATGCACCTAAGAAAAGCTAAATACAGTGAAGGGGAAACAGCGGGTACTCTGGTGGTCCCTGGAGAATTACTGGGACTGTAGGTAAAGGGAAAGCAGGATGATGAACCTCACCCCCCAAAAAAGACCTTCACAGTCTTATGAATGTCAAGATGTTATTTCAGTTTGTTTTACTCTCTGCCCACCCACCCTAGCCAACAAGGTTAGAAGGGGAAAAATGGCAGACTGGATGTCTAGGCATCTTTGGATAAGAAATACCAACTTATCTAATAGGACATATGCCTCTGGCTTCATTTTTGCAGACCTTGTCTCTGGACATCTTCTTTACAGAAGATTATTCAGCCTTAAAAAAAAAAAAGTGCTTGTCAGCCTTAGAATTGTGGCCCAATTCCTGCTATAGTAACCACACTCTGGAATATATATATCTCAATACCTGCAATGAGTGTCCATGCAATTTCCATGGCTTTCTTTTACACCTTAACTTTAATATTCCAAGAGCCAACTGAAACCACTGTAGAAAGTCACTGGGCTGTCACTGATAAGCAAAGCATTTTAGGCACAAGAGCCAGCACCTCTGCAGAACACAGTAAGGCAAACTGCAGGATTCAACCTTGGCAACTTGAGTTTCAAAGAGCTATGCTTCTTGTCTCTTACTTGAGCAAAAGAAGATCCAAACAAAGTCATGCAATAGCTAAACCAATGCCATCTGCGTGGAAATCATATTTTAAACACAAACAAAATCAAACGCTTCATATGCCCTCACTCTTGAACATTTGCTAAAACATTTCTGAGTTATTTATTGTTAGAGAGTCAGCATGGTCAAACAAAGGAGGCAGCAGTACCCAGACCTGAAGTCCTGGCCTCCCTCCACTGGCCTCACTCCACGTTCTTCTGCCTTCATTTATTTACTCATAATTTTACACATCCCTTCCTATGGAATTCAGGTATTTTTCAAAGTATGACCATAAAGTAGGGTTTTTCAGGCTTTGCCATGTCGTGGCACACAGAGAAGTGATACTGTGTATACGACCTGGTAAATAGACACCAGGTAAACAGGCTGCTCCAGATGCCAGTCCTGCTTGGCTACTCTGAGAGCTCAGAGCATCAGTACCGTGGCACAACCCATAACCTATCCACAATCCATCAGTGCTCCTGGTAACGATGTGAAGCTCGTGGTAAAATGCATTTGTTTCCTAGGTGATGTTAATTCTATTACTTCCTTTAAAAGTTGCTAGATGGAATGTGAAATTTTACTTAAAAAGACATCAAGAAGCCAGGGGCAGTGGCACATGCCTGTAATCCCAGCGGCTCAGGAGGTTGAGGCAGGAGAATCGTGAGTTCAAAGCCAGCCTCAGCAAAAGCGAGGTGCTTGCTAAACAACTCAGTGAGATCCTGTCTCTAAATAAAATGCAAAATAGGGCTGGGAGTGTGACTCAGTGGTCGAGTGCCCCTGAGTTCAATCCACAGTACTGGACAAAAAAAAAGACATCAAGAATATACATGACTCTTGGTCATCCAACCTGAAATTTCATCAGGCTCTTTTTTGGGGGGAGAATGTGGGGGATCTGTATTAACCACTAATGGTGCAACTTTCCAAACACTTGTAGTTATTTATGGTCCTTGTGAGAAGCGATGGGAGGTGTGGCTTTCCTCAAGGTGATGTTCAATTTGTCATTCTCATTGTGTTTTGTTTTTCCCCATTGGGCTTCCTGCCTGGAGCCTCAACATTCTGGGAAGAGCTGCTCATTGGTCATCCCTTTTCCAAACCTCAGCCACAGGCCAAACAAACCATCTCCTGTCGACTAGATGCAAAGCAGAGATTTGTTCTTTGCTGCTCTGGTTGGAGCTGTACCTATTAACTTCTTCAACATTTCATTACTGGGGCTGGGGTTGTGGCTCAGTGGTAGGGCGCTTGCCTGGCATGTGAGGCTGAGGCCTTGGGTTCAATCCTCAGCACTGAATATAAATAAATAAAATAAAAGTTCTGTTGACAACTAAAAAATATTTTAAAAACCCATTTCATTACAGTTTGTTTTTAATAAAAAAATAATGTCATACTTTTAGGTCCAAAGGGAGCTTTGAACATTCTGTAAGTCCTTTGTTTTGGATCTCCCACAACTTTCATTAGCATCATTTACAATTTTAGGGTAAAATTCATACAGTCAGTTAAGAATCTTAAACTCACAAAGACCTTATTGACATTCTTATTCATTTAATTAACACTCATCTAATTATGATTTTGGATGAGAAGGACAGTTTTGGTGGAACACATTATTACTATAGGCATTAAGTTTATAACTGAATCACTTCCTCCTCTTCTTCTACTGTGTTATTTGATTTTTGCTCTTAGGGTATAGATTAGCAAGACAAGAAGACATGATCTTCAAGACAATATTTGCAATCAAGATAGCTCCAGATATTGTTTCAATTAAAAATGGTTTATTAAAATTCTACAACCTGTTTCTCACGTGCCACTTTGTTTGTTGTCTCATTTACAAATGTGACAATTTTCAAGGTTAGATGATGAACAAACACCTAAGTTCAAGCCCTAAGGCTCGAGCCTGTGACTTGGCATGGAATACGGGGATTCTTTCTCAGCACCCCTGCTCTCCTTTTAAACCTGGACCCAATCATGACAAGATATGAGGAACTCACACACTCCACTAATCTTGTTGCCTTGCAGGAGGTACCAGAAGACAGCAGGGCACTAATCAGAAACATTTGAACTTCAGATTTATGTAGAGAAGATTTACTTACTGAGAGCGACGCCCTCTTCAAACTGCAGAAGACTTTCACACTTGCCGCATAAGTTGAAATAATTTGACCTATCTTCTACCAGCACAATCTCATAACCATAGATTTCAATATTTTAATAAGTTTAGTGTGGATAATTTTAATAAGTCGATCGGTGAAAATGCTGTTGAAGAAATTACAATTTTTCCCACTGGCCACTCATCACTCCCTCTACAAGATCAAAAATAATTGTTAGTTGCCAGGGTGAGTGGAACACAGAAAAACTCAGGTGATCGAATTCTAGCTGCGATGCATGTTCAAAGTGAGACTTAAGTATAAACTCCATTTTAACAGTATTGCCTACACAGTTCACATGGTTAAAAACTCTGAGGTGTTACTCTCAATGAATAATAATGTGTGGTCATATTTTAGAACTCATTGTTCCTCTATGTCACCATGTACCTAAGCTGCATTTTCAACTCAAAGAGACCTTCTAACTGAGCAACATGACTTCGTCCTTCTCTTTATAATATACACAGTTAGGAATAAGTCTCTGCAGCTCCTATTTTAGAGTCTTTCTTACATTAAGCGATTTGAATACAATCTACTGGGAATTACTAAGAAAATAATGATGAAACTTGCAGACATTTTTAATTCAACATATTTTTATTGTTAAAATCCAAGTCTATTTTAATGTGTTATTCCTTGCTGATATCAAGACCAATATTTCAAGTTGTCATCATCATAGCTAGACTCTTTTGCAATATAGGTTCGGGAATTTTTTTGAGGTGTGTTATGGGAAGTGTAAGAAGAGGAGGAGAAAAGACTTGAAAGCAAACTACACCCTCCTTTCAGAAGGTCTCAAGATCTTCCCTCTAGACTATGCAAATGTATCTAAAATGGTTATGCTTAATCTGATAACCCCCTTAATTTCTCTTAACCAAATTATTGCATATAGCAAAATAAACCACAGAGCAAACTGAACCAGTCTACCTTGACCCCTACAGACTTTTCCAAGGCCGACTGTTAATCTCCTTTCCCACTCTTTCTTGGAGACCTCATTCATTTTTGTAAAGAATTTGTACAAAACAAACAGACAAACTGAAAATAGACAGAAATGCTATTTCTTAGAGTCTCCTACTGTTTAAGCAGATGACTGTGACCCATCTCCTAAGCTCTACTCCCATGGCTACAACCAGTGACCACAAATGTTTCATTTCCAACAGTATCTTGCATCTTGCAAATGCTGTTTGAGATGAAACTGATTTTACCATACACACTACCTGTAGTAGTCAGCTTCTCATTACTGTAATGAAGTACCTGAGGCAATTAACTTACAAAGAGAAAAGGTTTATTGAACTCACAGTTTGGAGATTCCAGTTCAAGATTGAGATTGGGTAGACCCATTGTTTTGGGCTTCTGGTGAGGGTAGCAGAAGGCAATAGCAGGGAGAGCATGGCAGAGAAAATTTGCTCATCTTATAAGCCAGGAAGAAGAGAGAGAGAAAGAGAGAAAACCAGGATCCCACAGTTCTCTATGGGGACACACCCCCAAGGACCTCAGACCTCCAACTAGACTCTACCTCTCATTGGTTCCACCATTTCCCACTAGCGTCACTCTGGAGACCAAGCTTTTAACAAACAGGCCTCTCAGGGACACTGGTTCAAACCATCACACTGCTGATCTAAATTAGCTCATTAGTTCACCACTCTATAAATACTTATATGGTGCCTTGTGTACTAGGTACCATGTCAAGCACTTCCTTGTTTCTCTGTTTATCAACCATCATTCTCAGTGAATGAGTTCTTTCTGTACTTCAAAACAACAAGTAACAAAAATATCATGCATAACTTAATCTAGCTATGTGTAGAGGATAAATTTTTAGAGCAGAGATTTCTGGGTCAAGTGATAGATTGACAGACTACTTTCCAAAATTATTGTTGCTCCACCACAAATGCTCATTTCCTTTTTTTTAGAAAAACAGTATTGAGGATTGAACCCAGGGCCTTCTACAGGCTAGGCAAGTGCTCTACCATGGCAGCATATCTCCAACACTTTTTATTTATTTATTTGTTTATTTTTTGAGAGAATGTCTTGCTAAATTGCCCAAGCTGGTTTCACATGTGCCATCCTCTTGCCCCAGCCCCCCAAGTTGCTGGGATTACAGGTGTGCACACCAAATATGACTTACTTGTATTCTTGACTGCCTACCTATCTTTTTATTCTATTTTTGGCTATTTAATATACAGAACACAATTTTCATTTCTCATTAAGTTTTGAAATTAAACTTTTTGCATTCAGTCATAGGCCATTTGTATTTCCTTTTATGAATTCTTTATGTGTGTGTGTGTGTGGTGCTGGGGATTGAACCCAGGGCCTTGTGCATGAGGCAAGCACTCTACCAACTGAGCTATATCCCCAGCCCCTATGAATTATTCTTTTAAGTTCTTTGTCAATGTCTTTCTAAAGAAGTGTTTGAGGTTTTTCCTGCAAGAAAGTAAGAGCTCATCAAATAGTAGAGTTGAAATCCTACTGTTGAGTGGGATGGAAGCTCAAGCCATTTTAGTTGGGTATTTAGGGAGAGGAAGACCTTAGAGAATTGGAATACTCAGGTAAAGCTGTAGCAGAACTTAAGGTTATGATGAAAATAAGACAGTTCTCACATATTACCTGAAATGCTCAATAAATGTCAGTTTTAATAGTTACATGTTATTCTAACATGTGGCTGCACCAAATTCCTTTAATTGTTCTCTTAATTTTTTCTAGAATTTATAAAAAAAGAGATTCTGAGTAAATTATTGGGAAAAAGGATCTAAACATTTTTTAAAAGGTTCTCAATACATACTGTGAAATATTCTTAAACAAAAAATTATATCCTTTATACTTCGGCCAGTACACTCCCAAAATACGTCTTTTCCATTTTATTTCTAGACTCTACCAGAAGTAGCTGCATTTTATTTGCAAAAAAAACTGTTTCCAAAAGGCCTTACATATTTGCCTTGGGATTTTACAATCTTTGTATATAAATGGCCTTTCTCTTGCCTGTAAGTCTTAATAGTCCATGCAGAAGGACCTGATGGGAAATCCAATGATTCAAGAAGGAAGTTCTGATTCACACAACTTGGAAACTCTCAAGTTTGGAAATGGACATGCAACAGTGCCCCAAGCCCATGTACCTCCAATGATTAAATGCTACCTTGAGTAGACACCACTGCCTGCCCACTCAACATCCATTCTCCTTGCTTGCTTCCCAACAGAACCCTTAAATCAGAGAAGGCAGCAAATGCAATCAACTCAGATATGTCTCCCAGCTTCTCCTGCAGATAAAGGAGGCCCTTGAGATGTGAATAGAATTCACTGGCTTGGGCTTCCTTCTTGCTCTTTTGCAAAAAAAAAAAAAAAAAAAAAAAAACGCATTCACAATAATAATAGCTGGAGATCCAGCAAGAACAAATACTATTGTTCTTGTTCTTGGGACCATGCAAGGAAAATAAAGAAAACTGAAGAAAATTGGCCTTGCTTGTTATTTTTGATCTTCTAAACCAATGCCAGAAACTGCCTATCCCTAGACTTCTCGTGGCATGATGAAAATACATACTTACCTGTTAAAGTTGTATTCTAGTACATGTTTCCTTTCTTTTCTTTTCTTTGCACCAGGGATTGAACTCAGGGGTGCTTAACCACTGAGCGACATCCCCAGATGCTTTTTATGTTTTATTTTGGTACAGGGTCTCCCTAAGTTGCTTAGGGCCTCGCTAAGTTGCTGAGGTTAGGTTGAACTCGCAATCCTCCTGCCTCAGCCTCCTGAGCCGGGATTACAGGTATATATCACCACATCCAGTCAAAACATGTTTTTTGAAGCAGAGAACAATTCCTACCTAAAGCACTAGTTTAAAAAATATCTTCCAAAGATATGTTTTTCAACTTTGTGAGAGAGGGTGAGAGCTTTACAAAAGGAATTGAGGTTAAATGGAGTCCTTTTAAAAGTCCTTTTAAAAAGCATTCCTTCCTTCCAGATTCTCTCTTCATCCATTTTACCTCACTCTGGGCCCAGAGGCTTACTTGTATGAGCTACTCTGACTTCCCATGATTTGGGCCAATAGAAAGCCTGAGCAGATCAGAGGAAAGGAAGAGAGTAAGAACAGAAGGAAGAATACCACTCTCCTGTTCCCCAGCTCCCTTCCTGTGGAGCTGTCTTATGTTGACTGTGTCCTTGCCTGAAGGTCATCTCTCTTCTCAAGACTCCTGTTCCCACACGGCTGTTTCCTTCTGGATTCCAGATGCGACTTTTGTAAATACAGAAACTGTAGTCATTTTTCAGGAGGCAGGGAGATGACTAAGTATCTGTTGAAACACAGGACTTTGGTATCGACTCCAGCATCTTCTCCACATAAAGTCATGGAACTCTAGGGAACTCAGTGGCTGGGGCCCACATACCCAGTTTTCATGGAGAGTTAACTGACTGCCTCAAACCAGGTGTAAATACCTCATTTCTAGACTTCTAGTTTAGCTTTTGTTATTTTATTTTTTGTGAGTTTTTTTTCCTATAGCTCAATTCTTCTCTAAAGTCTACTTATGGTAATTTAGTCTTTAATGAAAGAAGACCTATAGACAATATAAAAACTCCAAGACACAAAATATGACTACTATTTCTCTGATAAAATTAGTGGCCTACGAAGTCAAAATAGGGTTAACATCTAAGTTCAGACTGATACTAATGAGAACCAGGGAAAAAACTGCTTTCAAGGACAGCAACAACACTATTTTATGTTGTGCATAAATTATCTTTGCATATAAAAGTGGCTCAGAAAACATTAACCCCACTTTGTAGGGAGTTCAAAGTAAAATGTAAAGTGATATTATCTCAAGCTTTATGTTCTAACTTTCAGTGTAGAATTCCACTAAGAATTCTCCTTCTCTATTAAATATGGAAAACTGAGCAATAGTTAAGCAATAATTTGAATTAAAAAAGGAGCAATGCCAGATGTGGTGGTGCATAGCCTTAATCCCAATGATTTGGGGCACTGAGGCAGGAGGATCACAAGTTTGAGGCCAGCCTCAGCAGCTTAGTGAGATCCTAAGCAACTCAGTAAGACCCGGTCTCAAAATTGAAAAACAGTAAGAAAGGGTTGGGGATATGGCTCAGTGGTTAAGCACTGCCTGGATTCAATCTCCAGTACTAGAAGGAAAAAAAAAGGTGATGAAGAAATACAGGGTTCAATGCTTTAGTATTTGAAGACTCCTGAGATTTTTTTTTTAAGGGACAGCTTTCTTTTTCTTCTTCTTTTGTGTGTGTGTGTATGTGTGTGTGTGTGTGTGTGTGTGTGTGTGTGTGTGTGTGTGGTGCATACAAGGCAAGCACTCTACCAACTGAGCTATATCCTCAGCCCATTCTTTTTTTCTTTTAATGAAGAATAAAAAAACCATAGCTACCTGCTTGCCTTGGCATGTTTTGAGAAGCCATGTATCTGATGCTTTTGAGATTATGAGCATATCTCATATGTCATGTGATGACTTTTAGAGACAAAGTCCCCAAAGAGAAGTCTAACTGAAAAAGCAGTAGCAATCTACAAATATTTGAAGATTTGCCACATGGAAAAAGAAATAGCCATTTGAAAATTGTTCAGCTGTGGGAAGCAGGAAAAAAAAAAATCTATCCATCAAGCTTTCTAACCATAAAACTAAAAATCTTCAAAAAAAATCAATTCCTCTCATTGGTATCGGGATTCTTAACCTGGATGCAGACCAGGATGGAAATGTGAAGTGTTAAGGAAGTCCTTGGCATCATCTTCAACAGGTTGCTGGTGAACATTCATGCATGCTTCTAGAGGTAGGCTGCATGGATGCCACTGGCTTCCTAGAGGGGCTCATGGTATAATGGTCTGCAAAAGGATGTGTGAAATCAGCCTGGCAGACCTTTTCAGCAGAGCACGCAAGGGAAGATAACCAACCTGAGGTCAATGTTTAGAATTCTCTGGTTCTAGCTCCCTCATGAACAAAACCTTTATGTAATATGTGTTCGATCCTCTACTCCTCTAACTTAGGAGTTATTTCCAGGTTGTCAATCATGATGGGTAATTTACTCAGGGCAGTAGTTTGGATGGGATATCTATTCTAATTCCCCTCTTAAGGAGAGAGGAAATGTGATGTCCTTTTAATTTTTTTCCCCAAGTGCCTTCCTGCAGTATTAAACAGAAACTGCTCCTTAAAGTGAGGTCTCCACTAATGAACTAAATCAAAGAATGCAAGTCTGGAGCAAAGAATCAGCAGACTACAAGAGATGGGAAGTCCCCTGGTCTCCAGATGGCAAACCAAGATGAAAATCAGAAGGCAGAGTATAGTGTGGTGCTCTGAGCTGAACTGCTCTGTGCAGAGGTAAGTGAAGCAGTGAAGAACAAAGAATGGACACTTTGTAATTTGACCCTTGGAGATTGGAAATGGATCCTTGGGTGCTCTATCCCCCACTGGTAGCCCAAACATTCAGACCTGTGTAATGAGTGAGCATGGAAACTGTCCTTTGGAGGACCAATCAGTTAAGAGCAGAAACAAACCTGGAGCTCTTTGCATTTATCTGATTTCTGCACAAATGCAGAATTGGACATTTAAAATAGATGCACGCCCACTGGGAGAACCCAGCCATTGTGTCCTGGCATAAAAACGTTGCCTCTGAAATTAGGATAGCGTGTAAACTCATCCGCTGAGAGCTTTGTAGATCTCTTGCATTTATTTCTCCGGTCTGTTTGCATTTGTTCTTTTAAAGAGGCTGCTTAGGGAAAATATGTGGCACCAACAGAATGAAAAGGGATATCACTCATTTGTTCCTTTAAAAAGGGAGAGTTCCCTTGGGAACGCTGTATCTTCATGTGGATTAGGTCAGACACACTGCCCTGATGTCTGGGTAGGCTGGCTGTTCTGCTTGCTGTGAGTTCGAATGGGGATGGAGTCGGTGGGGACTCTAAATATACCCCGTGCTATTTAAGAGGATTAATACCACACAACTCCTTCCCTTACACAAATTGGTCCCATTCTTCTTAAGTCTAGAAAAGGTTCAAGGTGATAAACTCATGATACCTGTGGGGGCATTGAGGCAAAACCAAATGTAAAGGAATCCTAGCACATGTCCGAACGCTTGACAATTTGAATAGAATGAAGAAGGGGCTGCTAATTTAGAAATGAGCTACTCTCAAAAGTGACTCTCGTGGGGCATGATTCTGCCTCAGTGGCTTGAGAGGCTGAGGCAGGAGGATCACAAGTTCAAAGCCAGCCTCAGCAACTTTGCGAGGCCCTAAGCCACTCAGTGAGACCCTGTCTCTAAATAAAATAAGAAAAAGGGCTGGGGATGTGGCTCAGTGGTTAAGTGCCCCTGGGTACCAAAGAGAAGAACAAATAAAAGCGATTCTCATTAGAGGAGTGGGAAATAGCAGAGGCCGCAGCTGAACATTATTAGATGCTAACTGTGGACCAGGTTCTAATCATCCTGCAATGAGCCCTTATCTGGAATCTTATTTATTTTTTATTTTTTTGGTACCGGGGATTGAACTCAGGCATACTAGACCACTGAGCCACACCTCCAGCCCTATTTTGTGTTTTATGTAGAGATAGGGTCTCACTGAGTTGCTTAGCACCTTGCCGTTGCTGAGGCTGGCTTTGAACTCGCGATTCTCCTGTCTCAGCCTCCCTAAGTACTGGGATTACAGGCTTGCGTCACTGTGCCCAGCTTGGAGCCTTATTTTTGAAGGACAGTCCCCTTGGAGCTGCTGCAACATCACACATGCACATAAACACATGCACTCTCTCTCTTTAGAAACCTGGGTGCATAGATCACAGAACAGAGTTTTACTGTAATACAAAGAGAGGAGATGTGAACTGAAGGGGCTTGTGGATGGCACTGGGGAGAAAGGCTCAACGAAGCTCTGGTCTGAGACTGTGTGTGTAACTTGAAGTGAAATGTCAGGAAGTCAGTGTGATTGTTTTTTTTTGTTTTTTTTGTTTTTGTAGTACTGGGGATTGAACCCAGAGCTTTGTGCTTGCCGGGCAAGCACCCTACCATTGAGCTGTATCCCTAGTCTGTGAATTGCTCTTGATTGGGAGAAAAATTATAGGCTCATTTAATATCCATTATTTACACTGGATCTCTCCCTCCTGCTTTTACCCCAATAATATGCACAGAAATCTCTCAGTTAACCAGGCACGGTGGCGCATACCTGTAATCCCAGCAGCTCGGGAAGCTGAGACAGGAAGATCGTAAGTTCAAAGCCAGCCTCAGCAACGGTGAGGCGCTAAGCAACTCAGTGAGACCCTGTCTCTACATAAAACACAAAATAGGGCTGGGGATGTGGCTCAGTGGTCGAGTGCCCCTGAGTTCAATCCCCAGCAATCCCACCACCACCAAAAAAAGTTGCAATTAATGTTATGAAATCTAACCACAATCCAAACTAAACATTATGCCTCTACCTAAAGCCAATAATCTGCTCCACCCCCAATGACTTTATGTCCCTTATTTTGTTCTCTCACCTTTGAGCCTTATTAGGATAGAGCACTTGAAATCCTGTGACCAATGAAGAAGGCTTCAAATAACTTGGATGTCAATATAGCAGACTTCACAGTCCACAGATAAACATGGAGCTAACAGGTCAACCTTCTGAGGGTTTTTTTCCTCCCAGTTTCTTTTTTTTTTTAATTTTTTTTTTTTTAGTTGTTGATGGGCTTTATTGTATTCATTTATATGTGGTGCTGAGAATTGAACCCAGTGCCTCACACATGCTAGGCAAGCACTCTACCACTGAGCCACAACCCCACCCCTTCTCCCACTTTCTTTACAGAGCAAAGAGGAAAATACAATTAAGAAGCTAAGATGATCTTCCAAAGCACTCACAAGAATAGTCTGGGCCAAAAAACTGGTCCAGAGGCATCACTTCCTCTATGTCTCCTGAGAACCCAGCTCTGGGTTCGGTTAACTCTTGGTTGGCCTGTTAGGATGGCGTTTCTTCACTTACCAAATATGT
The DNA here is from genome assembly GCA_028644305.1 of Xerus rutilus. NCBI lineage: Eukaryota > Metazoa > Chordata > Mammalia > Rodentia > Sciuridae > Xerus > Xerus rutilus. The sequence continues at coordinate 104,742,699 of CM053402.1, read as the reverse complement.
TGAACAAAAGGATCTCAAAGTCCTCTATAATCTAAAATCTGGAAGGTTAGGCCATATGTAGAGAACTTACTCAAGGAGCAATGAAATATTCCCAGGAGTCATAAGCAGAAGCCCACATTCACCAAACCTTTGTCAAATGCTTACTATAAATGAAGTACTGTGTTAAGCACTTTCTATGCACAGCCTATAACGGAAGTGCTTTTATCATTCATATTTCAGACACTGGAAAAGAGGGGCACAGGGAAGTTAAGCAACTTATCCAAAGTCACAAAGCAGTTAGAGTGGCATGACTGGAACATAAATTAAGCTTGACTCTAAAGACTGGTATGCCACACTACCAAGGGTATGGGACCTTTTTTTTTTCCTTAAGAGCTCCAGCTGCCCATCAACAGAAGGGAACAACCCAGATGCCCATCAAGAGAAGAATGGATTTGTGAAGGGTGGTCTGTTTCTAACATGGGACATTATACAGCAGTGAAAAATCTTAAAAATATAATGTTAAAGGGGAAAAAAGAGAAGAAGCAGCTACACACTAGAGACATGTGCTGTTTGGTTCCAACTGCATAAAGCTGACAAACAGGCAAAATTAAATTATGATATTTAGGGCTGCATGCCTAGGTAGCTACTGTAGGAAGAACAAGGATCACAATCCTGAAGGAGCACACGAGGCTCCTGCTACGGATGAGTTCTGCCTGGTGATCTTGGTTGTGCTTGCTGGGTGCTTACATTACAATAATTCATTATGCTGTCCATCTCTATTTTTTTTTTAAATATATTTTTTAGTTGTAGATGGACACAATGTCTTTATTTTATTTATTTTTATGTGGTGCTGAGGATTGAACCCAGTACCTCACGCACGTGAGGCAAGCGCTCTACCACTGAGCCACAATCCCAGTCCTGTCCATCTCTATTTTAAACATTTTTTTCTGTATGCATGTTACATTTCAAGAATTTTTCAAAGTCAGAAACAACTTTTATCTCTTATCTCTCACATGTGAGCTTTTCCCAGTATGGAAAGGAAATATGCAGAGGGCTGGAAATATCTTTTTTTACTCTTTGCCTGGCTAACTCCTGATCCCTCTCTTACACGTCTCAGCTTTGAAATAAGCTTGTGTGACCTTTCTCTGCTCCTGGAGCACCAAATATCTCTGCTGTATTTCCTAGAGCTCTCTGTGATACTCTGGTCAAAGAGATTTGATTTCAGACTTATTTGTCCATCTCTCCCTTGAAATAGAAACTTCATAAGAGCCATCCCTGATCTGTTCCCTGTATATGGCCACAAAAAGCCTGTTTGTGAAGTAGGTGCTCAATAAACACTTGTGGGATGGATACCCAAGTGAGTGAGTCATCAAATACTGCCAACCCTCCTTGAATTTAAACCAATAATTTCTCTCTTGATAACTCTTGTTTTTAGTGGAAGTGAACAACCCCAGAGATTCCCAGTCATTCTAGGAATTCTAGCTACTTAAGGACCATAAATGGAGAGGAAACCAAGAGGATTGAAAAAAAAAAAAGAGAGAGAGAGAAATCTGTCCATGGTTCTACATATAGTTCTATAACCAAGTTTCTTTTTTTCCTTATTTAATTTGGGGGTCACATCCATCTTGCTCTCCCTCTAGCAGTTAAAATGCGTATGTCCAATTAAGAAATCATGATTATGTCATGGTTCTCATATAGCAACTACCATGCAACCAACTAATATCTTTTTTTAAAAAAATTTTTTTTAGTTGTAGATAGATACAATACCTTTTTATTTTATTTATTTATTTTCATGTGGTGCTAAGGATTGAACCCAGTGCCTCACACATGCTAGGCAAATGCTCTACCAACTGAGTTACAACCCCAGCTCCCAACTAACTACCTTGGATCCCCTCAGGCTGTTCCTACTTTCTTGGGTAGGTAGTGGGTGCCAAGCTCAAGTGGGAGTCTTGTTTCTTTAAAAACATTTTTCTCCCTGATCGTATTCATGAAAAAATTCATTATTGCTCTGCAAAAGACACCCATAAGAGAATGAAAAGGCAGAGACTGGAAGAAAATATACACAAAACACATATCTGACATAGGATTGGTATCCAAAATATACTAAGAACCCTTATAATTCAAGAATAAGAAAACAATGCAATTTAAAAAATTGGTAGGTCTGAACAGACATTTCACCAGGGGTGACATATTGATGGCAAATGAGTAAATGAAAAGATCTCCAACATCATATGTCATCAGGGAACTGCAATAAGGAGATGCTACTATGCATCTGTTAAAATGACAAAAATCCAGAAATTGACAAGCATCAAATGCTGGAGAGAATGTGGAGCAACAGGAACTCTCATTCATTGCTGAAAAATGGTACAGTCCCTTTGGAAGACAGTTTGGCAGTTTCTTACAAAGCTAAACAGGCTCTTACCACACAATCAAGCGTACTAACCCAAATAAGCTGAAAAAGTACATCTATACCAAAACCTGCCCATAAACATTTAGGACAGCTTTGTTCATAATTGCCCATACTTTGAAACATCCAAGATGTCTTTCAATAAGTGAATGGATAAACAAACTGTGACACATCCCTACAATGCAATGTTTGTTATTCAATTCTAAAAAGAAAACGAGCTATTAAGCCATGAAAAGACACAGAAGTATCTTAAATACATATTATTAAGTGAAAGAAGCCATTGAAAAGATTATATCCTGTGTAATTATGACTATATGACATTCTGGAAAAGGCAAAATGACAGAGACAGTAAAAAAGTAAGAATCAGTGGTTGCTAGAAGCTTGAGAGAAAGGGACGAAGGAATAGGTAGAGATAGAACAGATGGGGTTTTTAGGTCGGTTAAACTGTTCTATTTCATACTATATTGGAGGATACATGTTATTATACATTTGTTAAAACTCAGAGACTGTACAATACCAAGAGTGAATCCTAAAGTAAGATGGTGCTTTGCTTAATAATAATGGATCACTGTTGGCTTATCAATTCCAACAAATGAGTTACAGGAATGCAAGATTTTTTTTCTTCTTTGGTGCAGGGGATTCAACATGGGGCCCCCGCATGCTGGCCCACCTTCTACCACGGAGCTGCATCTCATCCTCTGTGTGATATTAATAATGTGAGAACTCTATACTTTCTGCTCAATATTTCTGGAAACCAAAAACTACTCAAAGTCTAATGAAAAAAATTAAAAATAAATTTTAATATGCTCAATCTCAGAAAACAAAAGTAAAAAGAAGAAAAAAACTCTCCACTCTTACCATGAAATAACAGAATATTTAATTTTAAAGTTGAAAGAATCTTTTTTTAAAATGAAGTAAACTGGGCCACTAAGGTCAAAGGGCAGTCTATAGAGCATGAACTGTTTCAATTACTTCAAATAAGAAAAGAATTTAAAAATAAAATTTCTCTAGGCACATTTTACAGTCATGCCATCAACATCCATTCTGGAAGCCAAATACACAACTTGGCTCACACAGCCCCCCGCCTAGCATTGTCTGGCAGCTGTGCTCCTGATGTCCTGGGTCCCTGCCAGAACCTAACTTGGCGGCAGCAAAAAGTGCATCCCAACCTAACGTGCGCAGGAAAGCCCCGGAAAAGTTCAGCAGGAACTTCTCTCGGATATGTTTGCAGGAACAATCTAAGCAGAGATGATGTCACAAAAGAGCCAACTCTATAATGTGCTTTAATGAGTTGCAGGAATGAGAACAGGCTGTGAACGGCTTTTCCCGAGTATGTGGCCTCAGGATTGGTGGCCTGGCATAGGACTTTCCTCTGTACCTTCTAACTGTCACAGCTGTGGCCGCTTCTCCCTCCAGCCTCCATGCCTTCACCCCAGTTAGCATCTCACTATTGGCTCAGCTGATTGAAGAGCCAGTGGGTACATCCCCAACCTTCATGGACTACACTCCTCATGTTTCAAAGAATACAAAACACATAATAAATCTTTTCCTTTTGATGGGCATCTAAAGAGCCCCAGTTTTTGGACAGAGTCCTAGGTTGGAATTAGCTCCCAATGACAACTGATGTCCCAAGCACTCTGCTGGTATTCTCACTATTACAAAATAAAGCAGAACAGAATCAGACAAACTAAAACCCTAGATCTAGTAAGAACGAGAAAAGTCTTAAGCAAAATAGGCAAGGGGCATGATTCATGGAAATGGGGCTAAACTGCATTTGGGACTAGGAGAACTCCCCTCTCTTCCTTCTCCTTCCACCCTTGCCCCTCATGTCCATGAGCTCTGAAGTACATACTTCCTTACGCTGGCCTTGCCACATTCTTTTGCAAAATATCCAGGGCACAAGCATTACAGCAATAATGCCTATGTTAGAGGTATGTGAAAATATTCAAATAGGTGAGTTTTAGAGGAATTTTGCCATGTAGGAGAAGACACAGGGGCCACGTTAGCATTGATGCTATAATTTATAAACTAGAAACAACCTTTAAAGGTTATAATTCCTAATAGTTTTAGAAATTGAATATCAACTCTTTAGAAGGGAGTGAAGAATACTCCCTTCTTCCTCCAGTATGTAAAAGCTACAAGTAAATGTAACTTTGTTCTTGACAACTTCCTAAGAATTTAATGTGACCACTTGAAATAAGTGAGGACACTCAGCAAGTCTTCAAACCTGCTCTAGAAAATAACACTGGAAAAGATCAACATGTTTGAATAGCATTTGTCTCTTAAGTGTCTTCTTTCACTTCCTGGCTCCGTGGGTGACATATAGTAGGTGCTCAGTAAGTGTTTGTTGAAAGATTGACTAGAAAACCACATATGTAATGCCTACTTTGAGTCAATGTAGTATGGTACAGATGGAACACCCAGAGCAAGAGTTCTCAAAGGAAAGTCCCTGCAGTATTTTATCACCTGGGAACTTAACAAAAATGCAAATTCTTCCCCAGCCCCACAGGTCAGAAACTACGGGCTGAATTCAGCAATCAAAGTTCTAACTCGTCCTCTGGGAGATTAAGATTTCTGCTGATAGCTGAGAACCACTGGTCTTAAACAATCCCTTTAGTAGGGCCATTTTTCCCACTGTGCATGCTAAAGAGCAGAATCCTATTCCTGTACTTCCTTTGCTATCTCACTGAGAAAATCCCTGACACTGAGACTTTATCAAGTTTGGTTTGTTTATTTTGTGTGTTTTGTGTGTGTGTGCGCGTGCGCATATTTTCCTTTGGTGCTGGGGAGGGAACCCAGGGCCTTATGCACTCAAACACACACGCTACCACTGAGCCCCACCCCAGTCTTCTTACTGATGAGGGGTTTGAGGTGAATTCAATGTTGTTCTGGTAAAAAGAAAAGAAGTTCTCAACCCAACAATGCCAAAAAGAACAGGAAGTCAGAACCCCAGAGATGACCCATAAGTGGCCTTGCTGACTTGTGTGTGGCATTCAGGAATAGAAGAAGTGGGTATGGGATAGAGAGATCCAGAAGCCTTTCCTCTGCTCAGGGTCTGGTTTCCTTGTGCTTTCTTGAGAAGGATTCTGTGGTCTTTAAGGTGCAGTTGTTGGAACACACTCTCCCTGTCACACAGAGACATCTGAGCCCTTTATGATCAGTGTTGTCTAACAAGCCAATCTCAGTCCCTTCCAAGCATAGGCAGCCAGATGGGTGACTCTGTAGTAAAGATATAAGGCAGATCTTGCCTGATAGGAAGATCTAATTTTATAAAAAAGTTCCTGCCCAAATCAAGCTTACTCTCCAGTATCATTACAGGGTCACCAACTTGTACCAGTTTGCCTGGCACTGTCCCTTACCTGGGACTCCCATATCTTAGAATCCTTCATTCCTAGGAAAATTGAGATGTTTGATTACCCTAAGGATTAAGAGTTTCAGGGATAAAATGCTGCTTAAGTTTGCTTTCTGATAGCTGAAATGCTGCCAAGAGAGAGAAATATTTAGTGATAAGCAACTAGAAAGGTAAAGAAAAATAATAAAGTGGCTGATGCTAAGGAAGAGGCGAAAGAACGTGAGTGACTTCCTTGGCAGCTGTTGGATGGACAGACCAGGGAAGCTCTGAAATCACATCACCAAAGCCCAGGGCCAGGCACTAGATGCTCTCTGGTGGCTCTGCTGTACCCCAAGGCTGCACACTGCCACCCACACCCCTGTAAGCTGGCACAGTGCCATGTGCTCCTCAGCACCCTAAAAATTGAAGGTGTGATGTTGTTACAGTTACTCCTAACAGGTACAGTGGTCTTGTGACCTTAAAAAGAACTACAATTAGAATAGACTCCCTGTAGATGAGAAGATAGTCAAGGACAGAAGACCTCCCTAGGTGAGGTACATGGGAGCTGGGGCAAGCAGAGGCCCCAGAGTTCAACTAAAGCCTGTGTGCTCTACATCAGAAAATGGGAGCGAAGGCCCTGGTGTCTGCAGCAGGTCTCTCCTGCGTAGGAGGTCCTACTCCTACTGAATTTCCTTAGATCTTCCACTCCCACCCATTTATCTTACTGCAAAAGGAAAAAAAATGGTTAAACCCTATTTTTTAGACTACAGCAATGAAGGGCAAGGAAGAAAGAAGGGGAAAAAAGCACATTAACCATGGCAAAGAACATTGGCTTTGTGTTGAGAGAGAAGGAAGAAATGATGGAATCAGCTCATTAACTAAAAATCATAAGGACTGAGGGTCATTTCATTCAAGGGCAGGTGGCCCCATTTCACAATGGTCTCTGGCTATCTCTCTGCATCACGGCCCAGGATGATAATTGTTAATCATGTCCCGAGACACTGAGAATGGTGTTTGGTGCACTCAGTATAAAAGGCGGTTACAGGTTTTAGAAAGTTTCTTTGTCTGGAAAATGCTCTCATACAGACTCTCTCATATCTTGATGATGTCTACAGTCCATCCTTGAACCCAAAGCTGGGGGCTTGCTTAAAAAAACAAAACCAACCAAAAAAAAAAAAAAGACAAAAACAAACAAAGAGAGAGAAAGGACAAAAAAAGAGAGGGAATTTCATCAAAGTTAGAAGAAAGATCAGTATAGTAGATGAAGGGGTTTGAAGGGGAGAAAGGTTGGGAGAAGGGGAAACAGTGATGAGTGTGATGGAGCTTTCCTATGAGCCTGTGTGGATGTGGCGTGGTGGGTCATGGCATCGGGTGTATACACACAACATTAATTTAACAAAAAAAAAAAGCAGACTGTAAATGGATTGAGGAGGGATCCGTGGAGTGGCGGGAAGGGTGGGTGCTGGGGATGGAATTGGAGCAGGTTGTGATCCCTGCTTTTGTGATCCTGGTGTATATAACTAAGAAGAATATTTTTTTTTTAAAAAAGTAAACAATAACAACAACACATAACTGACATGATGCTTCTCCTGTGCTGGAAGTGCTGGCTGGCCCCTTCCCTGAGATGACACTCTCATGACTCAAAATGGGTACCTTGGACCAAAAAAACGTCAGCCCACCCAAAAGCTCCTCAGAGTTGCAGATTCAGTCTTCTTTTTAACCAGATCCTCAGGGTGTGGCTAGAATTCAGAAAAGCTGCCCTGCAAGGTCTGGCTCCTGGGTTCCTCATTTCCTACAACTCTCCTGTCCTCTCTCAGCTCCAATCATATAGGCGCCTTTCTACCTGTCCTATCTGCTCTCTCCTCAGGGTTTTGCCAGGGCTGGTCCCCTGCCTGGAGAGCTCCAAGCCTTTACTCAAACCTGGAATCCCCGTAAATCCATCCTGACCCTCTGTTTAAGGCACAACCACGGCCAGCCCTACCTGGCGCACTTGGGCTTCTAGTCACCACCCTGGCTGTGCTCCCCCCACCACTCCACTGACTTCTTTATTTTATTTTATTTTTTTAATGCTGTTTCCTGTCTGTCTCCCTCTGCTAGCCTATGGCATCTTGTGAACAGGAATGTGTCTGCACTGCTCACTGATGTGTGGTGGGCAGGCTGGCTCCTGTTACTGGTCCCCAACAAGATTAGTAAAGAAAGATTAGTAAAGAGCAATTTGGTGTACAGTAAGAGATTTAGAGAAGTTGAGACCAATTTGCTATTGGCACAATATCCAAGTGCATGATTGTTTTTCTGGTGATTGTTTTTTGTTGTGTTTCATACAAGTATCAGACTGTGCAAATTGGGAAACAATTGGGAAAAACGGTCTTTCAAAACAATTTGAGAAGTGCTGGCTGAGGACAGTCTCTGGCACTTAGTGTTGATACAATTATTTTTTAATAAATGAATGAATAAACAAAGAGAAGAACATTTATTCCTAAGGAATATATAATAAATGTTTACATAGTAAAATCAGATTAAGTTTGACATTCCTGCCCGTCCCATTAAATATTTTAACTGTTTGGATCAGTGGCAAAGTGACATGTGTTATGTGCTTCCTGAGTGGGCTGTGATTCTCTGTGTGAGCAGTAAGTCAGCACATGGGACAGTTGGGGACATTTCTTAGACTCTCTCACTAAAGGACAGCCGTGGCCCAAACCCACCTTTACAAACTTCTCTGTGTGGCTGCTGGAAGGGCATAGCTTGAGATCAGGAGCTTTAGATGGACCCCTTGCCTGTTAGAGCAATGAAGTCCATCCTTGCTACAAGTTAGAAGGAAAATCTTTTGGATGCTACTATTCTTTTTTAAACTGAAAAGGTCACAATATTTTCATTCAGCCTTCCACAAAAACACGGGTTGAAAGAGTGAGTCATTTAAGGCAAAGAATATAAAGGTCTATTTAAATATAAAGGTATAATTTGTTAAACTGCCTCTTGAAGATACACTTTCATTTCTGCAGCTGCTACTATAGATAAAACTGTAAATTTTTTGTTCTTCAATTCATCTTTGTTGCTTTCTAAGGATAAGGGAAATTTGTTTTATATATAATGCTTTTTCCTGACAACTTTTTTCCCTTCTCTCTCTGTCTAAAATATTAGCAGCCAAGGGAAACAATTTGGATTATTTTAACTTCCTTCACCAGTGTGTCATATCTATTTGGTGATAACTGGCAGATATTAATTTTATTCCAGGATTATTAGAAATACATTTAAAAACTTCTCTCTGATTTCCTCAAGTAGAGTTTCATTTCATTCTTGCTTTCATTCTATTTCATTATGGTCTTGGATGTTGGAGAATTTAATTCGAGAACCAGAGCAGGGGCTGGGGTATAGCCCAGGGGTGGAGCAGAGGCTGGGGTATAGCCCAGGGGTGGAGCAGGGGCTGGGGTATAGCCCAGGGGTGGAGCACAGGCAAATGTGAGGCTGAGCTGTGAGGAGAGAATCTGTAAAGGTATTAGATACGATTCCAGAGAGCTGACATCTAGATGCATGAAAATAAGTATGGTACGAGGCAGGATGAGATAAGCACTATGTGAACAATCAAAGGGCACAGAATTGGGAGACTTGGACGTTGGAGGATGGAGAGCGTTGGGGAAGGAACAAAGAGTGGAGGGGACGGTGTGACCAAAATCACAAAGGAAGGAAAGAACACATCGAGCATATTCAGTTTAGATTCTGAACACAGAATAGGAGTCATCCGTGGAAATTAGAGCTAGAAAGGCAGATTGAGACCAGAGAGCAGAGAAAGCCTTGAATGTCATGTCAAGAGGCTTCCTTCCAGTTGGTGCTGGAATACTGGGGAGCATGGAGGAAGGGAGCTCATGCTGAGGGTTGTGCTTTAGAAAAGCTCCTTAGACTTCTGTACATAAATGAGGATGAAGGAGGAATGGAGGCAGGGAAACCACCTAGGGGGCTGTTGATGGCTATAAGGGAAGTGATGGTGATGGTGATGGTCATAGACACACTAGAAGGTTATTTAGATTAAAAGGAACAGATAGTTGTGGAAGGAAAGCACATGAGAGCCATTTACAACCAAACAGATTTGTAACTCATAGCCGAGCACGGTGGTACATGCCTGTAATCCCAGCTACTCAGGAGGCTAAGGCAGGACGGTCGCTAGTTTGAACCCAGCCTCAGCAACTTAGTGAGGCCCTAAGCAACTCAGTGAGATCTTGTCTCTAATAAAATATAAAAAAGGGCTGGGGATGTGGCTCAGTGGTTCAATTCTTGGTATCAAAAAACAAAAACAAAACAGATTTGTAACTCATACTAAGTTTGACCTGGGGGATATTTTTCTAAAGACTGAAAAAAATTATTGTAATCCAGAAGTCTCTTTTCTCTTTAATAGCTAGCTATTAATTCAAAACAGTATATTTTTACTCCCCTGAAGTATTCCACCACAACCAGTGCCTTACAACAAATAAAGACATTGTTTCTTGACCTGTTACTCATACTCATAGATTAACTTTGTGTTTATAGGCACTAACAATAACCACCACAGCAGTGGCTGACATTTATTGAGCCTGTTTTATGAAGCAGGCACCAGGCTGTGTCCTTCACCTATATTAGTTCACTAGATCCTGATACAGCCCTCTCAGAGATGAACTACTGTTTCCTGCAGTTTGTGAGTGTTGGTACTCAGGCAGGAAGCTATTATGTAATTTGACTGATGCTACACAGGAGAGCAGAGATTTGAGTCCAGGAAGGTCTGACTTCAGAACCTGTACCTTTAGCCACCCAACAATACTTTAATTTTCATTTTATGATGTCATAATAGAACAAAGACAAGATGGGACAAATAGAAACATACCGAGGGGGATAGATTTAAGCCAAAAGATGTCAATAATTGCATTAAATGTAAATGTGCTAAACACCCCAGTTAAAAGGTAGAGATTGTCAATTTGGATAGAGAAAACTGTCAACCAAATTCTTGCATAAGGGATTCTGCTCCACCACACCATCTTTCCCCTAAACCTCCCGTCTTTGTGTTGCCCTACTCCTACCTCACTGTGGCCTTATTCCTGAACACCATCTGACTATTAGGATAATGTTGCCTTTGACAGGTTTATCACTTCCTGTAAAAGGTTTTGCTATGGACTCCTCCTCTTTTGTCTTTCTACAAGAGTCTAAATTCAATTTGGACTGAAGGTCATAGCTTATTTACTATGTATTTCCTATTCCACATTGTACTGCTTTGTCACTAAAAAATAGACTAAGAAAAAATTTGGAGAGTCCTGAGAAATTATTGGATCTTTCCAAAAAGTGGATGAGGCCAACATTAAGGAATATCAATACCTTAAGTTGACAAGAGTTTTTTTCTTTGAAAGGACCTTTATTATCCTGAGTATTTTCTGTTTCAGAGATTTTTTAAATAATCTGTTTCTATATTTTATCTTCCAAAAGTACTGATTATAGCCATCTACAAGCCTGAAACTGACTTCTACCATATTTGGTAGCAAGGAATTTAGAAAAGGGACAAGATACGTCATTTCCCAAAGGCATGTGACAAGATATCTGTCTTCTTGCTGAAAGAATGGCTGTGTTGCCCGAAGTGCAGAAGTGCTCTAAATCCATATCCTTCTCCAAAGGCTCAGACTGTGGCCCTGAAGGACCGACTCTACTGAAAGCTGTTCATTTCTTTATCTTTCCTTAAACAAAGTGAAGTTGGGGAAATTTCCTAATTTGAGATTCTTACAAGTAAAGGGAAAAGTATGGCCTTTGATGTTCATTATCTTTCCTTGGAAATGTAAATGAAGGTGGCAGGAGGAGGCACTAAATACTGCCACCTTTAATAGGAGTTTTGCCTTCAGGCTTTAGGGCTTCCCAAACCTGAACTTTCTAACATTAGGTCATCGGATCATCTAATTGAGTCCTGCCTTGTAGAAAGTCCTGCACAAACAACTCACTAAGGAGTACACAAACATGCAAATGGTAGGAGAAGCATGCAGTTAAAATGTCCTTCTTACCAGGTTTCCGAGGGGCTTCACAGGGACTCAGTCCTTGGTGATCTGGGGCAGCATGACGTGTCCAAGAAGTCAGTGAATTAGTCCCAGCCACTGAGCGCTTCAGAAAGACCCAGTAAGAGAAACATTATTTTTTATCTTCTGATACAGCAGCCTTAAGGACATGGCTTCCATTAAACTATGGGACCCTTAACCCTGGCTGTCAGGGGAAGAAGCTAAGTATATTGGTGCTATTTGTAAGCTGCCCCTGTCCTGCACAGAATTGAGTGAAGGTCCCCTCCTAGGGGCAATTAGAAGCAAAGTCTCAATGCTTTTTGCTTCGTTCATTTAGTTCTTCCTCTGCACAAGTCAACCGAGCCCCCTTTTCAAATTAATTATAGTCCAGAACAGAAAAACAGCTCTGTGCTGATTTTCACCTTTACTTAATTTTTATCCTTAAGAAAGAAACAAGAAAACCTATAGGAAGGTATTAATCTACTTAACATTTCTAAGTACATCATCCAAAGGATTTTGTTTTTTTAATCTTACATATGCTCAGCAGAGTTACTGGCAAAAACTGTACATTTTCTTCATTTCATCCTTTCAACATCAAATAGTAGGCAGCAAAAATTGGATCAGACTTCAAAGCCTGCTGTGGGCTCCAAGTCACAGAGAGACGCCTCCATTTCACATATTGAATTCGAGCAGGATATCAAAGTGCTACCAAAGAACCTCGGGTCCTTACTCAGAAAGAGGCTCTACCATCTGTAGAGAGTGGAGTGCTCAGACAAATCACCTCGGGGAGCAGTGAGCATTTATTCTCAGCAGCGAATTTCTAGGCTTTTGATTCTCTCTTGCCGGTACCTCCCTGTTTCTCTACTGAACCAAAGTTCTTTAGCAGGCTGGGATTTTGTCTCAAAGACTTCAAAATATCATTAAGAGTTTCATGTTCGGATGGCCTGGCCGAGCAGTCACGGACAGGTTTCACACCCATGGACTCGGTCAAGTCTAAAGGAATGACATGCAGTTACTTCAGAATCAAGATATGCAGTTACCTTATTTGCAGGTCTTGCGAAGACATCACACCCTTTTGGAGACCTCTGGGCCTGTGAATGCCTAAAGAAATAATAACAATAATTTTTAGAAGGCTTGAAAATTATAATTAAAAAAAACATAAAGAGGATTTTTTTCCTCCAAAGAAGTATTGAAACACATTCTTTAAGCTTCTATTGTTTCCATGCTGGTCCCTGGTGAAAAGGACTTGGTCAGCTTAAGGAAACACATCCCACTAGCTGTTGCCCCTACACAACACAACACATCCATGGTCTGCCTGAGGCCCTAAAGCCCAGGAAGCTGCTTTTTAAAAAGTTGCATGATTGAATTTGGGTAAGTGAGCACTACCAGGTTTTTACAAACTTTACCAAGAAGAAAATCAAGTTAATGGTAAGCCTTCACTTCCCCCTCAGCACATTCATATTTGCTGTTCAAGAATTTAAAAGGATTCTGTAGTCGAATAAGTTTGGGAAAGGCCAGGTGGTACAAGTTCATAGGGTTTCCTCACTGCAGGAATAATGTTTTAACAATCACAGTATACATTTATGGATCTCTAAAGTGGAGACAGCGGCTGATACAGGGTTCCTAACCAGACCAAGAAGTTTAAAGTGATAACGTATTGACATCTAGTGAAATTTTAATTTTTCATGCAACAAACTTTGGGAGAATCAATTGTGCTCCAACAAAAATGTGATTATAACATACAATTAAAACAGGAGCCACTCTGATGGTGCTTTTCAGATGGAACCCAGCAGAGAGGCATGCACTGAACAGGGAAGAGCAGTCTGCTTTCTGACCCTGCCTTAGTACCCCTGGTCACACACATGTGCCTGCACACATACTGCACACGCACAGAAAGTATACGATTATGGGTAGATTCCTTATTCTTTAGTGAAACTGACAAACTCATTTTAATATATGAGAACCGTCTGTGGATATTACCTTTGAAATGCATCTACTTATAGTGGATTGTAAGTGATAGGCATATTAAAAAATATCACATCAGTACCTGGGAGGTAGGGACCATAAGCATTGAAACACTGAATCAATTGTGTATTTATCCTCTGTCTCCCCCCATGAAGTGTGAGTTCCACAAACTCAGGGACTAGAGCTGCTTTATTCCATATTCCGCACCGCCACCTACCCCAGGGCTTGGTACATGATAAGTGTTCAAAAAATATTAGATGAGGTGAGTGGACCCCCAAAATAGATTAGCAAGAATACTCTCAACTTTAAAATTAGATTCACTGGCACTTTATAGTTTTAAAAATGCTCTTAAGTATCTAATGACAGCTTCATAACCATTTGAGCTAAACACTTTAATCATACCAATTACACAGATGAAGAAACTGAGGTATAGAGAGATTAAGGAATTTTCCCAGGTATCCTTGTGAATGGATAGATTCGTCATGGAAGATCTAAGACAACTGACCCACGTTCTGGCTCAGATCCTCTGCTCTTCCACCGAACCAGGATGCCCTCTATGCTCTCCAGTCTCTGGGCATTGGTCCAAGGGACTCACTCATGATTAGCCTAGGTCCATCCCAGTGGCTATGGGACCACTTATAAGACAGGAGCCTTCTGAGCTCCTGTAGAAGTCCTGGTGAGCGTTGGGAAAATCTAGGGAAGGCAGCTCAGCTCTTGAATTACTGTCCAGTTCCCAATTTCTGTCTTTCCTGCCCCAACAAAAGAATATGGATCTTCTAAGAACTCCCTCTAATTTGGGTGGCATTTTAGGACCCAAAGGCCAGTAGAGGCACTTTCCAACACTCCACAGGTGGCTGGCTCATCAGTTTGACTCTCTCCTCATGGAAGCTTCTGGAAGAATCTAAGACAACTCAATGTAATGTCCATATGTGTTACTTGGCTTTAAAAAGCAAGGTTGGGGAAAAGGAGTACAAATAAATTAGAAAGCACTTGTGAAGTGAAGCAGATTTCTTTACTGAGAAAACTTCCAGGAACTTTAACTAGATCACATGCACAAATGTTTCCTAGACAGCGTTTGAACAGTGGACCCTTCTTCTGTGGAGCACACTGAGGGACCAACGGTTCTTAGAGCACACCTTAAGAAATGCTGATTTAAGCATATGTGGCACCAGGCTCCAGGCAAAACCTGTATACAGAGTTATCCTGTGTGGTGGTGCCGTGACCAGGGGGATTGATTCTATTTCTAGCTTCATTTTTACAGATGAGGAAATTAGGATTAAGAAGCTAATGTCTTGCTTCACATCATAACTGGCGAGCAGTGCGGCACAAGACCTGCTGACTGTGGGAAAGGAGATGCTAGAGGGAAATTACTGATAGCGACAAGGATAATCAACTGCTGATAAAACAGACGAATTGTTGGTGAGGACCAGGGCGTTCATATGGTGCCAAAGTACCACCATACAGACTCCTTATTTCAGATCACAAGAGAAGCAGTGCCCATGGGGGAAATCAGAAGGTCACCATTTTATTCCAGTGCTCAGATGTGGGACCGCTGATTCCAGGACAGCATTGTCTTGTGATGCAAGGCAATCCACAAAGTATTCAACATCACTCCATATATATATATATATATACTTTTTGCTTTTAACTTGAATCTAATTGAGGTTTTAGAGTTTGCACAAACCACAAACCACAAGATAAATAGCACCTCAAGGAAGCACACACATTAATACAGAAGGGCAGCTATTTAATGGGATAATTGGCTGGATCTCTTAAAAAAAAGGACTCTTCTACAATAAGAGATTTAGGAACATAACACCCTGACACAATATAACATCCCAGACTGGATCCTGACATGGATAGTGGTGCAAAGGATATTCTTAGAAAAACTGGGAAATTTTGACTGTGGATTGATATTGGATGATATTAAGGGGTCCTCCATCTTTAAAGTGTGACATAGTTTTTGGAATCTGCAGGAAATCTTTAAAAATATGACATGGTTTTGAGCCTCTGTGAGGAATCACATGCTAAATGGCAGAAGCAGTGGATCTGGTTATCAAAGGGAGGAGAATAGGAGGTAGCTGTCGTGCTCTGTGTAATTCATTGCACATTTCTAGGGCTCACTGGTGTCTCCAAAGCATAACTGAAGTCTCAAGCAGATTGCCTCCGGGGCTCAGCTGCTCCACGGTAGTCAGTTCACTGAACTGTGCCTTCTAGGGGAGCCGGAAACTCTCCGTCACCGTTGAGAACCCTTATGCTGGGCATCTGCCCTGAAAAAGTCTGCAAACAAAACTTGCACCTAATTCCCTCATCAACTATCATCCCCATGTGACAGGACAAGGGGTAGGGTACAGGCTGGCTCTGAGTGCTGGCCAGTACTTCCTTTCTTCTGCAGCACAGGTCCCCAGGCCAGCTGGCTCTGTCATGCCGTGCTGGCGGCACTGGGTGAAGTCGCTGTGGTCCAGAGACTGGGCCTCAGCTTCACAGGCTCCAAAATTCAATTTGTCAGTTCACTGAGGAATGATAATTTGGGAGGGAGTTGAGTTATAATAACCAAACTCAGAAGAGCCATGTTTGAAAATCAGAATACTAGTGTTGAATTTTAAAATGAGCAGTTTGATCTGTACCATTCCTTTTCCTTCTCTAGGTGGTTGATATACTCTGGAGACCAAATGACATAGTAGAATTAGAGCAGAGGAAGAAGGGTGCTCTCTGAGGATATATCTGGTCCATCAAGCTTGTCTGGTAACTGGTCTTTTTCTACTTTGGGGGTAGAATCAGTAACTTTTTTCTTTGATGAGAGTGGAGACACACTACTGTCCTCCAATTCTCCATTTTCTAAGCTTCATGTAAATTACCTTCTTTGTGTACTTTTTATTAATTTTGATTATGTTTCCAAGATTATGTCTTATCTTTTATCAATTACAACTTAGAATGACTTCCAGACAAACCGAGAAATCCATTAGCGCTTCACATTTGAAAGCATGTTCTAATTTCAAAACCAGATAGGTTGTGGTGAATTCATCGTGGGTTGATTTTTGTTAGTTTCCTGCTGTCTCTAAATTTGGGAGTATTTCTTGTCATAAATTTATGTCTCACTTGGTATCCCTGGAAGAAAGGCTAATCAGCATGACCAAGGAAATTTGTTTCTGCTTCTTCACTAACTTTGAGCAAATAATCTTTTGTACCCGGAACTCTTGATAAGAGGTCCATTTCTTGCTTCCCAAGAAGTAGCGTGCAAACTGTCTTGCAGAAGATGTGCTCAGAACAGAATATTTGAACATAGCAGGATCTCAAGAACCTTGAGGGAGGCAAGTTTCAGACAAACAAGCCATCTTAACTTTCCTTATGGAAGTTATTGCCATGAGAGAGAAGGCACACACATCTTTAGAAATAGGGTTAGTATATACAAGCTATGAAGGTAAATGAAGACATTCAGGGAACAACATCAGACAGGAGTCTGCCCTTTGTTGAAGATCTTGTGCTGACTCTAGGACTACCATTATTTCCAAGTGAACTGGCTATAGGTTGAGCCCTCTTTGGCCACACCAGCATTCCTATTAGTTCTTACGTGGAATCAGAACATTTAAAAGGCTGAGAGTACAAATGTGGAGAATGCCAGACCTGAATCTCCCAGCACGTCCCTGATTTGCATCAGCTAGGTGTTACTGCATATTCTTCTTACTGATGCATTTATGTAAGTAGCTTTGAAGACACAGAGAAGTAGATAGTATTAAAATGGTTTCAGAAGAATACAAATTATCATGTTAAGTTCAAAGCACCCAAAATGTATGTTAATGAATCATTTATTGCAAAAACCAGAAATCTAGCATTTCCATAATGCTTTGTTTCCTATTCATTATCACCACCGATAAACATTTGTCAAGCACCCACAAAGTCTCCCAGCTGCTTTTGCATGCTTTCTCCTGTCTTGTCCACCTGACCGCTACATTGTTACCCATTAGCTCAGGCATCAGCTCTTCTGAAAAGCCTTTCCAGTCCCGGCCTCTAAGTCCATCCTCCACCTCTTTCACTCTAGGCAGAGTTGGAGGCCTGCTTCATTCACACAATGTATGGAGTATAACCACACAGAAAACTGATTCTGCAACGGATTTGTCTGGGGCCACATTCTGATCAATTAAGTGTCTGCACATCATCTGCTGCAGGTGAGCTTTGTGAAATTTCGATCAAGGGGAAAAGCTTGACATTTGAGGCATCAGAGCCCTTACTGCTGTGCTCATTGGTGTTATTTTTCAGAAGATAAATAAACACGCTCCAAATTCTCAAGTCATCTAAATATTCACCAGTTACTAATCAATGAAAATGTAAAATGACTAAAACAACTGGCAGCCAATTTGCCCCTTTTCTTTTTTTTCCAATTAAAAATTATTTTTCATAAAAATAATATATATTCATTAACAGGTCAGGAATAATTTCCACATTCAAATATAATTAGTTAATATCTCGATGTATGCCTTTTAGACATTTCTCTGTGTCCACATTATTTTTACTTTACTTTTATTCTTTTTGTGGTACTGGGGGTTGAACCCAGGACCTTGCACATGCTAGGCAAGCATTCTATGCTGCACTATAATCCCCAGCCCTTTTTTATTTTTCATTTTTTAAAAAAAATTTATTTTTATTTATTAATTTGTATGTAGTGCTGAGGATCCAACCCAGTGCCTCACCCACCCTAGGCAAGCTCTCTACCGCTGAGCTACAACTCCAGCCCATTATTTTTCATTTTGAGACATGGACTTGCTCAATTGCTGAGACTGGCCTCAAACTTGTGATCCTCCTGCCTTAGCCTCCAGAGTCACTGGGATTACAGGCGTGCACCACAGTGCCCAGATATAATGTACATTTAAAAAATAATGGCCCATGACATGTTTACCATTTTAACCTTCCCTTTTATGAGGATCTTTTCATATATGCATAAGTGTATAATACATATGTATGTAAGTGTATATGTATATTATTATATTTATGGTCATAGTATTTCATTGAGTGATTATTGTGATTTCAATAATCACTTTTTAAAATATTTAAATTGTTTTCAATTTTTTCACACTATAAATAAGGGATACTTAAATATTCAGTGCATATAGGTATGGATACTTATCTAGTTATTTCCATAATGTACAGCATGGAGGTAAAGCTGTTGGGTCAAGAATGAGAAAAATCTTTTTCTCCTATTTTAAAATTTTTGAATTATATCATCAAATCCTCCTCTAAAATGCAGAAAAAGGAACACTTATAGCCACAGAAGTATGAAAGGACCTATTTCCTAAAATACACACTGGGTATTATCAATCTTTTTACTCTTTGGCCAAAAAAATGTGGTATTTCATTATTTTTTAAATTGGCATCTCTTGATTTCTAAAGAGCGACAACATTAGTCCTGGGCTGTAGTATATGGTATGAAGGAAAGACAAAGAACACAGGAGAAGAGAAACGAACAAGAATGCGAAAGAAGTTCACCATTATTGCAGATAAAGGGGAAATGAGCAGGAACGAGCATCACAGCTTTCGTGTTTTTTCTTGTTAGTTTTAGATACTTGGTCACCTTTTTTTTGGTACCGGGGACTGAACTCAGGGGCACTCGACCACTGAGCCACACCCCCAGCCCTATTTTGTGTTTTATGTAGAGACAGGGTCTCACTGAGTTGCTTAGCGCCTCGCCCTTGCTGAGGCCGGCTTTGAACTCGCGATTCTCCTGTCTCAGCCTCCCTAAGTAGTGGGATTAGAGGTGTGCACTACCGCACCCAGCCTTGGTAACCTTTAAAACAAATTTGAATGCAGATCCCATGTCCCACTCCAATCAATATTGTTGCTAAATGAGTTGAATATGCAAGTTATACTTGAATACATGGATATTTGTTTCTTCTAAAACACACAATTATTTTAAGTTTTAAAACATGGCTCAAGGTCAAATTCATCAGAAGGGCTCAAAAAGGCTGATAAATGTTTCATAAGGCCATTGCTTTAAGTTAGTACTAGATTTATGTACTTATGTTAATTTCCCAAATCCCACGGAGCCCTTTAAATTTGATCATATTTGTTTGCCTCATTGCTTTTCCCCAACCACGAGCCCAGTCTTAATTTGCCAGATCTTGCATTTCCATTTCACTTCATTTTTCCCCCCTCTCTCACTCTTTTATCTCAGGCAGCCACCACGGTAAAAGTCTGAGGAGCAGAAGGCTTTTTCTCATTCTGCTGAGAATGCTTGCTGTATTATTAGAAAAAGGGACACTCAACTGAGAGCCACTTACGAAGCTTCCTTCAGCTCTTTGTCAGTAACCTAGAGGCTGATAGAAAGTCTGGCCTCAGGCCCGGGATGGAATGAAAGCAGCAGCAATGTCAAAGGACACCGTGATCCCTGATCCACGGGCTGTGGGGCCGCAGCACGGCTAGCTCAGCTGACACTTATGCGGCATCTTGGCTTCCGGGTGGAACTGGATGGAATGCTCCCGGTGAGCGCAGCGGTGGAAAAAGCTTCCTTAGTGCCAAGCACTGCGCTGAGGACGTGGCCAGATCATCCCATTGAATCTCACTCCAGCGTGCAAGGTCCCCATTTAGTAGATCAGGAAGCAGAAGCTTGGGCTGTTTGAGTAGCCCTGGCAGGTCACACCCAGGTACAACCCAATATGACTGACACTGGGCTGTGCTCTCACATCTAGTGCCATTTGCCACAGATTCTTCCAGTTAGTCACAATCATATCTGAGATCTTAATGAACGACACCTGGGGCAACATTTAGTTCTAGAAAATTTGCAGGAGGCAGATTGAATGAAGTCCCACTATATCTTTTTTTTTTTAAATTTATTCTACTTAGGTATACATCATAGCAGATTGCATTCTGATTCACTGGACACAGATGGAGCATGACTTTTCATTTCTCTGGTTGTATGTGATGTAGAATCACATCATATATGCAGACATACATGAAGCTAGGGCTATGATGTCCATCTCATTCCACCATCTTTACTGTCCCCATGCCTCCTCTCCCTCCTTCCCCTTTGACCAAACTTCCTCCATTCTTCCCGTGTCCTCCCTCACATTATGGATCAGCATCCACTTACCAGAGAGAACATTCAGCATTTGTTTTTTTGGGATTGGCTTACTTCACTTAGCATGATATTCTCCAACTCCACCCACTAAATCTTGAGGTCCTCTAGATTCCTACGGACCTGTGGCTACCTTGTGCCTATGGATCAATATTAATATATATATGGTGCAACACATTCCAGGCTCTACTCTATGAATGTAAGAACAATGTGTATGAAATATGCAATCTAAGTTCCTCCATAGCCTCCCAGACGTCATTCATTCTTCCCACGAACAACTTTAAATTTGTCTCCTCCTGTTACAGGCATCAGGGTATAGCAGAGAACAAGAAGACTGAGTCTTCTGCTGGGGAACTATACTCCAGTGGCCCACAATAATTGAAACAAATAAGTTAAAATTTAGCATATTAAGTTGAGGTAAGTGACAAAGAAGAAAGTTAAAGCAGACAAAGGTGATAAAAAGTGTCCAAGGCAGGATCTAAAAAGTTTTAGATTAAGTGGCTATAGAAAGTGACATCTGAGAAAAGATCATAATAAATAAATAGAAATTGATGTCTTTGAATGTGTTTTCAAAAGTTTCTAAAGGTCAAAACGTGCTGTTATGGCATGTAGAGGTCAGAGGAGCACAGTAAACACTTTGTAAAGTGTTGAAACATGCTATAAACATACATATTTGTGATATGTTAGTTCCAAAGACTGTTGGCTACAATTGTCAGATAAAATACAAGATGCTTAGTAAAATTTGAATTTCAGATAAACAACAAATAATTCTTCAGTATAAGAATTTTCAGCTGGGCGCTATGACGCACGCTTATAATGCTAGCAGCAGCTCTGGAGGCTGAAGCAGGAGGATTGTGAGTTCAAAGCCAGCCTCAGCAACCTAGCGAGGCCCTAAGCAACTTAGCGAGACTGTCTCTAAATAAAATATAAAAAAGGGCTGGGGATGTGGCTCAGTGGTTAAGTGCCTCTGGGTTCAATCTCTGGTACCAAAAAAAGAAAAAAGAAAAAAAGAATTTTCAAATATTTCACAGGACATACATGAAAAATCTTATCTGTTGTTCATAATAAAGTTCAAATCTAAATGGGTATCCTGCATTTTTACTTACCAACTAGGATAACTCTAACTTGGGCAAATCAGTCTCTGCATTTCTTCATCAACAAAATATAAATAAAAACTCTTATCTGAGCTAGGAGAAAATGATTAATTTGTTCTTTTACGCACAAGAAAGTTAAAAAAAAACCAAACAAACCAGGATTCTAAAAGGATTAAATCAAGAGATATATATGGGTCAGAGTTAGAAATAGAATACAAACTTAATAAAGTGTTAGACTTATTAAGATTTTGTACTTCCAAAAGACAAATCCCTAAACATGGAAAGTAAATGATGAGGTATCCAAGTGGCTTCCTTTCTGTAACTTCTGTTTTTCTTTGGTTGGGCTTTCTCTTTTTTTTTGAGCTAAGATCTCACTATATTGCCTAGGCTGGCTTCAAACTCCTGGATTCAAGTGATCCTCATGCTTTAGGCTCCTGAGTAGCTGAGACCACAGGCTCATGTCACTGTGCCCAGCCTGAAAGGGCTCTTAGGGTAACTTGTGAGTCAAGCCACTTTTGAGTTACAGTTTTAACACTCTAAAGACTGAATCAGACCATGGCATAGACTTGTGGAGATATCCTTATCTTCAGAGATCATTTACTATGTCCTTGTCTTGCTGCAACTGGAGAAACTGAGGCCCGGAGGGGTAATGTGACTTGTCTGAGTGAGCCAGAGAAAGATGAAGCTAACATCCAAATTCCTTGGATGATGATCTTTTTAACACCATGCCCCCAAAAGATAACACTGAACCCAGTTTTCCTCTAATTCTGCAAGCAGTGCTCAGTTTGGGGAAAGGAAAGTGAAGAGATGCTAAAATGTGCATGTCATGTGTGTGGCCTTTAATGACGGGGCCCAAAGACAGGCAAGGGAGGGGTGTGAGAGCACAGAGGGATGTTTTAGGGAATTTTTAAACATGAAAAGCCTAAACAAGGTTGTGTGCAATGGCGGGTGACTAGTTAGCAATGTCACAGCCGAGAAACTTGAGGACAGTCACCAAGTAGGGAGAAGATGATGTGGACAGATGCTCAGGTGTGGATGGAAAGGGGTCAGGAATCTAAAGAGAAAGTGGCTGCTGGACTGCTCTGTGCCAAGGACAGCAAGGGGGACTGACTCTGTTTTTTTGTTGTGATTTTGACTTTGATTTAATTCGCATTCATAGATAAGACCTGAGAAGAGTCTAAGGAATTCTGTATATTCCTCAGCATACTCTCCAGCCCTTCACACTTTACATATTTGCTTTGTCCTCTCTCTTTCTCTAGGTACTGACATACATACATACATGTCTACACACACAAAACATAAATTCTTTTTTGCGACCATTCAATAGTTATTGCAAACCTGATATACCTTTATCCCTAAGTATTTCAGGGTTTGTTAAATGGAAGGGCATTCTTGCTCATGACCACAGCACCATGGTCAAAATCAAGGAATTAATAGTATTAATGTCAATACTGTCCCATCTACAGATTGTACTTGATTTTGCCTAATGTTTCAGTGATACCTTCTGTAGTAGAAGAAACCCCGGATCACAAATTGCATTCAGTTGTCCTTGCTATCATGTTCCTTGGTCTTCCTCTGTATTTCATTTTAAAGCCTACAGGCCAGTCATTTTGTAAAAGACCCCTGCTTTGGGGTTTGTCTGCTGTTTCCTCAGGATTAATTTCAGGATATTCACTTTGGCAGGAAATGCACAGAAGCAAGGTTGCCTTCCTCCTGGTGCATCACCTCAGGAGGCATGTGCTATCTGTCTGCTCAGTTACTGGTGATGCTGACAGTCATCGCTTGGTCAAGGTGGCTTCTGCCAGGTTCCTCCATGCGTTCCGTAATTAATATGTTTCCTATGGGCATTTACTCTGAGACTATGAAAATAACTTCTCAGCCGAACACAGTGGCTCATGCCTGTAATCCCAGCAGCACAGGAGGCTGAGGCAGGAGGACTGAATTCAAAGCCAGCCTCAGCAACTTACGAAGGCACTAAGCAACCCAGTGAGATTCTGTCTCTAAATAAAATACAAAAACATGCTGGGGCTGTGGCTCAGTAGTTAAGTGCCCCTGAAGCCAGGTGCGGTGGCTCACGCTTGTAATCCCAGCATTTTGGGAGGCTGAGACAGGAGAATCACAAGTTCAAAGCCAGCCTCAGCAATGGCAAGGCTCTAAGCAACTCAGTGAGACCCTGTCTCTCCATAAAACACAAAATAGGGCTGGGGATGTGGCTCAGTGGTTGAGTGCCCCTGAGTTCAATCCCTGGTACCAAAAAAAAAAAAAAAAAAGAAAAGAAAAGAAAAAACTTCTTACTGCTTAAATTTTTGACTACTATTCTTGCCTGAAACAATTATTAGTTTGGTGTTTTTAGATGGTGATTTTTTTGTTTCCATCATTTCATCTACATTTATTATTTCATACTTTAATTGCAAGAAAGGTCTTCCTTCCTTCCTTCCTTCCTTCCTTCCTTCCTTCTTTCCTTCCTTCCTTCCTTTATTCCTCCCTCTCTTCCTCCATCCCTTCTTTCCTGCCATTAATATGGACTCATGAATTCTTAGGTTAGTCAATGAATTGTATTTTTGTCATCATTATTTATTTACTCTGATACTCAAATTGTTCTCCATTTGGCATTGACTTGATTTTAAAAGGCTGGAAGTAATGTCCTCCAAAATAAGCACTTTAGAAAAATACACAATACTAAGGATTACATAAAGAAAAGTAGGTGGCTCTGGAATAACAATAACTGCTCTTACTTCACTACTCATGGGTACTTTTAATGTGTCAGATGAGATGCTATGTACTCTGTACATGCTATCTCATTTAACCTTCAGGACTTGGTGAGGAAGATTATTATGCCATTTGATCTTCCATTTAAAAATGAGGAAACTCAGGCCTTGAGAAAAAGACTGGGTTCAGGAAATTCTTATCCTTATTAATAGCTAGTCCAGTGGCCTCCAGAACTCCTGTGCTCAACTACAAACAGGTGTGGAAGAGAACAAGAAAGAACAAGGCTTGCTGGGTATGGTGGCACATTCCTATAATCCCAGCTACTCAGGAGTCTAAGGCAGGAGAATCT
Source organism: Xerus rutilus (assembly GCA_028644305.1). Classification (NCBI taxonomy): domain Eukaryota; kingdom Metazoa; phylum Chordata; class Mammalia; order Rodentia; family Sciuridae; genus Xerus; species Xerus rutilus. The sequence continues at coordinate 104,717,803 of CM053402.1, read as the reverse complement.
CAAGTTCAAGGCCAGCCTGGGCAACTTAGCAAGATCTTATGTCATAATAAAAAAATAAAAAGGCCTGAGGATTAGATCAGTGGTAGAGCATTCTTGGTTCAATCCCTAGTACCATAAAACAAAAACAGAACAAACAAAAAAACAACAAAACACTAAGGCTTTGGACACAGGGCTGCACTGTTCTGAGGGTAGCTGGACATTTTCCCCAGGACCTGTGGAGCAATTTGAACTTTTTGCATTCTTACAAATGCAGCATTTAGAAGTGGTCTGCAAGCCTATCATCACTCCAGAGACTTTCCTAACCTGCTTTGTGGAAACTGTCCAGCCCTTTTCAAAATCCAGTGAGGAAAGCCCAGACCAAGAGATCATCTGAGTCAATGTCAGCAGACAGATCCAGGAAGGCATGACATGGTCACCATCAGCCAGGGAGCATTCTTGACCCAGGGTCAACACACATGAAAGCCACATTTGGGTAGCCATGGTGGTGGTGGGGAAGGGGACACTAAGAGAACAGCAGAGCAGAAATTCAAGAAATTCAATCCACTCAATTCTTGAGATCCCAGGTGAAGACAAGGTTGTAGCTCCCACTATCCTCCCTGCAGACTAGATCCTTCCTTCAACAACAGCACCACCTCCACCACCACCACCCCTTCATTCCAAATTTCAGATTCTACAAAAATGAGTTTAGGTGAAAGAGGATGCTTCATGCTGGTGAAAATAATTTAAACAAGTGCCCTGCCTTAGAGGAAAAAGCCCTGTTAGATCTGAGAATAATATCCTTACCATCCCAGGAGGAACAAACTAAAAATAAAGAACAACAAGGTGCTTCCTGTCAGTCGGTAAATCCAATAAGCAAAGAGGATGCCTCCGCCTGGCACTGGGTAGTTAACGCCAGACTGACTCCCTCCACAGAGAGTGGCCATGTGGTTCTCAGAGCCAACAGCTGCCAGGCAGAGCCCTTCAGATTAACCCATAGGTGGTGTTGAACCACTTCCCATTAAGATATTTGCAAAGCAAACAAAAATGATAGCCCCACTCTGAGTTCTGGGAGCCTGCCAGAAGCCCTGGCTGTTCTTGTTGACACAAAGGGCTCTCTGGGGAGGGCCTGGGATTGGAGCAAGGAAGGAACTCCTGCCTGTGTCTTCAGACTGTGTTGATCTTGGGCCACTAGATTCTTGGTATCAGGGACTGTTTATTATCTAATTTCCCAATCCTAGCAGTCGTGAGAGCTCTGTTTGGTGAGAGTTCTCTATTGCTGTCTTCCCAACCTCTACCACTCAGATGAAAGGAACAAATCTGCTCCTCCCCCTGTTTTGTCTACTGATCAAGGAGACAAGTCTGAGAAGTTACTGTGATGCACACACAGAGATGGTGACATTGCTACTGTTAACAGCTTTGATAGCAAACACTTGCTCGTGTTCCTCCTTAATTTCAAGTGACGAGGGCAATGCTAATGGAAAATATATTGGTGTATTTGTATCTTACAGGTAGGAGTCAGCTGCTATTTAATTCACAAAATATACTTGGAAACAAAGTACTAATATTGATTTCTTCTAATCCAAAGAAGAAAATGAAATAAAGTTAGTAAAATTGTGGGAATGTATGAAGTCAATCTTTTTTCAACCTATAAGCTTATCCTACAGGTATCTTTAAGTGCTGAACACTAAGTTCCTATTTACACAAAGGAAAAATATTTTTTTCCTGTAATATTGTCCATTTGAATACGTTTTCTTTTCTCAGACTCTTCAAAATAAACTCGGTATGCAATGGTATTTAGGGCAGAAACTTATTCTGAGTCTGGACACTGTAAAGGTCTTGATGAGGATAGACAAATAGGACATCAGTAATGTGCTACCTTTCTAGAATTTTCTGTACTTATGAAACAGGTAATGTGGGAGGGTGACAAGAGATGGAGAAATGGTCAAAGAACTTATCAGATTTTGCCATTACTTTAAATTGCCTTTTAAATTATAAATCAGAATTTTAGAGATATAGGGAATTAATTATATAAGGAGAGAGTAAGAGAGGGAGAGAAGAGAGAGAGAAGATGGGGGAGAAGAGAGCTGAAGAGAGAATGAGATTTCTTTAGAAAATGTGGAGGTATTTTCATATTAAAATGATTTTTTATAAGAAGAAAGCCATCTGACATCTTAAACAAAATTAAAGAGCAATTTTTTTTGAATCTTCAACATCTTTCAGTTTTAGATGCTGTTCATAGATGCTGTTTAATTCTACGTAGAATTAAATGTGGCTTTGTAAATATGTACATTTTCTAGAGAGAAAGTGAATCTAATCTTGTAGGTCAACTTGGCTGAGCAACTTTGCCAATAGTAAATGTGTTTGGCGATAGATTCATATAACCAGGTCTTGGAGGGATGGTGCTGGGACTTCAGCTTTATAATGTGTGTTGGAAAATCTAATATTGGTTCTTGTACCAAACTGATTGTCTTTGTCTTAGGTACCAGGCAAAAACACTATCCTGAAGTATGAATCTCATGAGGGAATAAGGGATCAAAAAACCCAAGTTGAACATGTAGTCCAACATCATTTCTGCTGAAGTTCACTGTGTCCTATTTCCTAGCAACTGACCTTTAACTGAGATACTAACCATAGATACTACCTGTCAATAACTGCATTTCCTAAAGGAGACAATTAAGCATTTTCCCAAATATGGGATTTATTTTTTAGAAAGGTAGGTCTATGGTGGAAAAATGACAGTGTTAACACATCTCCCTCCCTTCACTTACTTAATTGGCACTGTTGGCTTTCTGAGAAAGTCAGCTTCTTACTTTATGAAAAATTAGTATGCTCAAGTCAACCCAAGAAAAATAGAAAGCATTTCTTCAGCAAAAGTGATTAAATTTTGCTATAAACATAATTTGGACCGAAATAAAAATTCAAGGAACATATAATCATTCATTCATTCACCAACTATTTTATTTTATCATGGACAAAGATTCTAGATTCTAGGTTCTGTGAGTGATATAGAAATGAGTACCAGTTTCAGCCCTAGAGCTTATTAGCCCTTGTGGGATATAGTAACAATAGCTAACATTTTTGTTCACTTAACTATATGTTAGATAGTCTTCCAAATTTTTTTAATGGTTTATTCTCACAATAGCCATATCAAATAGGTAACATTATTAGAAACATACTTGCCTCAGGTCATTGAACCAATGAGACACAGACCTGAGCCTAGAACAGAGAAAGTCTAGCTCCAGAGTCTGCAGTCCAGTCTCCTCTACCTGGATGGTGCCTCTGTACCCAGAGAGCAGCAGCATTCAAATTCAGATGCTGGCAGGCCCAGACCCAGGGTTTAAACAGGTTAGCGAGCAGGAAGACAGCTCCTACTTAGTCCAGGAGATTGCTACCATATAATCCAATTTTCCAAGAGCTAACAAAATTTTAATTGTAATATGAAATCTTTTTATTTTAATTAATTAAAAACCAATTCAGAGGGCTGGGATTGTGGCTCGGTGGTAGAGCGCTTGCCTCGCATGCATGAGGCACTGGGTTCGATCCTCAGTACCACATAAAAATAAATACATAAATAAAATAAAGATATTGTGTCCATCTACAGCTAAAAAAAATTAAAAACCAATTAAGAAATGTTAAAAATAGTGTACAAGCCAAACAGAATTTGTCTGTAGACCATATTATACCAGAAGCCTAGTTTTTAATATTTTGGTCTATAGAAAATACCTCAAATATTTCATGCAGTTCTTATGATCTCCCATATCCTGGCTCCCATCTGCTTTATCCTGCAATAGTTCTCCCTGCCTCACTTCTTTCCCTCTTAGCCTTCCTTCCACTAGACATCTCCCCCTCCCCACAGGGGCCCCGCACATCCCACTGCAGGGGGCAGCTCCATCTGTATCCCCTGCCTGGGATGCTCCTCTCCTGCCCTTGTCTGCTTCAGGGTTCTACAGCAGATGCCACAGAAGTGGGACCTGGAAGGGTGGGTAAAACATCAGCAGGTAAAAAGAGGATGGGTTAGGGAATTTTACCCAGAAGGAATGATATGAAGAGATATATATAGAATTGGAAAACAAAAGACATGTTGAAAACCACCAAACAGCTCCAAATACTTGAAAAGAGAACTCTGATCCTTAGAATCTGGTACTATAAAGAGATTGCTGACATTCTTGACATACACAAATCTTCTAAAAGGGTCCTTTGCATAAGGATCACTGATGATTTAAGGTTTGTTGAAATAGTTCAGATAAATATTTATGTACAACCATAAGCAAATCCACAAGGAAAACTATAACTCAAAACAGATTTTTCCTTGAAGCTCCTTTTAACTGGTGATAAGGTTTCTGGCTTCAAAAAGGTCTAGAAAATAAATGTGACCAATTAATAGTCTAAACATCTAGAAAGTCTAAGAAGTCTCTAACAACCAACTGAGCTCTGAAGGCGGTCCTCTGAGGGTAAGGTAGTGGCACACTGGACACATCGGCAAGGGTGAGTCTGGGGCCCAAAGTCCACCTCAGATTTACCCAAGATAAGAGCACAGGAACACAAAAGACAATTCAGCTCTCATGTTAAAGCAGAGAATGAACATTGTCCAGAGTTTCTAAGGTGTTGAAAGTATTTATTTTAGTGTACAGTTCTAGACTTAAACCAGAGAGGTCTTGACCCTTACTATGAATTGTGCTTTACCAGGACCTACTACTAATATTGCTACTACTTTTATCACCATTTTATAGTTTGGATATAAGGTGTTCCCCAAAAGCTCCTGTGTGTAATGCAGGAGGTGAAATGATTAGATTATGAGAGCTGTCACCTAAGCAATAGATTAATCCATATGATGGATGAATAATTTGAAAGGACTAACTGTAGGCTGGTGGGAAATGGCTGGAGGAGGTGGGCACTGGGGCCATGTCTTTGTGGATTAGATCTTGTCCCCCTGGCTTCTCTTCTCCCTCCCTTGCTCGCTCGCTCTCTCTCTCTCTCTCTCTCCTCTCTCTCTCTCTTCCCCCATCCTGGCCACCATAAAGTGAGCATCTTTCATCTGCCATGCCCTTCTGCCATGATGTTCCGCCTCACCTCAGGCTCACAGCAGTATATATGAGACCTCTGAAATAGTAAGCCAAAATGACCTTTTCCTCTTCTAAGTTGTTCTTGTCAGGTATTTCAATCACAGTAATGCAAAACTGACTTACACACACCATGACAACAACTCCCCATTATTTCTCATTGAGCATTTATTATATGTCTGGAACTGTGCTAACTCATTGGCATAAATTATCTCCAATCATCCCAATCATTCCCTTTGTGCAGTCTAGGATACTGGGGTTCAGGAAAGGAAGGAATTTGCCCAATATCTCATATCCTGTAAGCAGTTGAACTAAGGTTCAAACCCAGATCTGTCCCCAAAGTTCATCCTTTTTTCCACCCCAGTGAGACAACACATGGAGTGTCTACCACCTCATAAGCAGCTGGGCTGTAGTCTCAGCTACTCAGGAGACAGGAGGATAAGTTTAAGGATAGCCTGGGCAATTTACGGAGACCCTGTCTCAAAAGAAAATAAAAAGGGCTGGGGATGTAGCCCAGTGGTAGAATGCTTGCCTAGTATACGTGAAACCCTGGATTCAATCCCCAGGACTGCAAGGTAGGAAGTTTTCTGGAGGATTTGTTCTGTTCTATCATCTCAGCACTGCCGCATGTTTCTGCAATGCCTCTCCACAGAGCGTTTGTGGAGACACGTGGCAATCTGTACTTCACAGGCCACATGAAAATCTGGCCCACAGTCGGCCCTGCTGACTGGGAGGCTGTTTCTCTGGCTCATCAATTCTGAGGTCAGCCCAATTGGCTCCAAGCCCCAGAGTCACAAGGGTGACACACAGGAGAACTATGTGCTCACTTTCCCCTCTTGTGAGGTGCCAGCTCTCCTCAAGTCGCCTGAGTCATGCATGTTCCCATCCCTCTGAGGCTGAACCCTCACTGACAAGGCCCCTATGAAGTAGCTTCTCTGGGGGTGTGTTATAAGCTGCTGTGTAAAAACATCTGCACCAGTATTATCAATCTCCTGCCTCCTTCATATGGGCTCCTTTTACAACAACAGGCTGGTTGTGCTAAAGAATGTCACATAAAAAGCCTGGCAAGAGCTTTGCCATATGCAGGCCAAATTAAATTAAGGGGCATAATCCTCACCATTGTACTTATCAGCGTTAAAATGGAGGATTATCATCATGGAAGCAAAGCCCCATAACACAAAAAGACTATTTCCATTCTGTCACCCACTGTACACAGTCACAGGCTCACACAGGAAATGAAGCAGGGACTAGTCACCCCAACCACTGCCTTCTGCTTCAATCTGAGGCTGGCTTCCCCCCAGCTAAGTGACCCCACCTCATCATACACAGATGGGAGCACTTTTTCCTGTGAGGCTGTAGGCTTTCTCCCAAGAACTGGATGTTGAAATGTCCTTCATCAATCACAGGGGGACAATTTTATGCCAATCAGGGCACATTTCTTAGCTGATTATGACTTAAGATTTAAGTTATGATAGAGACTACATGGATAGAGTGGAAACAGCTGTGCACGAACCTCTTGGAGTGCAAAGCCTAGAGAGGCGGTAGAATGTACCAGTTAAAAGCGTAGGTGCTGGAGTAGAAGGCCTGTATCCACAGCCTTACTCTTGCTGCTTTACTAAATGACATTAGGAAGTTACTTGTAATCTCGGAATGTCAGTAATTATAGAATGGGCTCATCTCCCACAGATCAGATCCTTTAATGCTTGTAAGATGCTTAGCACAGTGCCCAGGAAGTTGTTAATGAACACTGTTAGCTTCTGTTATAATTGTTGGAGAGGGACCTGCCATTTATTTCCATGTGACACTGTGTGATCCCGTGATGTACAGACTAGCTGATCAGGAGGCAGCACTAGGTAACCTTGACACATCCAACCCAGCACCACCCTTCTCCTTCCTTCTTTTTGTAGCATTCCGGGGGTTGAACGTAAGGCCGTGCACACGCTCAGCAAGCATTCTATTGCTAGGCATCTGGGAGCTACTTAGCCTCACCAGGCTCAGTTTCTACATCTGTAACATGGAGTGGGTAATGTCAACCCAAAAGACAAGTGTGAGGATTATGCGTGGTAACCTGAGGGAAAAGACCTGGCCTAGCAATAAACGTTGGGTCAATCCGAATGGTGGCCTCAATACTCCCTGTTCTTATTCTCAGCAATTCTTCTTGCCATGTCTGGGTCTTCCTTATGGACTCTTCCTCTGATTTTCCTTCCCTTCATCTTACCCTGGCACCTGTCTGGCCCTATCACTGTCCCCTCAGGACTCTGACAACACACATAGTTGCTTCCCCAATCCCTTTCCTCTTTGCCTACTCTCTCCTATAGATGCTGAAAATGCCAATACTCACTTTCCCAGCCCCCACTGCAGTTCCCTACAAGGCCACCATTGCACATTCTGGCAAGTGACATGCAAGGAGAGTCTCCTGGGGGGAGGGACTTCTAGAAAAATCTAGAAGGAGTATCCTGAGGAGACTCTCTTTTCCATTCAGCTCTTCCTTCCCACATCAGACACTGACATGAGAAGAAGCCATGCTTAGTGTTGCTTCAGTCACCTCGTGAACATAAGTAGGGGCACTGGTGACATGTACAGAGAAGCAAAACAGAGAAACAAGGGGCCTGAGTCCTTGACGACATCCCTGAGTGGTCAAGCCAGCCCTGGAACTTCTGTCTTCAGAGCCCATGTCCTTAGGCATCCTTAAATCTATGGTTGGAGGTCTGTTACTTGCCACTGAAGACCTCATAATTAGGACAAGTCAGCTCTCTTATTCTACCTACCCTCTGAGGCCTCTATCCTGGCCCAATAATTCCTTCCTGTTAACTCTTGTGTTGATCCACAGAACACTGAGTTAGTGATCAAACAGAAGGGAAAACAGGATCCCAGCCCCTGGGGTAGGGATGCCATAACACACTATCTGAATAACCATTCTGGACCTTCTTGTTGCTGCCACCACCCTCGAATTGAGCAGGAAGAACATTTTATTAATAAATAAAAAATGGCCTTGGAAGTCAATTCCATAAACTTACTGAATACCTACTGTGTATATTGATATCAGATATAAGGAAGAATAAAATTCAATCATTGCCCTTGAAAAGTTAACTTTTTATCACATGGTTCATCAAAAAAACAGACAAACTATGAACAGCTTGAGGGAGAGTGACAAACTAAAGTGTCGTCTGAACCTGGTCTTTGAACTGCCACCACTCACAATGACGTAAGGAGCTCATGCCCAAACATAAATCAACTCATCACTAAGTCTATTGTTTAGCTGAGCTGATATTTTTCTGTAGCAAAGCTTTCTTGGTGGAGAAGGCAGTGGGTTGATTCACATTTGGCACAAGTTCAGCCAAAGGCTGGCTATAGTTCAAGGAGTGTCAAAGAGAAGTAAGGTCTTCATGGAGGCAGAAGGGACACGACGGTGTACCTGAATGAGAAGGGAAGAGTTGAGCAGAAAGGAATAGGCAGAGAGAAGAGAAGCAGGTGCATTGATACAACAATAAGTCTGACTCCAGTTAGCCCGCAGGTAGATGTGAGGAGAAACTGGAGTGAGCCCAGAGGATGAACTGGAGCCAGAAAGGAGAAGTGTGGCACAGCAGACTGAGAAGTCGGAACCTCTTTTGATCTAAAATGAGAAGCCATTAAAGTTCTTTGAACAAATCAGAATATGTTATAGGACAATTGATCAGACGTCAGAAATGAAAGTTTGTCCATAAAGAGGAAAGAATGAGAGAGAAAGAGGTAATAGCAGACTTGAACCAGAGAAGCATGCTTAGAAAATGATTGGAGGTGGGGTTCAGTAAGAGGTAGGGATCAAAAAGAATAGCGCCATGTTTCAAGGCCAGATTACAAGACAGTGTTTTTGCATTTCATAGAAATGGGAAGGTCCGGAGGAAGAGGTGCTTTTGTGGGGGTTTTCTGCTGAGGCCCGGTGTGCAGGAGTTAGGAAGACATGTCTGGCAGGAGTTGGGTGTAGGACTATGGAGGTGAGAACAGAGATCTGAGACTCAAACTCACACAGCTGAGGATGATACCAGAATATACCAACACGAGATGACATCACTCAGGTGAGAAGTAGAAAAACAGGAGAGCCCAGGACCTGGAGAACTGCCTGCGTTCCCATGGTAGGTAAAAGAGAAGGAGGACGGCTTGGTGTTGTGAAGGATGATGCAGCAGATCTGGGTGTCAGTCTTCTGAAGTCTGATGGTAAAAGTAGGAAAAGGGAAGGGCGGGGCTCAGAGCAGGCTTTGTTAGAATGGGGGCAGGGCTGAGCAAAAGGAAAAGAGCCAGCAAAGCAGGTAAGATCCAGAAGCAAGGTGAGTGCAGCTGGAGCTCAGCAAACAGTATCCCGAATATGTCTCTTAGACTTCAAACAGGGAGTACCTGGGAAGCAGCAAATGTAGTTATGGCTTTTTTTTTGGGGGGGGGGGTACCTTTCTCGCAGTTCCCTATCTGCCTAAAGACTAGACCCACTAAAGAGGAACACAATCACCTCCAATCTTCTTACTGAAATTTCATTAATCGTGTATCTCAGAGGGAGAAATGGAAAATCATATATCATACCTAGAACCCAGAAGAACTTCAACCCAGGCCATTGTTTGTACTCTGGACTCATTCTCTACCCTAAGAATCCTTTACTCTTCCTCTAAAATTGTCTACAGCCCCCACTACCCTCTCCCCCCTCAGGCGTGAAGAGGGTATTTAAGTCTCAAGCATCTGGGCTTTCCTTGCATTTACTTTGTGTGGCTTCCCTGTATGTGTGCATGTTAATAAATTTGTATGCCGGTTCTCCTGCTTATCTATTGTGCATTTATTTGCAGTAGACTGTTAGCGAACCTTCAAAGAGCAAGTCTGAACTTTCCTGTAGTGCTGAGAGTGATAGGGTCTCAACGGCAGGAACACGGTGCATGAAAGATCTGCGGGAAATGGTAACAAAAGACAGCTGAAGGAAAGGAAAGAGTCTACAGTGCAGGGAAGGGCAGCAGGAAGAGCTCAGATATTCTCAGTGAAGTCAGCTGTTACCAAGTCTGAGGGGAGGCAAGCTAGGGTTGAAGTCATTTTCCAAATTGGTTCACTGACTTGTCCAAGGTCAAACAGATGCAAAAATGTTAGAACTAGGATCAGAACTCAAGTCTTCCATCTGCCAAATTCATTGATCATTTTACCACATGAGAATTCTAAATTTTGATATTCTAATAGGAGGTGTTAGGTCTTTTCCTCAAGTACCCATGATTGAGCTATTCTATTTGGACAAGTAGTCTAGAATAGTCTACTTCAAAAAGTAATCCAAAGGACTGGATTAAGAGTTTAATTTTTCAAGTCTCAAAAATATTAAAAAGTGGGGTTGCGGTTGTGGCTCAGTGGTAGAACGCTTGCCTAGCATGTGTGAGGCACTGGGTTCGATTCTCAGCACCATATATAAATAAATAAAGTCCACTGACAACTAAGAAAATACTTTTTAAAAATATTAAAAAGTCTCAAAAAATTAAGAAGAGCCAGGCATGGTGGGGCATGCCTGTAATCCCTGCACTTTGGGAGGCTGAGACAGGGGAATCGCAAGTTCAAAGCCAGCCTCAGCAAGGGCGAGGCACTAAGCAACTCAGTGAGACCCTGTCTCTACATAAAACACAAAATAGGGCTGGGGGTGTGGTTCAGTGGTTGAGTGCCCCTGAGTTCAATCCCCAGTACCAAAAAAACAAAAAAAAAAACAAAAAAAACTAAGAAATTTTTTTAAAAAAATTGTAAACCATGACAACTTCTCTTTCCATATGAAAAGAGAAAAACAAAGAACTCTTTAAGGAACTGCTTCTTTCAACAAATCCTTGATTAAACTCTTCATGAAGTTGACCACAATCAATTTGGGGCAAAAGACAAAAGACAAGCTTCATCCCCTTTGGACCTTCCCTTTCCACAGTCCACTTTTTCCTGTAGCTGTGTCCTCCTGGTGACACATGCGATAGGGCCTGGGAACCTCTTCGAAGAGAAGGTGGGTTAGATCTCTTCCTTGAAGAACAGGCCTAAGAGTTTCTTAGGTTTCCAGGGCTTGATGTCGTGACCTGACCTGTCACATTAGCCAGTCACAACCTCTGTAACCTTAATGGCTCAAATGGGCACTGAAAATAGTGCACTAATGTTCTGGGAAGGCTGGTTCCACTCCTTTTGAGTCAGACTGAACTAATACTTGTGGGTAAACAGAAAGTTATAGTCAATGCTGAGTTTATTAACATGATGTTATATGCTGCAGGATGCTTAGCAGCATTGCTAGCTTCTACATCTTAGATGCCAGTACCACGACCCTTCCTTTCATGGTTGTGACCACCCACCAACAATGGCTTCAGACATTGCCAGATGGTTGGTGGTGGGGCTACAGGATGGGTTGCTCCCGACTGAAAACCACTGCTGTGATTGAATGCAGTCAAATACAGGCTTTACCATGACAAGAACCTCCCAAACAGGACTGTGTTTAGTTTGTAGAATCAAGACCTCTGCTCACAGGATGATGACCTGTGATATGGGAGAATCTGATGGGAAACATGTTTTGGGTCCACTCTCTTCAATTCACCAATGTGACAATGGTAGGAACACTGTACTGCCTGTGAGAGTAGACCACCTGAGTTCACAGTAGGAAATGGATGTGGATGGCTAGGACTCACCAATTTTTCTTAGTGACAGCAGGAGAGCAGCTTGAAGTCTCTGCATAGTCATAGTTAGATTCTGCTTCTGGGTGGCTTTTCAGATCAGTAGCAGCCCTCAGACCTGAGAGAAAACAAATGAGTGTTTAGAGGTTTAAGGCTCAGTTCAGAAGTAGACAGGTTAGATTTTATTGCCATCTGTGCCTTGAAGTTCCTCTCTCCCTGCTCTCATGCCTGCTCCCATCCCTGATCATCTGGAGCCTTTTCCTAGGATATGTCATTAAATCTGACCTGTGTTCAATACCCAGCACTGCAAAAACAAAACAAAAAAATCCTGATCTATGCTGGGACTCCAGGTCTTGCTCAATGCCAGGTCCCAGCTAGCAAGTTGGATAAAATAACTCATGCTACTTCTCTCTGGTGATGGATATAAATAGTGGACAGAGATTAGAGGGCCCCAAGTGAGACAGACCCAGCAGAAGCAGCATGCAATAGTTGGAAGAGCACTGAGAGTCCTGTCTGGGCTGCCCACTGATGTGGGCAGGAGGTGGAGGAATGAATCCTCACAATGTGGGCAGGGTTAGCTGCAGTAGGGAATCATCATCCCAAACATAACCCATTTCTACATTTTTTTTTTGTACTGGGGATTGAACCCAGGCGCATTCTGCCACTGAGCTATATCCCCAGTCCTTTTTGAATTTTATTTTGAGATAGTCTTGCTAAGTTGCTGAGGCTAGCCTCCAGCTTGCCTCAGCCTTCTGAGTAGTGGGATTACAGGTGTGTTCCACTGTGCCTAGCTTCTGAATTGTTACTGAAGGCAGTTTACTGATGAGCTTTTCAAGAGTGAGGGCAACAAATACAACTGTTTCTTTGGGAGACTATGTGTGCCATGACTGATCAATCATGGCCTTCTTGTCCACTGAACCTTAATTCAGTTTCAAGTTCCTCAACACAACACATCAATGGTTGTCAAAACATGGGCCCTCAGCTAGCAGCATTAGCATCACCTGGAAACTTGTTAGAAAAGCACATTCTTGAGACCTAACCTGGACGTAGTGCATGAGAAGAAACCCTAAGTGTAAACTTGGCAATCCCTGTTTGGTTTTTTTTTTTTTGGTACCGAGGACTGAATTTAGGGGTACTCGACCACTGAGCCATATCCCCAGCCCTATTTTATGTTTTATGGAGAGATTGAGTCTCACTGAGTTGCTTAGCGCCTCACTATTGCTGAGGCTGGCTTTGAACTTGTGATTCTCCAGTCTCAGTCTCCCAAAGTGCTGGGATTATAGGCATGCACCACTGCGCCTGGCTAATCCCCGATTTAATAAGCTCTCCAGGTGACCCCATCCCTGTTGAGGTGTGAGAGACACTGTTCCCAGATCAATGATTCTTAATCCTGATATTGCATCAGAATTATCCAGGATGATTTTTAACATCCTTGAGCCCAGCCCCTAGAGATTCTAAAATTGACTTGGCATCAATTAATAAAAGCATCCCAGATGATTTTTTTTCCTTTTCTTTTCTTTCCTTTCTTTTTCTTCCTTCCTTCCTTCCTTCCTTCCTTCCTTCCTTCCTTCCTTCCTTCCTTCCTTTCTTTCTTTTTTTTTTTTTTTGGCAGTACTGGGGATTAAACCCAAGGGTGCTCTTTTTAAGTTTTATTTTGAGACAAGATCTAAGTCGCCCAGTCTGCCCTTAAACTTGCAATCCTCTTCTGCCTCCCAAGTCAGTGAGATTACAGGCCTGTGCCACAAATGCCTGAACCCAGGTGACTTTAATAGGTGACCAGGACTGGGAACCATAGTTCTAAGTAGTTACTCACTACTGTCAGTTGGGGTAGGAAAGAGAGTCCACACCTATTCACCATCCTAATTTTAGATAATCTAGAAGTGATAAAACCAAAGTATAAACTACAAAGATAATCTATAGACTCGGCAATTGTGACATAATAAGGGAGACACTAAAATGTAAAAAGTTGACTATTATGGTAAGAACATATGACAGAAATGAAGTGTAAAAAAGAAAAAATATATAGAAATCAATTTTGATTTAGATTGTCTGTTTTGAGAAAAGTATGCTCTGATTTTGAATTGTTATTTTGGTTCTTTAAACATAAATATCTCTGTAGAAGAAATGTAATCCTTTGAGCTATGAGTGATAGATAAAACCATCTGTTGTTATTATTGCTATAGACACTGAAAGGATAAAGAAAAAATGTTAATGGAACATTATTACATTTTTATTATTATACAAAAAGCATTATAACCAGGCAATGAAAACAAAATTGAAGAAAAAAAAAAAAAAAGAAAAAGGCTAGAAATGCAGCCTCAGCCTTTCAGAATATCATTAGCTGATTCCCTTCCTCCCCCTCCTGGCCTCTAATGATAGATAAACTCCAGTTAGAGCACAGGGCAGCTCTTCTTTCTCCCTTTCAATTGTTAGGCCTCAGCTCACTTGTCATGCTGTGATAAGCAACATAAAAGCAAAAGCTGATAGAAGAGGAAAAAAGAAGAACCCACTTCAGGGACACAAATATATTTGTGTCCTTATTAAGAAGGAAAATTGCCACAACTAATTTGTAACCTAGTTTTCTGGCCCAATTCAGCAGCACCAAGAGATACCACTGATCAAAGCCCAAATAGTACTGCCCCTGTGGAAAGCTGAGGCTGCAGGCTTTTGTCTGTACCTACTTCAAGACCCTTGGTTAAAAAAAAAAAGAAAAGAAAAATAGTGTTGAATAGCAATCCAAACAGGTAAAAAAAAAAAAAAAAAAAAAAAAAAAACATAAAGAAAGCCAGAGAAGATCACAAAAGCCCTATTTGGTTTGGGAGTCTTTTTACAATGGTGCCATGTTCAAGACCAGAAAGAGGAAGAAGCAATATATTCATATTGAAGCTCAGAGAATACCCCCAGTTACTTTGCTTGCGTTTCCAATAAAAACACATAGAATTTCTGTTCATGTAATTGAAGGGAAAACTTATTCCATGTTTCTTATTCATTTACACTTCAGTCATCAAAATATTGATTTTAAGAGTTATTTGAAGTATAAAAACCAAACAGAAAACTTACAGAATATTCTTCATAAAGCTTAGAGGAAGTCTGTGCCTCCATCCCCCAGCTTTGCCTGAAGAGCAGGGAGAGGGATTTGGGTCAGACTAAAAAGATAAATTTAAGTAAATTGAGATTATCAATCCACTGAGTTCAAAGCGGTATCCCAAATTGTCAAGTACTTTTAAGTGTGTCCTAGTGACAGTTGGAATCACCTAGCGTCTCTCTGGAAAATTAATCACTGAACAAGGAGATTACAGAAATAGAGATATGGAGAAAGAAACAAAAGAAACAACGTCACTCCTTTTAGGTGAATGAATGGGGTTCAAGGATTTAGACCAGCCACATGGTTAAAAAAGAAAACTATGAACTTAAATGGCAGAATGTTCATAAAATGCCAAACTTGGGGAATGTGCAGCAGGGGTCATAGAGGCATCTTCAGAGATGGGAAGCTTGCTAAGAGTTTCTGGTTTAAAGAAGTAAAGCCAAGGAGCCCTTCTGAAATCTGATTGAGAATATACAGATACAAATCATATCTTAGAGCTTATAGAAGTCATTCATATTTTCCAGGACAAAAAAAAGAGCTGAGTCTTCACTAGACCATTTAGAAATAAGATGGGAAAGTGTTTGCCTGTCAGGGGAAGAAAAGCAAGCTCCCTGAACAGAGGTTGCAAACTCAAATGCTTTGGTATCTACCCAGGAAACAGAAATGTGTGAGGGACCAGGCGGAGGATGGGGAGTGAAGGCCTATAGTGAACATGCGAGAATGTGCTGCCCATTTAAAGACCCACACAACACACAACACCTGCGGAGGACCTGGGGAGAACCTCAGGAAGCTGAAAGAGAGGCATGGGACAGAAGGTCCCCAGAGCCTCCAGTAAAACAGCCTCACGGACAGACACCCTGATTTTGGACTTCTAGCCTCCAGAACTGTGCGAGAACAACTTTCTGTTGTTTTGAGCTATAGAGTTTGTGATAATTTGTTATGGCTGCCCTAGGAAACTAGTAGAGGACTGGGGTGGCGTGGCAGGTGTTACAGATTACTAGAAAAAAGAAACAGAAGAAAAAAGATCAGGAATGTACATTCAACTTGATTTAGCTGGTAGGGAAGAAAAATTAGAAGGAGAGAAAGCTCCATTTTTTTTAACAAACACTAATGTATGGACGATTATGTTCTGTGTGTTGTTTTAAGCCGTTAGCAAAAGTTAACTCATTTAATCCTCATAGTAACCCTAAAAAGGTACATACCACAATTATGTGCATTTCACAGCTGGGGAAACTGAGGCAAAAGGAAATTAAATAACTTGCCCGGAGCCACAAAGCTGGAGAGTAGCAGAATCAGGGTTCAAACTCACATACTTGCCCCAAAGTTTGAATCTCTAAATATTATATGGCGCAGTCCCACTTACTTAAACATTTAAAATTATAATCCCTACTCTTTCCCTCTCTCTCTCACATTATGCTCTTTTCTTTCCCTTTATAAATGGAAGCAAAAATTTAGGCCTTCCCAAATTCTTTCATGTTCCTGGAGCTCTAAAGGTCCCACAGACCAGCAGCTGCAGGCAGAACTTCTAGCCTGGCCTAGTGTTTGGTGACCACCCAGAGGATAAGGCCCAAGCACTGTTTCAGCGGAGGCAGAGTCTTGGTAGAGTTCCCAGTTGGTGATCTGGGCTGAGTAAGCTTTCCTGCCCCCCTAATGGCCCTGGCAGAGAAAGTGCATAAAGATGAGGCTCAAAAACCCAGCCTTCCCCTTCCAACCACCGCTGGCAAATTTCATAAGGAGCCAGAGTGGTTTCTGACCAAAGTGACAGCTGGTCAGCAGCCATCCTATCAGAACATGAAGAGTCCAACTCATGGGAGGTCTGACAGGCAAATACCACCAAAAGCAGCACCAAGACAGTCAAATTCTTTTCTTAAAGAACAGGGTCTTGTGAACACTTTTTTTCCTCTGCCACATCTAAAATCCTGGCCTCTATCTCCAACACACAAGACAAGTGCAATAATTTTCAGGCCTAGGAGAGCATTTTCTACTTTGATTCTCCAGTACTTAATTCCAGTTATTATCCCACTTAAACTTTCACAAAGTTCAAAGAAAATCTTGCCTGATAATTGCTTTCCCCAACTTGGAAGCTAAGAAGGGACGGTTTCCTTTACCCTAGGAATCAGTTTCTTGCTTGTCTGGGGAAGTTCCCTCACTCTGAACATTTAGGGGCTGCCATTCCATTCACTGTATTCTCATTCAACCTCCAGCTGGATTTATTTTTTATAATTTATGCCCTGCCTGTTTCTAAAACGAGATTCGAGGTAGCTTTATACAGCCTGTGCTCCTTGTGGCTCTGTTTGTTGGCCAGTACAGTACCCATCTCAAGCCTGGGGCACAGATGTCAGTTGCTTCCACATGAGACTGTACCCATTTGATGGGGAAACAATTTTAATGTTGTTTTTGTGATCACCCAAAAAGCACTTAGCAGAATGTTTTGCACAGACAAAATATTGAGAAAATGGGGAGGAGAACAGCAGATCAAGAGTTAGGAAGACTTGATTACAGGAAGGTTCCTGCTACCATATTTAAAATGAGTAGGATGCCTAGCCTTCTCAGGTTACTATAATGATAATTATTGCAAGTCAATTGAGGGAAAGTTCTTTGTATAAACTGTAAATTGCAGTGAAAAGTATATTAGGAAAGTATCTAATATCTTTGAGAGATATTATAGAGAACTCTCACCTGTTGGATCGTTTTTGTTTTTCCAGTGCTAAGAATTGAACCCAGGTCCTCACACATGCTAGGGAACTGTTGTACTACTGACCTACATCCCTGGCCCTCTGGAATTGTTGCTCAAATAGTTCTGATTTCCTACAAAGCAAGGTCACTTACTTTTCTATAACTTTTTGTTAAATAGACAAAGTTCTAAATGTTTATAGTGGCTTTATTCCTAATTACTAAGAAAGGAAAACAACCCAAATGATAAAATTGTGGTACAGTTATACACTGGAATTCTGCTAAGTAATGAAAAGGAATGAACTACTAATAAACACAGCATCTCCAAAGCATTATGCTAAGTGCAAGAAGCCAGACTCAAAAGCCTACTCACTGTATGACTCCGTTTATAAAACTCTCTGAAAAAAGCAAAACAATAGGGGTAGAAAACCTGTCAGTGGTCCCCAAGGGCCGAGGTGAGGGTGAGGGAGCGGGACCATGAGGAAACTTTTTGGAAAGTTGTGAAGGGAGGTTACCTGGTGGAACATGTTGTACTAATCTGATCAACTATTTGAATTTTACTGTATGTAAATCATACCTTTAAACCTGACTTTTAAGAAGTTACTCGAATTTGAAAAAAATAAAATGAAAAGGGTTCCTTCTCCTCAAACTGGGCCTATTCCTGGAAAGTAGGACCAATCTGCCTCTAACCCACTAACCCATCAGGAGAGGCTGTGAAGGGAGGGCCTTGCTGTGGATGGGGACCCTTCACAACCATTTGCCGCATTGACCATAGCTGGTTTTGACACTAAGCACTTGGCTCAAAGTCTCTGAAATTAGCAGGCTCTGGTTGCTTGTACCTTTCAACCGTCACAACTTTATTGACGAGAATGGCTACCAGCTGTCACCCTTGCCTCCTCCTCTGTACTTGGCCATTCAAACTTCATGGCCACAGCAAATCAAACTGAGATCCTGCTATGTCTCTTCATGTTGGGGTTTGAACTCTTGGCCAAATGGCTGCGGCTCAGCTGTTATGATGCCAATCACCCGTCACTGTGGGTTAAACTTGATAGGCACACCAAGATCTTCCAACTTCTCAGACATCTGAAAGGCCACTTTCTTTCCACACCAGCAGGCAACAAATCTGGCTGATATTTAGTTCTTGGACTTTAGATTTCTAGCTTTGTGGGCAAAGGAGTAGACATGCTATCTTCTAGAACAAGTTGCAAAAGGCCCCTCAAACCAGTGAGGAGGGAAATGTTGTCAATCATCCATCACCTAAGTCTTAGCAGTTTTGAATTTCCAAAACAAACCTATTCACACAAATAAATCAATCTCTCAGAACCATGGAACATAGCTCTTTGCAAAAACAAAGGCAAAACCAAAACTAGCTTCACATTATTATTATGTTCTATTTTCTTCTCTGATAAGTAAGACACAAGTTAAAACTTGGAGTTACCTTTTTATAAAGATTCTATTGTAACTATTTGAGATATGACTTAAGCGAGATATAAGTGAAGACTTGGAAAGTTCCTTTTTCATAAAGATTTTATTGTAACTGTATCTGAGACTTGACAGGTACTATTTTTCTATGAAAGTAAGAGACATAGTTTCATCTTTTTCAAGTTCCAACATTCTTATGCCAAACTTAGAAGAGTATTTCAATTTTTTTTTCTTATTTAGAAAGAAGTACAGAGAGGGAACATTTACTCAATATCTACCATGTGCCAGGTACTGTACAGGAAGGTTTCCTATAGTATCTGCTATCATCTGCACATGGTCCTCAGAATTAGGCCTTAGTGGGTCCCATTTTTCAGCTGTCAAGACTTAGGCTCAGAAGTTAGGCAGTTTACCTTAAAACTATATGGCAAATGGTGGCATAGCCAGTATTTAAAGTCCATTATTTTGATTTCAAACTCCACATGCTTGGAACAACATATTTAACTCCTACTAAAGCTTTGATAGGTACCCTATGTCCATGCCTGAGGTGCCCCCCAATGGCAGAGTCTGGTCTACTGGAAAAAGTCTCTGAAACCACGCTTAAACTCACAGGCTACATAAAAGGAGATAATATATTGAAATTCTGTGTTCCTGTTTCATCTGTGAAGGGGGGATGACTTCCATTCACAAAAGTCTTTTGAGGAAAAGAAGTCTAATCTTTCTTGCCACAACTCAGTTCATTTTTCCTCTAGATATTTCTTCACTATTGCGTGGTTGCAGCCTAGAGAACTAATAAAAGTTACAAAATGTGATAATGCGTTTTATTCTTCTCATGTAACAAATGGAAGACATGGCACAGAGGCAACTCAAGTGTGCAGTGATGTCATTCCATGTGCAGATGGGGGCATCTGGGTACTGCCTTTTAGTCTCCAGATTATGATCTTCTATCTGAGGGCCATAAGGGGGAGAACAGATTTCGAACTAAAGAGGCTCTGACCACTGAATTCCTCTGAAGTTTTGTTTTGGTATTAGCTACTGGGGATTGAACCCAAGAACACTCTACTTTTGAGTTACATCCCCCAGCCTCTCTCTCTTTTTTTAAAATTTTTATTTTGAGACAGGGTCTCAAAAGGTGCTGAAGTTGGCCTCCAATTTGTAATCCTCCTGCCTCAGCCTCCTGAGTAGCTGAGATTACAGGTCGGCCCCACTCTGAAGTTTTAATCTCAAATCCTGGGGATGCCAACTGCTACACCAGAGTTGCATCCTAAGCACGTTTCCCTGCCACGTCAATGACAAACATACGTAGCCACCAGCCCACACTGACTTGGAGCTTTCTGTGTATGCACTAGGTGGGCAATAAACACCCTGCCCTCTGGCTTGTGTCACCCTAACATGGCAATAATTTTATTACACAGCAAAGGACATTCCTCTGCATTCCAAACCAAGCCAGGACAAAAATTCTGTTGTTTGTGCCAAAGAGAGGTTTGGCAAATCTCATTTCTTGACAGACACCCTGAAGCCACAGGCCTGGTCTTCTCCCTGCTATAAACCATTTGCTCTAAGCCACACTTCTGGTGGCTCTCTGTGGGTCCTGACCATGCTCACAGCAGGCACGTTTCCCCAAAGTGAATCATGATGTTTGCCCCCCAGACATTTCCTCCTCCAAAATGTTAAGCCTACAGCTGACAGAAATCAGCCCCAGCTCTTCACTTACTAAGAGCTGGAGAAACCAAGACAGCATGAAAGCGGACTGAGCAGGACCCCTGGCCTCAGCCTGAAGGGCACCTTGCTGTTGGGGAAGCAAAGGTTTTAATATGGGGGAGCTAGTTTGCAATTCATAACTAATCTCAAGCCCAGGTGTACTAGGTAATTTTTTCCTCCAGATGTGTCTTTGCTAATATGAGAATATAGCCAGAAATGCCATGAAAGGGGAGGCAGCTGGCTCCTGCCCTGTGGCCAAGCAGCATTTGGAATTTGTCTTCTCTCACACCTATGCTTCCTCTGACAAGGACTCCAGCTTTGAGGAATTAAGCTTTTATGAAAAATGAACAAAGATCTTTCTAAGAAAGAGAAATGGAGTGAATAAAAAATGGAGTAGGTGTAGAAAAACTAATAGAGACACAGAAAGGAGAGACAGAGCCATGCTCGCTCTCCTGGTTTGCTCATGTGGACCTTTCTCCCAGTATCCCTCTTGCACTCCTCCTGTTTGGCTGGTGGCCAACAACTCACTCATGCACAGATTCATCAGAATGGAAAGATATCTACCGTGATCATTTCTACCTTCACAAGTCATCTCAACGCATATTTGGGGCTGTTTTAAGATGGCTCTTGCCTTTGCATTGTTTTAGATTTTATAGAACTTCTTTACAATGTATATTGACATAATGGAGATTTCTCATTTATTCAAACAGGGTCCCTTGAAGGAGAGCATATTTTAGAGTTCTCTATATTGGAATTAGAGAATATGAAGCCTCCCCAAAAATCCTATTGCCCCAGCATAAAGCATGTGCTTCAACATGCTTTATTCACAGTTGAATAAACGAATGAATGAAAGAAATACCCAAATTAAAATGAAGTTGTCTAGCACACCTACAGATACCTGCAGAAATCTGGTTCCAGGAAATTGTTACACTCACCTAGTTTTTAACCAATGCACCAAAAATCCTGAAGGAAACAGCCTAACTTTAAGTTAGAGAAGCCTAGCACAAAGCCCTGCCCCCAGAGAGTTTAAACATTAAGACAGTTATAATTACCAAAAAAAATTTGGTTGTTATCAGGCCTTCTGGATGAGGAGCTTGCTTTCCCTCCTGGAAACAGCATTTAAAACACGCAGGGTTCCAATCACAGGCCGTTTAAAATGCCTGTCCACAGACTCAAGGTGTGCTCTTGGCCTCTGCGGTGTTACTGCTGACACCCAGAAAAGCACTCCCCCAGAGGGCATCAGAGAAATGCCATTGATAGTGGCGCTATTGTTATCTTCTGATGACGGCTGTGTTGTTGGCAGGGCCCAGGAGGGGAGTATGCAGGGAGCTGATCCCAGAAAAGTGAGGAGAACAGTTTCCACAGAAGCAAGGAAATGAAAAGGTGTTGTAAACCAATGGGCTCTTGTGTGTGTGTGTGGGGGGGGGGCAGCGGGAGCGTGGGGCTGGACAAGCCAGCCCCTCTTGAGAGACACTCTTTGAAATTCTGTTCCCAGCCCTTAGGGCTCCACTGTCACCTACTCAGAGGGCATTCGCCTACCACTTTGCTCTTTAAAAAACAGATCCTGAATTAGAGGACAATTTTAAAGTCAGTGCTATAAAAAAAAAAAAAAATCAAAGAATGAGACAATATAGATCTTTTAGAAATTCCCTGTAGGTAGTTTGTTTTGATAGTATTCACTGAGGAATATGTGCTTTTTTAGTTGAATGAATGTAGTTAAATTCACTTTGTGAAACTTAGTAGCTAATTTTAAAAAATAATAGATCAGTAATGGAATAAATATAACTTAATTTTTACTTAGAATAACTCATCTATTTACCAATTTAAAAATGGACATTTTTAATTCTTTGGCATTTAAAGGAATGCATTTTCTTATGACAAGAGAGTATTATCAAACTTAACCAATGATAAAAAAACACCACTTTTGCCAAAGTGACATTCCAAGTTGTTCTCCCAGCCCCAAAAGGAAACTGGCGAACAATACGTTGGCACAGGAGCCCATACTCCTTCGCCCCTGCCTGGTCTCCCCACAGCTCATAAAGGCCCTTTATTGCCTGCACAGTTAGACACATAGGAAATGTATCCTCGTGTACCTAGGGTGTTTTTTCCATTTGTTTTCTTTTCCAGCATTTGATCACTGGCTGGTGAACTGTTTGGGTCCACAGAGATCTCCAGACCACCAGCTCATGTATTTAAAAGGCATCTGTTTATTTTGAAAATGCAAATATGGCCTACCTCAAAGACTGACAGGCAAGAAGTGACCCACTGAGCTCGGGGAGAGCCTTCCAGTCTGAAGCCTGGTCCCTCCTCCATCACAACAAGATCACTCTCCTCAAAGCCACTTAACTCAAGCCTGGGAATCCCAGGGAAGGGCCCACAATGAAACCGAGCAGGCTCATCTCTCAAGAATCAGCCAGGCGGATCATTTTACCCCTCATTTAAAAACACTGAAGAAGCCACTTACAAAAGGACCCTGAGCCTTTGAAACAGTGGTTCCTCCTCTGAGGGCTGCCTGGAGGAGGGCCCCATGGTGGGGACACTGGTTCCTACCAGTGGCTGCCCAGTCCTCACAGGGAGAAAGCCCAGGAAGGTTAATACCGACTTTGATCTCTGTCAAGGCATACCAGAAAGAATTAATTTACATTTCAGATGAAAAAGGTTGACAGCATGAAAAGGCAGCTTGTTGCTGGTATGTGAATGTGCAGTAATAGATCGGGAATTCTGAGAGGAAGTTCTGAGGAAGCTGAAGGGATCAGCCACGCGGCTGCTTTATTGGGAAGGAGATGAAAGGAAAACAAATTTCAATATGCGCTGCTCTGCAGCAACATGTAGGCCAAATGCCTCCTAAATTTCAAGGGCTGCTCTTTTAAAAAAATAGATCTTAGCGACACCATTTTCTAAAAAAAAAAAAAACTGTGGTCCAGAACTAGAAATACCAACAAATACATTTCACAGAATTTAAATTCCAAATAAAATGATTTGTCAAAAAAAATAATCAATTAGAGATGAATCTTAGAAAACAACGAGAGACAGTGCTAAGATATTCCTGAGTCTTTCCCTGTAGGTTTCCAAACTGAGGCAACTGCTATATCTGGGTCTCATTCCACTTGGAAAAGTCCTAGTGGCAACAAGAGGAGCTTGTAATGAGACGATCATGCTTTGGGAAATCCTGACCCCAAACAGAGTAGTCCAAATGTGTTGCTTTCAGGTATATATAACAATGCCTTCAAATCTAAGCTTAAGGAAAACATTCTCAAATCAAATACTCTGCCTATGACATTGCAAACGCTGCCACCCTATTCCTGGAACTCTACCAGCCACACAAAGCCAGCACACTGGCCCTGTTGTGGTACTGGCTGAAGGGCAGAGACACTGTTAGCTACCATCAAGGTTAGTGATGGCACTGGTGCCACCTTCGTGCCTGCCTTAGCCCCTGCAGAGCTGGTTAGTGTATGTCCCCACACCCCTTGATAGTGGCAAGCACTGGCTGTGGGCTAAGGAAGAGAGGTGTTTGCAAAGCTTTAGGGAATAAAAAAAAAAGAGGAGGCACTTTAAAGAATGTGCCACACCAGGATGTGATGGTCACTGTCCTGAGACCACAATGGTGAAGCACAGCTGTCTTTGCTTTGATGCAACGTTCACTTGGCATCACACAGTGCAAAACAGGGAGCCTCTCGAGATGATTTGCAGAGAAGGAAAATTGGATTTATGATTTTTATATACTGGACTCTGTCAGCCAATGTACAAGCTCCAGGTTTATATTTTAAAATGTGTTGAGATTTGGGCCAAAGCACAAGATCAGAAACCAGCCTGGTATCCTCTTCTGATGGAAGACTGCGTGTGCGTGTGTGTGCGTGTGCGTGTGTGTGTGTGTGTGTGTGTGTGTTGTGTGATGTGTGTTGGGGAAGCAGGGAAAAGCTGCAAGGTGAATTGTTCTCTTCCTGAGACTCTGAAGTTGTAGAGCTTAGAATTGTAGGAGATGGTGTTAAAAAGTTACATATTTGCATTTAAATGGCTTCCAAAATATTTTCATTCTGAATGAAGATTTCAGGCCTTCACTGGGGTCTACGACAGTTCTGTGAAGTGTCCTAGGAGCTGAGTTCTGTGTAGGGACCTGCTTGAAATGTCGCAGCTGTCCTGTTGAAGAATTTGCTTCTTGTCATTTTCTGAAACCCTATCTCGCTCCCCATTGCCGAGTTCACTGGCCTCGACTCTCTTATTCTGTTTCCAATTGCTCATGCTCCTGAAGCTCCTGGCACACACAGGGGCTCGTTTCTTCCAGATCCTCAATTAGGAATATACAGCTACAAATGAGGAAGGGGGATTGGCCTGGCAGCCACAGTAGACATGCCATTTGCAGAAGAGCAGAGTGACCTGAGAGCCAGGGAGGGGATAGATGAGCCAGTAACCAGAGCACGTGGTTCTCAGGCTGCCAAGGGCCAGCTGAGCCATAAGAGCCACGATGTGCTCCCTCCCTGGGGCCCAGAGGACCACATGAGCCACATACAGGCCTGGATTGGGGAAATTCTGAAGGCTGGGAAAGTTGCTGAGTAAAATTCCTTCTCTGCAACGCTGAGAGACAGACAGGTCTTGCAAATAATCAGAGACCTTCTAAACCAGTGTTGTGGTTGCACAGATGAGGGACTTGTGACCCCAAGAGGGAAAGAGATTTGTCCAGCTGGCAGTGTGCCTGGGTTCAAATGTCACCTACAAGCTGTGAGATTGGGGACAGGTAACTTCACCTCTCTGTGCCTCAGTTTCCTCCTCTATAAAAATCAGGATTATCAGAGCCTCCTTAGTCAAGCCTGGCACCTACAAATGCTCACTGTGACACATGAGGGGTGGGTGTGAAGACCCCCCCACTGGAACCGTTAGTTCACTCCAGGGATCCTATTATTAGCTTTCCAGCTTTTCTACACTCATTTGAATGTAATCACTGGATATTTTCAAGTGGACACTGTGAAAATGATGTTTTAATTACCTGCTTGAATATGAACAGCAGACTCACTCCTTCTGTTGCTTATTTTCTTAAATTTGCTCCGAGCTTCATATCCTCTCCAGGCTAAAAATATAAAACCATGTGCTAGGAATGACATTAATTTAAGAATGTACCAGAGAATTGATATAAGCTGTTTCCCCCTCCAATCTCTGATGCCTCTCCTCCCCCGCCTTGCTTTCTCACTGAACAAAACAAGTAGAGCTACGTGACCTCTGATGGGGAAGTGGGGCCTCTCTGTACTGCCAGCTTGGCTTCCAAGATGCTTCTGAGGAGCTATCTTTTGTTTTGCTTTGTTTAAGCAGTGAGTTTCCAGAGCGCGCTGAATTCTCCTTGTGAATCACTTGGATCAGCTACACTAGGTGAGGTGGTTCCCTGTCATTCCAATTCATGGAGAAAACCTGTCTTCAGGACTTGGGGTTATGGCAGGGATGGGGTAAGTAGGGGCTGGAGGGATGGTGGAAGAATAGAAATAGCCTGGTCCTTTTAATATTTTGTATTTTGGAGAAAGATATAAACATGAAAGTCAGAAAGATAAAAGGGAGTCAAGGGAAATAATAAGGAGCACTCTATAAGAAGGATGCTCAGGGGAAGCAGCCATGCAAGGGGAAAGGCAAAGAAGACAGCTGAAGAGGACAGGACAGAGGAAGGGGCTGGGGTGAGTGCTTTAGAAACAGATTGAAGCATGAAGCCCCCCAGCAGCAGCGGGAGTAGCTCTCTTCTTTGCTACCCCACCTTGGCCTGAGCATCACAATTCTTTAAGCACACTGTGGTCCTGGATTCTGAGAGCATGAAGGGAGTCATCCACCATGGTCAAGATCTGGTGCTTTCAAAAACAGACATGAAGACCGATGGAACAGAATAGAAGACACACAGACAAACCCACTTAAATACATTTATCTCATATTAGACAAAGGTGCCATAAACATATAATGGAGAAAAAGATAGGCTCTTCAACAAATGGTTCTGGAAAACTGGAAATCCGTATGTAGAATGAAGTTGAATCCCTATCTCTCACCCTGCACAAAACTCAACTGAAAGTGGATCAAGGACTTAGGCATTAGACAAGAGACCCTCCTCCTACTAGAAGAAAAAGGACCAATTCTCCACCATGTTGGCTTAGGAATTGACTTCTTCAATAAGACTCCTAAAATGTAAGAAGTAAAATCAAGGATCAATAAATGGGATGGTATCAAAGTAAAAAGCTTCTTCACAGCAAAGGAAATAATCAACAATGTGAAGAGAGAGCATATAAAATGGGAGAATATCTTTACCACCTGCACCTCAGATAGAGTATTACTCTCCAGGATATACAAAGAACTCAAAATACTTAACACCAAAAAAACACCAACTGATAAATAGGCAAAGGAACTAAACAGGCACTTCACAGAAGAAGAAATACAAATGGTCAAAAAATATATGAGGGCTGGGGTTGTAGCTCAGCGGTAGAACGTTTGCCTAGCAAGTGTGAGGCCCTGGGTTCAATCCTCAGCACCACATAAAAATAAATGAATAAAATAAAGCTATTTTAAAAAACAGTCTGAAGAACATTAAAAAATATATAAAAAATGTTCAACATCTCTAGCAATTAGAGAAATGCAAATTAAAACTACACTGAGATTTCATTTCACTCTGGTAAGAGTGGCAATTATCAAGAATACAAGTAACAGCCGGGCACGATGGCTCAAGCCTGTAATCCTAGCACTTAGGGAGGCTGAGACAGGAGAATCGCAAGTTCAAAGCCAGCCTCAGCAATGGCGATGTGCTACGCAACTCAGTGAGACCCTGTCTCTACATAAAACACAAAATAGGGCTGGGGATGTGGCTCAGTGGTTGAGCACCCCTGAGTTCAATCCCCAGTACGAAAAAAAAAAAAAAGAATACAAGTAACAATAAATGTTAGTGAGGATGTAGGGGGGAAAGGTTCATGTATACATTGCTAGTGTGACTGCAAATTGGTGTAACCACTATGAAAAGCAGAATGGAGATTCCTAGAAAACTTGGAATGGAATCACCATTTGACCCAGTTATCCCACCCCTTGGCCTATACCCAAAGGACTTAAAATCAGCATACTACAGTGAGACAGCCACATCAACGTTTATAGCAGCTCAATTCACAATAGCCAAGCTAGGGAACCAACCTAGGTACCCCACAACAGATGAAAGTATAAAGAAAATGTGGTATATATACACAATGGAATATTACTCAGCCATAAATAAGAATGGAATTATGGCATTTGATGGTAAATGGATGGAACTGGAGACTATCATGCTAAGTGAAATAAGCCAGTCCCCCAAAATCAAAGGCTAAATGTTCTCTCTGATATGTGGATGCTAACTGATAACAAGGGAGGGAAGGGAGGGGAAGAATAGAGTTCACTGGATTAGACAAAGAGGAATGAAGGGAAGGGAGGGGGATGGGAACAGGAAAGATAGTAGAATGAATCAGACATAACTTTCCTATCCTTATGTATATCCATACACAACTCCATATCATGTACAAACACAAGAATGGGATCTTAATTAGAATAAGTTATACTCTGTGTATGTATAATATGTCAAAATACATCCCACTATCATGTATATCTAAAAAGAACAAAATTTTAAAAAGTAAAAAGAAAAAGATCTGGTGCTTTTACAACCACTTGTCCGTAGCACAGAAGCTCAGCTGCTGTTGATAGTACATATGCACAGAGACACTCACAGGTTGGGCATAGGAGAAGACAGCCAAATAATTTGTTTCCTTGGTGTACACACTTCGGGTGGACTAGCAAAGCCTGCCAGTCTCTGATGAAGCGATGCTAATGCGTGGTCCTGAGCGTACGTCATGCTAGTCATTCTGGGAAATGGGTTGATGTGGTGTGGTTGGGATATTATACCATAGGTGCCCTTGTACTGCCTCTGTCTTGTCACTCAACAGAGTGTGTTGCAATGACTCGTATGCTTCTCTGCAAGGTCAGGGACCGTGGCGTTTTTCTCATAGCTACAACCCCATCAGGTAGTACAGGTGGTAAGCCCCAGTACGAAAGGAATGTCAGGACTCAGAGTATGAAAACAGGGTCATTTACCTGACTGGATGGTGATGGCACCCTTCTCTCTCTTCTCTCTGACTCTTTTGTATCTCCTGGCTCCAAGCCACCCCTTGGTATACGCCTGTAGAACAACCACTCTGCCTATGACTTCTCGCAGTAGCAGATTTAATTGCTCGACATGGTAATATTTGAGAAAAACCTGAAAGGATACATTAGTTTTAGCATTACATATGGACTTTCCAACAGAAATCCACTATACTCCTGTATATTCTTAAGGTAAATATTAAAGTCATTATCTAATTAAAGTTTACAGTGATTTGACATATGCTCACATCACTGACTTCTTGGGGCAAATACAAGTCCCCTTCTAAAGCTGAGCCAAGCCTGGGCTCTTGATGTAAACAGATGATAAGGTTATGGGTTGTCAGTGGTCCCAGATGCTCACCAGGCTGCCCTGTGTCAGCCAAAAATTCCACTTACTCAGCCTGAGCTCTGCTCTCCTCATTCCCCACAGACTTTGATGGAGGTGCCACTAACAGGACAGACCATTAGTCTATGGAGGAAGTCAGAGGGAGAGGGACCTAGAGGACCCACAGTGATCTAATTTCTGCTGAGGAACACGGTAATGCTATGAGCACTCAGGCTAAAGCTGGCTTTGTGGGGCAATTCAAGATGGGCCATAAGATCCTGGGATCCTGCAAGGACGTGATGTTTCTCCAAATGAAAAGCTACACATGATGAAACTAATAAACAAGGTATGCAATAGATAACACAACATGAGTCTAATGAAAAAACTAACAGAACTCTAAAGGAAACTCATCACTGCCATTAATATGATTTGTATATGTGCATGTGTGCTAGAATACAAAGTCTTGAAAAAGGGACATTTGAAAATGAGCTCAAATATATCATTCTAGAAATGCTAAGTGACTCCCAAATTACATGCAGAACAGGAGGCCACTTTCCTCCCCTGGCCCCTAGGGTCCCTGGGCTCCTGACTCAAGACCAGCAAAGATCCTTTTTAGGTTGGGGTTTTCCCTGCTAAGCTACACCACTTACACAACTATTCTTGCCAGAGATACCTGCAATGAGAGATAAAGGCATCAGGACGGCATCACAGGTGATGATGTGAACAATAAAGAAAGAACTACCTTTGTTTTCCCCAGTACCCAGTGATCCAATTTGGACTTTTCCAAGATAGCAGCACAGCTCTCTTTACTAGCAGGAGGCGTTTGATGTGCTCTGAATGCCAAGTAATAATACCTACCAAATAAAAGGAAAACGAAGCATTTTTAGTCATTATTTGATTTAGTATAGTAGAATTGCTCTGGACTCACTGGCAAGCCATGTTTTTTTAATAGTAGATATTTCTCAAGCACAAAAATAGCATAGTAGGTAGTGAAAGATGCACTATTTATATTTACTAACTTGGCTCTTTCATGTTTTCTGTGGTGCAGATTTTCCTTTTAATGTTGCTTTGTTAATTCACATTCAATGAATAGTTGGTGTGTTTTGCATGCAAAATCAAGATACCTAATCATTTGAGAAAGCTGACATTTAGACCTCCTTGTGAAAGTCAGAATTTTAAACGTTGGTATTACTATTATTAAAACAATTTAAATCTCATTGTACATATTTTGCCTCTGCTTTGAAAAGTCCCATCTGAAGTGGTCTGTAGCTAGCAAGTGATCATAGCCTGACACTACTGATTCTCTGCAGGGCTGCATGTCTTCATCGAGGACTAAAGTAGGCATGTTTTCTTGATGTAATCACCAAAACCACATTTGTTTTCTTAAATGACATCATTTTAGTGAACTTCTAAACTTTCAGATGAAAGGGTTTCTGGGTAGATTCAAAAAACACCACTGGAGAGGAAGAAAAAGATCTTTTCCTGGCCCATCTTAGGTTCACGGCTCAGGTCCCTATAATAAAAGACAGATTAATAAGAGAAAAGAATCCAACTTTATTTAAAGTGAGTTTTATGTGACAAAGAAGCCTTCCTTCATAAGGATGTGAAGACCCTCAGAAAGTTATTCTGGTGTATTTTTATGCGGATTTGATGAAGAAGTGGAGAAATATGATTGGACAAAGGGGTATGGATGAATGGTGGTAAACTGGGGCGGGAACTCAGCAAGGCCTCTCTGTTCTTCAGATTCTTCTGTATGTTCCAGGGTCCTTAGAGATGAGGGCCTTCCTTTTCTCTGGGTATGGGGAAGACCTCTCTCACCCAAGAGTCTATAACTTGTTTCAGGGAGAGTCAGAAAATCTGCTCCCCGCCACCACCACCACCATTTTTGCAGAAGGGCAGGACAAGGTGAGAGGGATCTTGCCTCTGTGGTTTTCTCAGATGACAAAGTACCATGCTTTGGGGTGGCTGTCCTGAATGCCATCACTACCAAAACACTTTTTCTCCTTTCTCCTCCCTCTTCATCTTTTTCCTCCTTTTCCTCCTCTTCTTATTTTTTTGGTGGGAGGTGGGATAAGGGACATGGTGGGGCTGAGGATTGAACCCAGGGCCTTACACATGCGAAGCACACACTCTACTACTGAGCTACATCCCTGGCCCCTCCTTTCTTCTTTGGTCTCCCTGCTTTTAAAAATAAATAACTTGTATATACTATCCTCTTAGAAAATCTTACCTTAGTTTTTTCTCAGAAAACTTTCAAGGATCTTTTTTCTGCTCTTTGCTGCCATCTATAATTAAATTCAACCTCCTAGAAGCTTCAATTTTATTTCCTTGTCAAAGGATTTTTTTTTCCTCTTCATCAGACAAGGTTAATCTGCTACTTTGAAATTACTTTTAAATATACAACTGTTTTTGCTTTTGTAAAAAACCATCAAAATATGAAACATGTCCCTTCCTCCTGCCAAATGTACCCATATCTTTTTGTTTATGGAAAAACCAATATAACTGATCAGTACTTGAGTCAATTTTATTTTCATACTACAAACTGTTTTGTAAGTTAGGATATAAGGCTGGATTTGCTGGATACTTCTGCAGAGATCCTGGGACTGTTTCCAAGGCTCTGAGTCTGGGTTCCCACCCTTTGGGAGGAAGGACGGCGTCCTCAGACCCTGGATGGTGGCTGGGGCCAGATGATAGTGGATCCTTTGGCCCAGGATCCTGTTCAGAGCAGCTGTCAGAGAGCTCAGTGGGAGGGGCAGCTCATGGCACTAGCATAGATCCTTCAGCCTGACTCTCCCCAGGACTGTAGTTTTGTCATGGCTTCTCCGACTTGCCTTTGGTCACAGCAAAAGGACTGCCCTGGTGTTCATGGGGCTAGTGGGATGGATGGAAGGTTTGTATGAGGTCTTGGGAAAACTTAAGGTGTAACAGTCTGTGGTAAAACCAGGATTTCCTGCACTTTCCTGCCTGGCCACTTGTCACATGGGCTCCCTCAGCTTCCAACAGCTCAGGCTTGCTCACGGTGAATGCTCAGTGCCATTGGTGATGAGGTATTTAAAGAGCACCTAATGAATAACCAGCACTGTGAAAAATATAAGAGGAATGCGAGTTACGTTCCAGCTCTCCAACCAAGGATTTATACTTAGTTTTCGGGCATCTGTAAATGTTACTTAGCATCTGCTAATTTTTAAACAGGGAGAATGAGTCCTGAACTAACATAAATATTACGACTTAACTGATTTTTCAGTCCTTGAAACAAAATTTCTTAATTTATTATGATATGATGATAATATTCATATTTTATATTTATTATGATGATAATATTTGCATCTGACTTAGTTCAGAAAGAGATGGATAATGGTACTACAAAGAGGTAAAGTTTCAAAAACAATTGTACACACAGACAAATGATTTATCTACAGTATTCAAGTTAGAGGAGCATAATGTGTTTCTTCCAGAGTAAGTCTGGATTCCAGTAGGTACTGTGGTGAAGCAGCGCTTTGACTGAGGTCCTGAGTGTTTCAAGGTCAAGGCTATGCTGAAGGAACCAAGCTAGGAGGTCTGCCAGGGTCTGTCTTTTTGGGGAGATCCATTCCCCCTTCTTCCTGAGGCAGTGAATGAATTAAACAAGCAGGAAGCAGGAAGTAGAGAAAATAGTAAGTGTACATGTCTATTTTGAGGGTCTTGACACATGACAGCATTGATTAAAAACTAGTTCTTCCCTAAGATACCTCTTGTAGGTAGAATTGACCTCACAGGCTGGAATCTGAGCACTAAGTTAAGAGTCAGACCATCTCTGTCTCTTCTGTGGGCAAGTCACTTACCTGTGTTCCTAAACCAGATTAGTGGCTCTTAATTCTTGTTTTTTTAAGGTGGTAGATGGGGCCTCAAGACTATAAATATCTGGGACAAGATACAGACATTTATCTTAGAAAATGCTGTTAACATAACACATTGTATATAATGTCAACAGCTCCACATCCCTTTGGATGGCCCCCTAAGGACCTAAGAGTCCTTCCTGCTCCAGAACCCTATGGAAGGTAATAAATATCCTAAGATCTCATTTTATTAAAACATATAAGCTATTAAAATAGTAAATATTCAGTTGAAAAATATCACTATTCAAAATGTTGTTTAGCTTTCTAAAATGTTTTGTTATATGAAATGCAAGGTGTTCAAGGAAACGTTTAAAAATATAATAGGCAAAGCAATGTGTGAAATATGAGTAATATATCCTCCTGTATTAAAATTATTGAACCGTAAACTGGAAGGATTGGTATGGTTCAAGGATATGTTGGTTTTTTATGGCTACATAGCAAATTACCTCAAATTTTAATGCTTCAAAAATATATGTTATTTTAGAAACTGATCTCAGTTTTTGAGAGTCAAGAACTCAAGAGTAACTTATCTGGGTTATTTTGGCTCAGGGTCTCTCATGAGATTTTAGTCAAGATGTTGCACAGGGATGCAGTTCATCTGAAGGCTTCACTAGCACTTGAGCATTCATTTCCACGATGTTCTGTGCTTGTTGTTAGAACTCAGTTCCTCATTGGCCATTGGTAGGATTTCCTGGCCACATGGGCCTCTCCAGAAGGCTACTTGAGTACCTTCATTGCATAGAATACGATTTTCCTCAGGGGATCCATGTGAGAGAGAGGGAGCCCAAAGAGGAATCTAAAATGACTTTTAAGACTCAGACTTCGAAATAACATACCCCTGGTTCTTCCATATGCTTCTCTTCACCACAAAGGAGTCACCAAGTCCAGCTCACACTAAATGAGAGGGAATTTAAATTTTATCTCTTGAAGGGAGGAGAATCAAATAATTTGTGGACAGATTTATAAACTACCACAAAGGATCTCTAGAACATCAAGTCTTCTTTCTACTGATAAAAAAAAAAAATCACCCTCAGTGATAGGAAGTGACTTGTCCAAAGCAGCAGAAAGTAAATGACAAAGGTTAAAATTATTATTCAAGTTGCCTGACTTCTAGGTTATTAATTTTTTAAAAGAATTGATATGAATCCAGCTACTGAAGTTTGATTTTTGATGCAAAAGATACAAACAAATAAACAAAAGGGTAAAATTAAATGCTACTTCTTATCAGAAAAAGACTGATAAATTTGTCCACATGAAAAAAAATTGAAAATTTGGAAAGAACAGGTATTTTTTTA
Source organism: Xerus rutilus (assembly GCA_028644305.1). Lineage (NCBI taxonomy): Eukaryota > Metazoa > Chordata > Mammalia > Rodentia > Sciuridae > Xerus > Xerus rutilus. The sequence continues at coordinate 104,683,653 of CM053402.1, read as the reverse complement.
AAGCTTTGTTGTTTATTACATCTTATTATGCAGTCCATAAAGAGGCCCCAACAAAATGCAACTGTTTGGAATGTAAACATCTCTCACCAAATCAACAGTGGTAATTTTGAGGCCAACCTTCAAAGCCTATTTAATCTGTTTAATTTGACTATTTCTTTTGAGGAGAAAGAAACTTTCTCATTTTCCCTTGTGTTAGTCCAAATGGAGAAAGTCCTTGGTGTGACAGAGAAAAGAAACAGAGGCTGTGTTAAATGCACTGAAGTTGTCCTCTGAGACCTGATCCATCTCAGCAAGAGGAAGACTTTTTGGTCTTAATCATGGTTCCACTCAGAAGAGTGTGAGGAACATAAAAAACTATAATGTCCAAACATTGCCCTTCCAGGATGGAGTAAGGAACAAAGAATATCAGGTTCCCAACAACTTCTAAGCTTTCCCCTAGAGGGAACAGGACCGTAAAGATTAGGTAGAGAGGGCCATGGAGAAGAAGTGAGGAGGGAAGATGCCCTTGGACTCTATTCAAAATGGAAACTCAATTACAAAGGAAAAGAAATGTTTGGAAACTTTAGAATCTCTGAGTATTTCTGATCAGCTATCAGCAAGGTTATTTTCTTTCTTATAGGAGCTGGACCTGAGCTCTTCTAGACGCAATGTGGGCAGAACTGAATTTAAACTTAACTGATCAAATTTTATACCCTACCACCACGTGGTTAGTGCTAAAACCAAGACACCTAGAATTTGTAGGACAGAATACTAGGAGAGAACTAGAGAGGGGGGAGGCAAAGAGAGAAACCTAGAGATCTGTGGAGGATCTCCTCAAGTATTCAGCAGAGTGTTGATTGGCACATACATAGGAAAGAACTACCCAAGTCTGAGGAAAGAATCATTAGTGAGGATTACAGGGAATTGTGCCTAATGCTCACACAGGGCTGGCAATAGTACCTGTTTCTACCAGCCAGACTGGTTAACCTCATAATTCATAGGGCAATGTGGAAAGTACTCAGGAGGGTTTTTGCTTTAATAATGAGAAAATATTAGTGATAAACAAAGCTCTGTTTTCACCTAGCAAATCTTAAAAGCAAGAAAAAAAAAGGATAAAATTATTTCCAAGTAACTTTAACTGCATCCCAGAAAAAAGCACAAAGATATTTATAGGGATACAAAAAAAGATGAAATTGGCAATATTTGGCATCAAATCAAAATTCCTGACCTGCAAGAAAATATGACCCACAGTGAGAAGAAAAATCAACCAATTGAAATGGATCCAGAAGAGACACAAGTATTAAAATTTACAGATAAGGACATTAAAATAGCTATTTTAACTATGTTCCAAATATTTAAAAAGTTAAGTACAAAGATTTTTAAAAATCTAAAAAGAACTTTTAGAAATAAAAACATCATGTCTGAGATAAAAAATATACATAACAGAATTAGCAACAGATGAGGAATTGCAGAAACAAAGATTTCTGAACTTGAAGACATGACAATAGAAATTACAAAAAATAAAATAGAAAAATAATTTAAAAAATAAAAACAGCATTGGTGAACAGTGGGGCAATTTCAAGAGGCCTTAATACATGTAACTGGAGTCCTTAGAGGGGAGGACGAATAAAGGGGGATAGAAAAGTATTCAAAGAATTAGTGAATGATACATTTCTAAACTTGATGAAAATTGTAAACTAACAGATCCAAGAAGTTCCAACCACAAAAAAGGTAAAGACAACCACATCAAAGGGCATTAAACCAGATTTCTCAAAACCAGTGATAAAGGCAGGGTACAGTAATACACACCTGTAACCCCAGTGACTCGAGAGGCTGAGATAGGAGAATCACAAGTTCAAAGCCAGCCTCTACAACTTAGGCCCTAAGCAACTTAATGAGACCCTATCTCAAAATAAAATACAAAAAGAGCCTAGGGATGTGGCTCACTGGTTAAGCATCCCTGGGTTCAATCCCTTATACCAAACAAACAAACAAACAGTGATAAAAGGAAAACCTTGAAGACAACCTAAGGAGGATGGGGACAAGTTAGTACAGAGGAGCAAAGGTAAATAAAGATAAATAAAGACAGCAGAATTCTCAATAGAAACAAGGTCAGTGGGAAGACAATAGAATAAAATCTTTAAAGTACTAAAAAAAAGTAAATTCTACACCCAGTGAAAATACTTTTCAAAAACATAGGCAAAATAAAGATTTCCAGACACACAAAAACTGTATTTTTCACCAGAAGACTCACATTAAAAGAAATGTTAAAGGAAATCTTTCACACAAAGGAAAATAACACCAGGTGGAAATAGGTATTTTTAAGAAGGAATGAAGGGTACCCTCTGGGAACTAGTTAGTAAATATGTTTAAAACTTTTTCGTTTTTGCCATACTGGCAATTGAACCTGGGAGCACTCTACCCCCAAGCTACATCCCCAGCCCTTTTCATTTTTTATTTTGAGACAGCGTCTTCTCAAACTGCCCAAGCTGGCTTGGAACTTGCCATCCTCCTGCCTCAGCTTCCCAAGTAGCTGAGATTATAGATGTACCATTGCACCAGCCAAAATGTTTTTCTTATTACTTAACCATCTTCAAGATACATTTGACTGAACAAAAATAATAGCAGTTGATGGTGGGGTTTATCATTTCTAGAGAAGTGAAATGTATGACAACAGTGCAAAGGTCAGGAGAAAAGAAATTGAAGTGAATGATTTTAAGATTCTTAGACTATAGGTGAAGTGGTATAATGTCATTTGAAGCTAGGCTAGGATAAGGTAAAGTGTGTACTATAAATCATAGTGCAACCCCTAAAATAACAAAATGAAGTGCTATAGCTATGTCAATAGAGGTCAATATAGGTCAGTAAAAATGAAACACAAAATCCTCAGAAAATCTGAAAGGAGGAAAAGATCAGATGAAACCAAGAAAAAAAACAAATACCAAATTATTAGATTAAACCTGGCTATATGAGTAATAATGTTAAATGTAAATGGTCAAAACACCTCCAATTTACAGACAGAGATTTCAGATTACATGAAAGAGTAAAACATCTATATGCTGCTTACAAAAAAAAAAAAAGTGCACAAAGACCATGCCAATACTAGTCAAATGAAAACTGGACTTCTTGTGTTAATACTAGACAAAGTAGATTTCAGAATGAATTAACAGAAGTCTCTTTCTTTACACACTTGCACACACACACCTTTATCTCTTTTCTGCAGGACACTGATTACTACAGCTCCAATTCCTTTTGCTGTTGTTTAGACCCACCAAATGGAGACAGAGACAACCTTGGTGATGAAGTTCTTAAAATACCATTCCCTGAAGTTAACAGGGAAGTCCTGTGAAAACCAGAGGATGGCATAAGGTTGTTTTTGAGTAACTTCCTCCTGCCTCTGCCATTTCTTTTTTTCTTTTTTTTTTTTTTTTAAAGTTTAAAAGACTTTATTAAGGACATCCAGTCTAAAATCTTTCATAGTTGAGTTGATTACAGGTATAGAAGTAAATTGCCCAAAGTATACTGAACCCAGTCTAGTGAATTTTTAGATCCCTGTATCACAAAGTCAAAGCTTAGATTAAATCAATCTAAATCATGATGTTATATAACAGAGTAAACAGATTCAGTATGTGTCATTGTTATTTTTGCCATTTTGCATTTAATATGTCCACATTCTAAAATTTATTCTTTAATAAATTTATTCTTCAATATACTTGAAGATTTTGGTTATTAATATTGAATTAAATATTAAATTCAAATTTAAATATTAAATTAAATGCTGATATAGAATTAAATAGTCTTATATTAGTTACTTTGGCAGGAATAAAAATAATCTGAATATGATAGAGTTTGTGCACAGGACTATTATGATTGGGTTCATGGAAAAATGGAATTTTGGGGTATGGTATATACAATACACATGCAGTTGTGTATATAGAGGTTAAGTCATTTAACAATGACTATGGAGTATATTCTGTTCAAATCAGTGTGTATATACTAAGCAATTTTGCAGTGTCTTAGGGATAAAGGAATTCTCTCAATTAATTCACTGACCACCTCCTTCCCTCTGAATGAAGCATGCTTGCATATGACTGTTCCAGGTTTTCATCTGAAACACTGCCTCTGCCATTTCTTCTCCCTTGGTTCTCCACAGATGTTTTACCAACTTGGGGTCTAGGATCCCTTAATCCAACTGTTCCTCCACATGCTTGTAAATAGGTCTTCCTTGTCCAGTTTCAAAACTCGGTACCTGAGCATTCTCACAAGGCCATCTGTCCAAGAGACCAGCTGGACCCTCTAAGAAACACTTAGATCTGGAAGGGAACTTAGACTCATTTATTTAAAAAAATATATATATACATGTGCATATATATACACACATATATACATACATATATGTATATATTTTCTTTGAACAGAGGAGAAAGAGAAAACTGGCTCAAATCTAGAAATTTTGTAAATGGTAGATGTGAGGTTCACCCAGTCTTCCAGCTTCAAGGCCAGGCTCCTCTGGGCTCCTCACCCCTAGGCTCTTGCTGTCCACTCAGCATGACACGTGTAGTACTCCTGCTAACAGGGGACTTTGATACGGCCCCACTTCTCGCCTCACTGGAACTTGGAATTGTCTATAGGGATCTGGAATATTAGGTTTTTGACTTAGAAGTGTTGATTTCCTATATCTGAGCACCAGCTGTCTTGACCATGTGTGATGGATCCAAACAACATTCTGTTCCGACCAGGGCATCTGTAGGCATTTGTTTTTCAGTGGAAAGCTATAGACACCGTCTTTAGCACACACTCTGGATAATCATATTCTAGTCCTGTTCATCCTCTTTGAGTTGTTTTGCAGCTCTTTCTAGATGGAAGTTAACTGATAGAAAAATAAATTCTGTCCAGCCTGGTGATGATTTTAATTGACTTCTTTCCCACTATGGAAAACCAGTTTTTCTTCATTTACTATTCATCTCAACATACCTTTGTTTCTTATAAGCTGTAGCTGTGCTGTTTTGACTTTTCCTTTGAACTGATTATAACATCTGCCTGGTTCTCTTATATCACATGAATAAATTATTTTAGCATATAACACATAAATCTTTATTTTTATATCCCAGTCATGATTTTTATCTTCTTCTGCTTTTTTTTTTTTTTTTTTTTTTTGGTCCTGGGAGAGAACCCAGTAGGATTTTTTCCTACTGAGCTACATCCTCAGCTCCTTTTAATTTTGAGACAGGGTCTCTCTAAGTTGCCCAATCTGGCCTCAAACTTAGTGATCCTCAGACTCGCAAATTGTTGGAATCACAGGTATGTGTCACCATGTCTGGCTTCTGCACATTATCTTTTAACAAAAGAAGGAAAGAAGTACAAATATCCAGACTAGAGGAGCACACACACACACATTTAGAGGCAGACGTCCTCACACCTAGGTAGACCTGATCCTACTGAGCATTTCTAAAGGGCCAGCTGAGCTCAGAAATATGGCCCCTTTTCTATTTACAACTTTTGAAGAGAAAATATTGATTCATGGAATATGTTCAAGTTAGACTTAGAAAGTTAAACCATTTTCCAGTGAGATAACTTCACCACTAGAATCTGAGATTGCTCTTTATTCGTGACAGTCTAAGGAATTACCAGACTTACTGATTGCCAAAACAGCAAGATGTAAAATGGTACAGTAGCCTCTTGGTATCCACAGGAGGTTGGTTCCAGGCCCTTTATGCATATCAAACTCCACAGATACTTAGATCTCTTATTTAAAATGATGTAGTATTTGCATATAACTTACATACATCATCCCATATACTTTAAATTAACTCTGTTACTTACAATAACTAGTGCATACCATATAGTTATTGTATAAATACTGTATTATTGAGGGAATCATGGCAACTAGAGTCTGTGCATGTTTAGTGCCAATGCAATTTTGTTTTTTAAATATTCAGCCCAAGGTTGGTTAACTCCTTGGATGCAGAGTCTATGCATTCAGAGGGCTGACTATGGAATTGTGGTTTTAATTTGCATTTCCTTAATTACTACCGAGGCTGGGCTTTTTGTTCTCAATGACATTCTCTGAAAATGAACAATATACACAAATATTTAATTTCTCTACTTTTTCCTAATGATTATTTTTACTCCTGAAGGGAAAGGAAGAAGAGTCACTCATTTTAGATAAAAAATTATTAACACTGGTGAGCACTTACTTTTTATAACCCCTCTCACTTTTACATTGCATCTCTTATCTTGGTCCTTTTGTATTTGCATTTGTATGTTGTTTGGGAAAGGTCTGTATCTTTAAAGATGCTTTTGACATTCTAACCTATAATGAAGGAGCTCTGTTTCCATTAATCCCTCCAATTTGAGTGCATATAAAACATCTGTACCTCTAAATGAAGATTTACACAGGCCTAAGTTAATCGTTTTTTTCCCCAAGGATTGTTGTATAGACTGAAACATTTTTATTTTCACATTTCTAAAATCTTTAAACAAACACCTTCTTTTAGGATGGATTATTCATTCTGGATAGTTTTTTTTAATATTTATTTTTTAGTTGTAGGTGGACAGAATATCTTTATGTGGTGCTGAGAATCGAACCCAGTGCCTCACGCGTGCTAGGCGGGCACGCTACCACTGCGCCATAACCTCAGCCCCTATTCTGGATAGTTTTAAAGCTTTAGTATAACAATGTTGTCCCCACTCAATACTTCTACATTAAACAGGATTTTCATCTCCATTCGTTCTTTAAATAAAACTTTATACTCTGTCTTAGATGTTGTGTTTACCCCATGTTGTGTATTGGAGCTTTAACCCCAAGTTGGTGGTTTTGGGAGATGGTGGAACCTTTAAGGGGGCAAGGGGATTGGCAGAAGGGCCTTGGATCTTCCTGGGGTCACTGCCCTTGGAAGGGAGTACTGGTCTCCTGAAGTGAGTTCTTAGAAGAGTGAGTTGTTATGAAAGTCCAAGACTGACCCCTGAGTCTCTCTCTGGCTCCATGTTTCAGGATATGAGCTCTTCTTCACACATAAGCTCCTGCCATTGTCCATGGCCATGAAATGACCCAGCCAAAGAGAACCCTCACCAGAGCTGAGCCAATGCCAGTGCCATGCCCTTGAACTTCCAAAACTGTAAACTAAGTAAACTTCTTTCTTCATAAGTCACGTGCCTCAAGTGTTTTGCTATAGTAAAGAAAAAGCTAATTCAATGTAGGACCTACTGATGTACCAAGCACTGGCTGAAGTGCTAAATGACAAGAATGAGCAGTGGAGACAATTTTCCTGCTGTCATGAAACTTAAATACTAGCGGGGGAGACAAAAACTAAACAAAAATATGAAGGACATCATTTTAGGTAGGGGTAAGTGTTGTGAAGAATAACAAACTGGGGTGGGAAAAGTCAATGAGTATATTTGGGGGTATTCTGACAGGAAGTCATAAGCAATCAGGACAGTAAGGGAATTCAAGTCATGCCATATGTGGAACTGCTGGAGGAACTCTTAAACAATCATGTGCAGACCACCTGCATCAGGTTCACCTGGAGGTTTCACAGAAGATGAAGATTCCTGAGCCACACAGGATTCTTTTGTCATAGAATCAGAGTCTCTGGGGTTGACCTCAGGAATCTATATTTTAATAAGCTCATATGGTGATCCAACTATAGTTTTAGAACCTCTGGCTTAGGGGAACATGATAATTGACTGCCATCAAGTGGAGGAGGGAGATGATCTGTTCAGTAAAGCCCAGAAGAAAGAACTGGGATGGAAGTTTAGAAGCTTCTGCAGGATGATTTTGGTCAGGTGTAGGGAGGACATGTGGTGATCAGACATCTGTAAACATGGGATGGGCTGTCTTGGGGGCCAAGGAGTAAATTCAAAGGGAAGTTAGTTGAGAAGATTAAGAATGTTACCAAAGGATTTCTAGGTATTTTAGTTAGGCAATGGACCTGGTGACCCTTTGAAATTTCTTCTAACAAAGACACTATGTTGACTTCTCCCTGGGCCCAAAGAATTGCTTCTGTGATTTTAAAGCTGATGTTTATCATTGATGCAATACTATTATGGTAACAAATCTTGAGTCAGTGCTTTATTTTGAACAATAAATTGGAAGACTCCTCGTTTCCTAGATAGTCTGTTAGGGGCTCTAGAAGCTCACCTATGGTCTCTTCCACAGGATATTCTCAACATCCACCTAGAATCCTGGTTCTCAGCCTAGTCTCCCAGCCAGCAGCAGCACCACCATCTGGAAATTTGGGGGAAATGCAAATTCTCTCTCTCTCTCTCTCTCTCTCTCTGACCAGCCCCCTACTACATCAGAACCTGTGGGGTTGGACCTAGGAATCATTTTAACAAGGCCCCCAGGAGACTCTGGTGAGAAAGCTGGAGAACCACTGAGAGAAACAGAACCCTGGAAGTGAGGTGCCCAGTCTCCACTGAGGAAAGAAAATGGCTCCCTTGTCTCTGTCATCTTTTCTCTTTGTTAGACTCAAATGCCTTATTGGGTCTCTGGAACACATCATTTTCCCTTGGAAAAGGTCAATTGCTCAGAATCTACCCTAAAGAAATTCTCACACATGTTTAATATTTAGGATTTGTCATTGAGCATTGTTGACAATTGGATATAATTTCAGTGGAAATGGAATGGCTAAAAAAATATGGATTTCAATGAAGGAGTTGAGAGGAATATGTGAGAGCTATGGAGCAACATGGACTTGTATCTAATACACATTGTTAAATAGAAAAACAAGTTGCTACATGGTACAAAAAAGGTTATGCAAGTTGAGCTAAAGATATAGAGCTTTCTCCCTCTCTTTCTCTAGCTCCATGTGTGTACGTATTCTGAAAGTAAAACTACTGAAAGAGTTAACTACTGAAAGAGTTAAAGTGGCTACTTTAGAGAGGGGCAGTGATAGGGCAGAGGCTGGGAAATAAATTTAAGAATGTAGGGAAAAAATCAAAGTCTTTATATAATACTTAAAACTTTTAGAGGAAATGTATTCATATATTATTTTTATATTTAAAAATCAGTTTCAAACATTAGGTAAAAATTGTTATGGTTTAATTATAATGGGCCCAAATCCCAGCCAAAAGAATCACAGATTTAATAATTCAATCAATATCACTTGCATCTAAGCAGGACTATCCCCTATCATGTGGCAGGGAGCCTTAACCATTTTCCTATTTTAAATATTCATTGAGAGATTCACAGTCTCTATCAATGACTACCCAGACTGTCTATTCAGAAACCACAAATACTGGACAATTATCTGAACAATTCAATCAATATAAATGATTTTCTCTTGTGTATAAAATGGAAGTAGCAGAGCTATTTTGGCCTGGAAAATTTGATAATTACACCCAATTGCCCATTTCCCTTCTTGTATTTAAAATTCCAGATTTAGTTTATTAAGTTCTTATATTTACCATAAGTCTTTTTATTTTAATTTTTTCCCTTCATGTTTGGCCTTGAGTAAAGAGACAACAGCTGGCCACCATCTGCTGCCAGGGAGGAAAAAAGCCGCTATATTCATTATACCCTTTGGAAGACTCCTAAATCTGGGCCCTGGGATAAGAAGTCACATCAATCTGTGCTATTAGATTGCAGAAGTCTTGAGATTTTAAACTCCTTCTGATACAGTATGACTTGCTACAGCATTCTGTATACAATAGGCATTTAATAAATGTTTCTGTTGCTGTTGCATTATAAGCTTAATAAGAGGTCTTCTAAAGGGAAGAAAATCACAGTGACACTGGGAATTGGAAATTGAGGCTGAGTTTATTCACTAATCAATTTGTAATAAAAAGCTAAACTTCAAACTACTTATTCTATTTTATAATTAGAAAAGTTACCAATGGACATGCTTTCTGATTGAGTTCTTTAGACTACTTTTGCAGTGAATATTCAGATGAGTTCAATTGTTGTTATGGTTTAGATACAAGGTGTCCCCCAAAGCTCATGTATAAGATAATGCAAGGAAGTTTAGAGGTGAAATGATTGGGTTTTGAGATCCTTAACCTAATCAGTACATTAATCCACTTGAATGAATTAACTGAGTGGTGACTGCAGGCAGGTAGGGTGTGGCTAGAGAGGTGGATCACCGGAGATACACATTTTGATCCTGGTGAACTAAGCTCTCTGGCTGCTTCTTTGCTGCCATGTCCTGAGCAGCCTTCCTCTACCGCACCCTTCTGCCATGATGTTCTGCTTCACCTTGGGCACTGACCAATGGAGACAGCCATATATGGACTGAGTCTTCTTAAACCATGAGGCCCAAATAAACTTTTTCTCTTTTAAAATTGTTCTTTTTGGATTTTTTGGTCACAGTGGTGAAAAAGCTGACTACAACAACTGTCTTATTTATTTTGAGGATGGGCTTTGAAATTCGATAACTCATTTCACTTTCTGACTCCACCACTCTCTGCAACTTTGAGCCAGCTTCTTCATTTGTAAAACCAGAATAATATTATCTATTTAGGAAGTTAATACTAATGTTGCAATGATATATATAAAACCCTAGCATGAAACCTGTCATAAGCAGGTACTCAATAAATATCCATCTCTCCTTTCTTCTCTTCCTTTCTTTGACAAAAATCCATTTTTCTCTTTCCCCTTCCAAATGTATGAGGAAAAGTAGCTAGTAATCTTTCCTCTGGTCATCCTGAAACCATGGTGCTCAGCTGTAAGGCACAGGTCAATGTAGAGATAAATGCAGGCTGGCTGATGGACTGGGCAGCAGTTTCCCAGAGCATGGTATTGGGAGGAATTCCAAGGTCACTTCTAGGTTCTGAAGGAAAAAGGCCTTGGTTGAGGAGCCAGGTCTACAGCTGGGTCTAGACAGCAAAGTGTTGCCACAGGCTAGGTATTTGTCTTCTGTGGACTGGAAGGTTTCCTTATATTCCTTCTCCTCTCCTCCCTTCCCTTTCTTTTGTTCATTATTATCTTCATTCATTTTTGTGCTTCATTATTATCATTACCTACCATAAATTAGCCTCACTGAAATTTATCTTAAAGAATCCCCAGGAAAGGACAGAGTTTGAACTCAGATTTTGATCTTGATATTTTTGATGCAGGGGTGGGTACTGGGGGTTGAAGCCAGTGTTGCACCACTGAGCTACATCTCTGGCCCTTTTTATTTTTATTTTGAGACAGGGTTTTACTTACTTCCCCAGCCTGGCCCCAAACTTGTGATTCTCCTGCCTCCGCCTCAGGAGTCACTAGGATTATAGGTGTAGGTCATCGAGCCTGGTCAGTCATGGATTTTTATAGGGTAGCCTGGGAATTTGATCTGAATGTCCTGAGTGAGTCTTCTCAACTGAATAGATGTTGTTTGATACCATCACAACATCTTTCCTCTTTTTGTCCTTTGTTATTTCTCTTACACTGACTCCATAGCTTGGCAGTTGCTCCCTGTGTTTCTTTGGATAAGTAGATTCTAAGCAGTTCGACTGAGTTAGTTTCTGAAGCTGCTCATAATGCAGAACATAAGGGAAATCAGGCAAAAGAGCCTGAATTTATTATGACTGCCACCACTCAGTATCTTTGAAGAACAATGTGATTGATATCACCTCTTGCATTCACTTTTCAAATCACCACTACAAATTCCTGGCTGAATTTGCAGAACTATCAATGACAAGGATGATTTTGCTGATAATTGAATATGTGAAAGGCAGTTGTCAGCAGCAGGAGCTCCCCAAGAAAGGCAGAATCTTCAGATGATTTGTTTTGGATTTTGAACTGTCTATACCCTGAGGCAAGCTGGGAAGCTTTCAGCAGCAGCAAGGACACTTGGAACCCACTCTCCCTCAATGAATGGGTGGAGGTGGTCACAGAAATTCTCTTCAGTCTATGGTAACCTGGAGATCTGGATAAATCACCACCTCTTAGAGATGAGACCTTGGGAAAGCTATTTCACTTCTCTGGCCTCAGACTCTTCATCTGTCAGTGAGAAGGTTATACCAGACCATCCCTCAGAGTCTTTTGATGATATTATAGAAGGCTCTTATAAAAATGTTTTGGTTTATTGCAATAATCAGGATTAGAACCATGGCGACATAACTGTTAAAAGAGGTCATCCAAAGTCCTATCTCCCTAATACTCTAATACATAAACTATCCAAAAGGTATCAACCCACACACACACACACACAGCTGGAGAGGTAGCAACCCAAGAAAGATGGGCAGGAACAGCAGCCTGCAAGGAGAGTGGTTAGAGATTTCATCCCAGAGCCCATCACCATGCGACTGCTGCCCTAAAAGGTCCCTGTGGACTATTCACTTAAGCATGAACGTACTTTCCTCACAGCTGTCCATTTCCCCACTACGTATTGTCTCTTAACATGTCCCTTACTACATATAAGTCAATTTTCAGGGAATTGAGGGTTTTGTTCACCTTGCTGCAGGTATCCTAACTTACCTGAATGGAACATTCAGATCTGTTTACATGAGACCCTCACCCATGTAGTTACAGGTGAAAAATGTCCCAGGTTGTCCCAAAAGATTGGTTTCCTAATTCCTCATTCACTGTTGACTTCCCAGAGCAGAAGCTCTAACTCACTGAAAACCGAAGTTTGACTTCAGCTTTTTTTGAGGTGAGGTGTCTGGGTTGTTCTGTGAGGCTTGTGTTTCCCAGAACCCTGTCCTATGGGCTGGCATTAAACATGGGGCTCTGTGAGGGAATGTGAGGGGCTCTGTGCTCATAGGTGGACTTTTTACATTGAGGACATAACTTTCAGCTACCTCTGTGAGTGTTAAAGGGACAGGCTGAAGTGTGAAAACACTACATGAGAAAGTGTGCCTCTCTCTTGGCAATGAAGTTAGAGGGTTCCCAGGGTCTCGCCTGCTCTGCCCAGACACTCTGCATTTGCTAATTCTTAAGCGATAATGCTGAGGGAGAAGCCAGGTAGCAAGGAGTAAAAACGAATGGGTTGTGAGGAACTGAAGTATTTATTTATTCAGCCCCTTTTCATTCAGTAACTCCCCAGTTGACAAATATTAGATTTCTTCTCTGAAAAATATGATTAGCTACCTCCTGTTTCCATATTCACTTCTCCCTGGTTAACTGAACACCAAGTTTTTTTAAACATTTATTTTTTAGTTGTAGGTGGACAGAACATCTTTATTTTATTTTTATGTGGTGCTGAGGATTGAACCCAGTGCCTCACACATGCTAGGCGATCACGCTACCACTGCACCATAACCCCAGCCCTGAACATCAGTTTTTATGTGAGTGACAAGATGCTCAGCCCCAGTGCCTGTCCTCTACTTCCTAAATCTCTCCCTGTTGCTAGTGATGGTCATGTGGCTGAGGTGGGAACTAATGAGGTGCATTTGAAAAATGTTCTTTCCTGATAAAAGTGGTTCAGATGTGGCTGGCTTAGACCCTTTCTTTGTCTTAAAAGCAGACCTGATGGCTGGAGGGGCAGTAGCCATATTTTGCCACAAACCTATAAGCTGTGGTAAAATCACACACAAAAGATTATATGAAGAGACTAAAGAAAGTAGGAAGGTATCCAGGCGTCCAATGGCATCATTGAGCAGTTGAACTACTGCTAGAAATAGCTTATCTCTAAACTCCTTTTTATGTCAGAGAATAAACCGATAAGCCCACTTGCCAGTGGTTATCAATTTGGGCAATTTTGCCCCCATGGAGACATTTGACAATATCTGGAGATATTTTTTTTTTCAAAGTTGGGGATCAAACCTAGGGCATTGCACATGCTAGGCAAGTATTCTACCACTAAGCTTTATCCCTAATCCCATAGAGACACTTTTGATTGTCACAATTGCTGGTAGTGGGAAGGGGGTGGATATTGGTATCTAACAGGTAGAAGCCAGAGAAGAAGCTGCTAAATATCTTATAAGATGTAGGACAGTGTTAGGTCTGGTCAGGGTCCAGGATGTTCAAATAGGGGGACCGGTCAGTAGCTGCAGAATGGAGTGGCAAGCCAGATGCTGATGCTACCAGTAGACACGCCTCCTGTCAATCAGCAGGTTTTCCTGACCTATCCAGGAAGGACTCTGGCCTTCTCTTCCTGCCCCCAAGCCCTCCCCTTCCTGACCAGGCTTTCTTGAAATTCTCTGTGCACGGAAGCTCCAGCGCCATTTCTCCCCGACACGCTCTGATAGACGGGGAATTTGGCCCAAGGACGTATATTCCAATAGAGCCTTGCTGAGTGGCTTAAATTCATCTTCTCCCTGGTCATCTAATCTTTACAGACAGTGTCCCACAAATGAAGAATTATCTGGTCCAAAATATCCAAGTATCAGATTGCAAGGTTGAGAAACTCTGGTTGAAGTCACTATAAATGTTTCTCTGCTACTCACAGTTAAATGCATTTCTGACTAATAGAGTCTTTCATTTAGGAAACAAGGAATACACACTATGGGCCAGACACCATGCATGTGAGGTACTGGGAATACAACAACAAATAAGGTGTACTCCATCTCCTCCAAAGTTCATAGTCTAGTGGGGCAGCCTGTCATATTAAGATAAAAATAAGAGAACATTCTAATGCAGAGATATCAACATTCAGTGTGGGTGCAGAGGATGGGGCAGGCTCCAGCTTGGTATCCATGCACGCTTCATAGGGAAGGTGCTGGGCTGGAGATGGAGAGGGAGACCTCCATATGCAGAAGGCTTCCCGGGAAAAGACAAAGGACAACCATCACACATGGCCTGGAGGGCCCCAGGTCAGGCAGGCAGTAGTCTAGAGAGGGAGCGCTGTGGGGGGAAAATGAGAGTAGTAGGTTCGGGCCAGTTATGGAAAGCCGTGCCTGCTGATCTTATCATTTAGGTTATGAGGAACAGGCATAGCTCTGTGTTGATGAAAGAACCACAGATATGGTTTTATAAACATAACTCTTACAGCAGTGGGAAGAGCCATGTGGCAGGGCAAAGAGGAGTGAGTTAGGAATGTGGAGTGCACCTGAAGGCCAGGCGAAACTTCCAGTGAGGGACAAATTAGTGTTCCAAAAGGTATGGCCAGGAGTAATCAAAAGAGAGAAAATGTCTAGAGTGTTCTTTGTCACATTCCTCTATAGTCCCTCCTATGTGATTTTCTATTGGCCCAGTGACGTTAAAGGCAAGGATGTGGCTTCTCTCTCCTTGTGTTCTCAGCACCTCACTGTAGGGCTTGCCACACCCACAGAGCCTCATCATACACTCTCTCTTGATAACAGGGAGGATGTGTCAATGGTCAAGGATTGAAAAGGCCCGAGGTTGGTAGCTTGACCTGGTAGTGAGACACATACATCTGCCTCTTGGATTCATCCATAGGGACCTCTCTGGGATAAGCCTGAAGAAGTTAAAGTCGATGGTCAAAGTCCAAATATGAAAGCCTTAAAAATAATGGTCAGCTAAAGAAAAAAAAAAAAAAGCCTGGATGTCCAAAGTCATTCTAGACTTTCTACCAGCAAGAATATTTAGATCTCGAAGGACTGTTCTAGAATCCAAGAAAGCCAATTGGTCAACTGTAGGGATCTTGGGTTAATTTTTGGAAATAGCCAAAAAAGTTTAGAGCTGAGTCTAACAGACAATGTGATTAAACCAAGTATTCCTGTGAGTCAAATAAAATAATTGATTGCATAGGTCTGAAGGAAGCTCCAGGTAAACAATAAAAAATATTTTGAGTGATAGCAGGAATATTGGAAGAAAAGTATGGTTTCTGAAGCTGCTGAGATAATTACTCCACCAAAAGAATATGAGAAACTCCTGTTCATTCCACGAAGCCACACATTTAGACTCTAGTTTCTCTAAAGACTTACATTTCTTACATTGCATGTGACCTTATGTTGACAGGGAATACAAATAAAAAATAATAATAATAAAAAAGGACTGGGGCCAGATGTGGTGATACATGCCTGTAATAACTCTCCTTAACTTCCTTTTAGTCCTAAAGGGAAGACATAGGAAAAGAATAATAGGAATATTAAACCCCTGAAAAGAAAAAAAAAATAAGGTATTATTCACATTAGGTAGATATCAATTAGTCTAAGGATTAGAGATAGAAAAAAAATCACAGAAAGGAGAAGTCATCTTTCTCAGAAATTTCCTACATTGTGATATGTAAAATTATGATGTCCTGCGTCAGGGAAGTAAAAATAAACCTTAAAAAAGCCAGAAATTTATAGACCCAGACACCTCTAAAAGTATGGGAGAAGAAAGATCTAAAACAAAAAAATTTCTTTTCAATTAATGAAGAATGCCAGGTGTGGTGATGCATGCCCATAATCCTAGTGACTTGGGAGGCTGAGGCAGGAAGATTGAAAGTTCAAGGCCAGCCTCAGCAACTTAGCAAGGTCCTAAGCAACATAGTGAGACCCTGTGTCAAAAATTTTAAAAGGGGTGGGGCTGGAAATGTAGCTCAGTGGTTAAGCACCCCTGGGTTCAACCCCCAGTACCAAAAAAAAAAAAATATGGACTGGGCCTAGTTCATAGATAAAGCGTCCCTGAGTTCAATTTCCAGCACCATAAATAAATAAATAAATAAATAAATGGCAAAAGTAATGAAGAAGCAGCCTTATCACCAGATTTTCCTCCCCAGTTGTAGAGGAAGATAGTCACTCAGAGTGACTCTACCAAAACCCAAAACAGTGGGTAAATGAATGCTTCTATATACTGAGTGTTGAAACTCCCAGCTCTCTTCATCCACTGCACTCTAGAATCCTGGCAGCTGATTTAGGTTAGAAATTAGAATTTTCTGAAGGCAAACAACAGTTCCTGAATGGAATCAACATTAGAGAACTTTGTACCCATTTGAGTAGCTGGCCATCAGTGGGACAGGTTATAAATCTGCAAATGGGGGGCTCTGATTCAACTTGGACCCCATTTAGGACACAAGCAATGAAAAGGAATGGGGAGAAAGTTACTGGTGAATTCCCAACCCAGAGGCCACAGGTCAACAACTTAATGCAGATATTGTATAGGAAGAAGAAAAATCTGTAGACCCGCAGAAACAGAAAGAAGGCTTTGTGGAGTACATTCTAAATAATGGTGAGAATTGTGCAGTATAAACAGGAAGAAGATGTCTCCTTGAGTATAGCAACCATTAAAGACTGTGCTTAGAACACAGAGACTGGAAAAGAGGCCCTGACAAAGGAAAGTGACATCAAACAAGGTCCCATGTGGATCATGAATGTCATGGGTTAGGAACATCATGGACTGCATTGAGAGGATCAGAGAAATATGTCAACCATAAGATTAACACAAACTGGGCCAGAATTAAAAACCCAGCCATACTGAGTTTTCCCTAACCCCCTAGTTAAACGGAGTTGGAAAATGTTTTCAATAACCCATTGTATAGTATGTGGAGTTATATAACAGAAAAACAAAGAAACCAATGCTTAGGTTATAATAGTAAACTGTATGTAGTACTTTCTGGAATTAACATTCAATTATTATTGATAAAATTTTTGTTCTTAGAAAATTCTAAATTAAAAGGCTCCTCTAGGTAGGTAGATACCTGGGTAGGGTAGACCTTTCTGTGGTTACAGTTGGTTTTAGGGTACAGAATGGTCAAAATAAAGGGCACCAGCCTAATGTTTTAGCCTATCCACACCCACTTCTTAGAGTCCCTGGGGCCATGGTTCAAGTGGGGCTGACTCTACTCCTGGCACTTGATCCAAGGTCATGCCCTTGAGCACTGTGATTGGTTCAAGAGTGGGCATGTGATCCATGCCCACAGAGAGTTCACAGTGTGAGAACTCTCAGAAACCCTCTGTGGCAAACTTTCCAGGGTGGTCTTTGTCAATATGTAAGGAGGCCTGCCCACCAATAAGAAATTCATTAAAAGTGAGAAAAACAAGGAGGATAGAAGGAAAAAGCCAGTGACTTGGT
Organism: Xerus rutilus; assembly: GCA_028644305.1. Classification (NCBI taxonomy): domain Eukaryota; kingdom Metazoa; phylum Chordata; class Mammalia; order Rodentia; family Sciuridae; genus Xerus; species Xerus rutilus. Next base: position 104,665,856 of record CM053402.1, on the reverse strand, counting down.
AGATTTGTTTGATGCCCTTGATCCAAGCAAAGCATGCATTTCTTGTTTTATAAACCAAGACATCACTCCCTTTTCATTTTTGTTTCAACTGGTTTGAGTTGACTTTGGTCACTCATTCTCGCGAGATCTCTGACTAACGCGCCAAGTAAGCAGCCTTCACAAGACGCAGCCATGCTATGGGAGGGAGTTTCAAGGTTCCTTTCTTCTGGAGTGTGAACTGAGAGGTAGGAAAATGAAAGAGAAGAGGCTAGAACGGACCAGAACTGAGCCCCTTGTCCTATTGAGCTTACTTTTTTAAAAAACTGGATTCTCGGAAAAATGGTTCTTAGTTTTAGAGAGAAGGAAGGCACATTTGTTTAAAGTCACCCTTCCCATGTGACCTTTAATAATAACATTTTCAAAGTAGGTTAGAGCCTTTAAAAAATCAATTTATTTAAGATTTTCACCTCTTATTAATGAAGAATTACCATAGCTTACCTGAAATATTACACTCTATCAATCTAGGTTGTCCGTTACATTGCTAGTGAAACTTAACCTCAACAAAGTCAGCTCCAAAGATCTATCATGAGCTTCAAAAGGTAAAAACCAAGGTCAGGAGATGGTAAAAGAAAATAGAGATGAAGGAGAAAGGGTAAGAGTTTGATTCAATTCAACCAATATTTACTAAGCCCTCCTATAACTTGTGGCAGGTGCTGCACTGGACAACACGGATATAAAGTAGGCTGGAAAATAACCCACCTCCCAGGCAGTTCGGGTTGGGGTGAAAAGCAGAGCATTCCAGTACAATACACTAAGTGTTACCAATGGAGCTCATCAGAGGGCGCCTAACCCAGCCTGGGGAAGTCAAAGAGGGCATCAGAGAAGACACCACCTATTCAAAGTCCTAAGGAAATAGGCAGGGGTTAGCTTGCTTAAGTGCACAGACTAAGGGCTGAGAGAAAGGAGATCCAGGCAACATAGTTTGAGCAGAGGCACAGAAGACTAGAACCATCTGAGGTGTTTAGGGAGCTCCATCTAGCTCAGTTTTGGCTGCAGTGTGATCTGAGAGGCGAGAGATAAGAGATGAAACTGAAAAAGTAGACAGGACCAAATCAGGAAGACTCCCTCCCCTGCTGGGGCTGAAACTTACTCAGTTGGGGTCTGGATGCTTATTTAATCAAGGAAGCAACAGGCTCAGATGGGGATTTTAGATAAATTCTACTCAGTCACTGAGTCTGATCAGGAAGCTATGGCAAGAGGGTGGACAAAATAGCTTTAAAAGGCCTAGAACAGTCATAGATGAATTTAATAGAATGGAATTCAGAGTCCAAAATAAACCCTTACATTTATGGTCAAGTGATGTCCAACAAAGATGCCAAGACAGTCCACTGGGGGAACAAAAAGTATTTTCAGTACATAGTGCTGGGACAGCTGGATATCCACCTATGAAAGAATGAAGCTAGACCCCTACCTACCATATACAAAAATTAATACAAAATGGATCATAGATGTAAAATACAAGAACTATAATTATACAACTCTTAGAAAAACACCTAGGAGTAAATCTCTGTGACCTTGGATCAAGCGATGGTTGCTTAGATAGGATATTCAAAACACAAGCAACAAAAGAAAACCTAGGGCTTCATAAGAATTAAAAATGTTTGTGCTTCAAATAACACCATCAAGAAATTGAACAAACAACTCAGAATGAGAGAAAGTATTTACAGTAAGGGACTAGCATTCAGAATACATAAAAATCAATAATAAAAATGGGCAGAGTTTAGAAACACATTGCTCAAAAGAAGATACACTAATGTCCAATAAGCACATGAAAAGTTATGTAACATCATTAGTCATGGGAGAAATGCAAATCAAAACTACAATAAGATACTGCTTTATAAACACTAGAATGGCTAAAATAAAAAGACTGACAATAACGAGTGTTGGTGAGGATGTAGAAAAATTGGAACTCTTATAACATTGCTTGTCAGAGTATAAACTGATTCAGCCACTTTGAACTTAGGGTTACCATACCTAGAAATTCTAACTATAGGTAATACCCCCAAACAAGTGAAAACATGTGTTTACACCAAAAGTTATACACGAATGTACACAACAGCATTATCAAAGAAGTGGAAATGATATAAATGGCTATAAATGAGTGAATAAACAAAATATGGCATATCCACACAATGGAATAGTCATCCATAAAACAGAAGAAAATACTGATACATAGTACATCATGAATGATTGTTGAAAATATTATGCCAAATGAAAAATGCCAGACACAAAAGACCTCATGTTGTATGATCCATTTATATGAAATTTTCAGAACAGGCAGATCCATAGAGATAGAAGTTAGATGATTATCAGTTGCCTAGGGCTGGTGGGGTGATGGGTAAGGGCAGGATTGCTAATGGGTATATGATTTCTTTTTAGGTAATAAAATGACCTAAGATTAGATGGTGTTGGTGCCTGCACAACTTTGTGAATATACTAGAAACCATTGAATTGTAGACTTTCAAAGGGTGACTTTTATAAACCCTGAATTATAACTTATTAGGCTGATAACAACCACCACCACAACATAGGCCAGGACTAAAATCTTGGGAGAAAGGATGGGAAAATCCCAAGGAAATCTTGTGGAGAAACTTTAGAAGGAAGTGAAGAGGAGAGAAATCAAAAGTGACTCCTTGTTTCTGAAGGGGAGGAAGTGGAAGATAAAAGGGAGAATGAGATGAAGGGGACACCAAAGCCCCACAGCTCTCTAGGCCATCATGAGAAGAATGGAAGATGCCAACGGAAACAAGAGGCAAGAGTTTCATCTCCATCAACTGATGCTGATTTAACAACTGTTATGACTGGGGTCCTACGGGGTGCAGGTCACATCCTGTGAGCTCAACCAGGAGTCCTCAAGCATCTCTGAAAGACGTAGAGGTTGAGTAAAGCCCAGGAATCTGCATGAAATCCCTGACATTTTTCTAGATGTGGGCTCTGTGCATGCCTGCCTTCTCGTCACGCAGATCAGAAACATCTTCTACAGAAATGTTTGGTTGCTTGCCAAATATTATGCCTAAAAGGATACTAGAACCCAGGTCTCCTTATTAAATCGCACAACTGACCGTACTAGTTAAACAAACCATTAGCCTTGGCCTTGGCCTTTAGACATTTGCTAGGACATGCCCCAACACATGCGGGTGTACCTGTCAGCCCTAGTGTAACTTTCTGAGGGACCGACCCTACTTCCGAGTCCAGTGACCATGAAGACAGTGAACGTTCACAGTGGTTTTCTTGTGGTGTCCCTCAACAGTCTGGGAGGGTTCAGATACCTGCACAGCAATAGCAGGTGTCCTCTTTTGCACTAGTGAACCAAAAAAGACTTCTAGTTCACCTGGCCCCATTGATTGAGAAAGTGCTGATGGTTGATGAGCAGGGGGGGACACTCCTTTCCTCCAAGGCCCATGATGAGAGATTAAGAAAGGGCACTTCCAAGTCATTTTGCCAGAAAATTCAAGGATGATAGAGCAAGAAAGCATGTGAGGTTTGGTCAAGTTTGCAGATTTGGGGGACTGGAGAATTCTCCTCTATCTGGATGAGAAAACATAATCCCAAGAACACTACCTTTCAGGTTTCAGTCCTGAATGCCAGAAAACAGGAAAATGGAAAGGAGCAACCTTAAACAAGCCTTTACCTTTCATTTTCCTCCGCCTGATAAACCCTAAATGGCTCTGTGGCTCTGTTCCTTGCCTTTGATTGTTTTGTCTGCATATTTCCTGCTAAGAGTTTACAAAACAGCACTCTTAAGCAGGAAGATAAGAAGCACCTATTTGTTGAATAACATCAAGGGGGAAAACTGCTAGCTCATCCATTTTGTTGTTAAGTTGCTCAAAAGGATCAAAATACCAATTAACTTGCTGGCTCAAAAATCTTTGATACCCTCAGATTTACTGACATTTTGAAACTCTTGTTCATACTTGCCTAATGGCTTTCTGATCATGAACAAAGAAGTGCCAATCTGTTTAGCATTTGACCTGTTTTCTTAAATATTTTTCTGTATTCAACACTTTGTGGCTAAAAATACTTGACTAGTTACATTCATGAGCTAATTTTTTTTTTGCTCCACCTCCAAATTTAAGATAGAGAAAACAGAGGCTCAAAGACATTCAAGCCATTTCATTCTTATTTTTAATTTAAAAGCTTTTGATGCAAGGAACTCTCTTCCTTCTGCCATCCCCATGGAATTTAGCAGAAGTTGGAAGACTTGATGAAGGAAGCTGCCATACTTAAGATCCATTCTCCCCTGAGAATAAGTTGGATAAATGACCCTGGGCACATGTTTTATAATGGGAGTGAAAAAGCACTAATGGTGGCCGGTGAGCAGATTTTAAAACAGATTTTAATATTCCTCTCTGGGCATGCTCAGAGAGTAGTGCTTCTTTCTCAGAGGTGATTTTCTATTACTGTTGTTCATTAGGTCTTCACAGAACATTCTGTAAATCCTACCTGTGATCATATGCACACACAAGGTGTCCCTGTGCAGAAAAGAGCAGCACTACATCCAAAGGCAGTTTCTAGGTTTAGAAAACTACTTATGCAATTTATGTGTTCAATAAACATTGGTTGAATGCAGTGAACTGAGCATATTAACTGTGTGGATGCTGAAAACAGACTTTGGGTTCAAGTTCTGGCTCTATCATTTATACCAAGGGACCTCAGAAAAGTCATTTAAATTCTTTGTGCCACCTCAACGGAATATTACTCAGCCATAAAAATGACTTTATCACTTTTGCTAGTAAATGGATGGAACTGGAGACTATCATGCTAAATGAAATAAGCCAATCCCAAAAAACTAAAGGTCAAATGTTCTCTCTGATATGCAGACGCTAACACACAACAAGGGGGTGAGGGGAATAGAAATTCAGTGGATTAGACAAAGGGTAATGAAGGGAATGAAGGGGGGATGAGAACAGGAAAGATAGTAGAATGAATTGAACATAACTTTCCTATGTTCATACATGAATACATGACCATGTAACTCCACAGCATGTACAGCCACAAGAATGGGATCCTAATTAGAATAAGTTACACTCCATGTATGTATAATATATCAAAACACACTCTACTATCAAGTATATCTAAAAAGAACAAATAAAAAAATAAATTCTTTGTGTGACCAGATTTCCTCACCTGTAAAATAGGAATAATAATAGAGCCTAGCTAATAGTGTTGTCCCGTAGATCAAATGAGATTTTACAGTTGAGGATAGTGCCCTAAATGTCCTGTACTCTTAGGACATTTTAGGTGCCGGGTTAAGTGTTCATTTTCACTGTTATATCAAGTCAGACCCTGGAAGAGGAGTGGCTACTTGGGTACATTCAAACCCTCCAGAATCTTGACCCACATATGAAGGGATACATCCTTCATAAATATCTGTATAATGTGAGACCTAAGAATTTATAACATGAAAAATATCTATGTATACGTATTTTCAATGTGATTAGAAGGAAGCTGATCCTGTCCTCTGGATCACTGCAGCTTAGCTGGAGCACAGAAATACAATATTTCAGAAAGGATGCAGCAGGTAGTAACCATCCAGTTACCTGTTTGGAGGGAAGTGGACAGGAGGAGCAACCACAGGGGACAGGAATGACCAGGGGACAGCTGTATTTGCAACATGCATTTCCTCTTCCCCTCCCCAAGACTGGGGATGGAACCCAGGGCTTCGTGCATGCCAGGCAAGCACTCTACAACTGAGCCACACCCAAGCCCTATAACATGCATTTCCAAAGATGCCGTTCTGACCTTTTCACAAACTCTTCAAAGAGGATGCGATGGGAATAGCCCTGCCTTCTGATGTTGATGGTCTCCAGGATCCCCGTGGAGCGGAGCTGGGTGAGGACCCTCTCTCGGGAGAACTTCAGGGCCTCTCGGTCATCATTGGGTTTAATGCAACGCACAAAGTGGGGCTGTCCAATCACCATTTTGGAGAGCAAGTCCATCAGAGAATACTACCAGAGAGAAAACCACACACGAAATGAGGTTACCACCAGTGCGGACCAGCAGGGACCTCTAGAGCAGTTTGGGACTTGTGAATGACTCACAGACCTTTGAAGCAGAACATGAAATCAGCAACAGCAGATAGCAATGTAAGTTCTCCTTAGAGCTGCCTGAAGATTCAAAAGCATTCTTTAAACATCTCCTAGTGCCAAGCAATATCACTGTTGGCAGAAACCTAGCTAAGAATACACTCTAGTTGGAATACCCTTGGGTATCCAAAATGATGGTCCACAAACTGTAAGTTAAAATACGCAAGGGTGGTACATGCCTGTAATCCCAGCAGCTTGGGAGGCAAAGACAGGAGGATTGCAAGTTCAAAGCCAGCCTCAGCAAAAAGCTAGGTGCTAAGCAACTCAGTGAGACCCTGTCTCTAAATAAAATACAAAATAGGGCTGGGGATGTGGCTAAGTGGTTGAGTACCCCTGAGCACCATCCCCAGTACCCTCTCCAAAAATAAAAAAAAATAAAATACTCAGCTTTGGGGCAAAGGGTTGTTTCTTTAGCCTAAGAACAACCAGAGAGTCTAAGTTAATCCTACCTATATGGTTGGCAGTAAGGAAGGACAAAAAAGAACAGAGAAAGACAAAACATACATACACACACACACACATACACACACACACACACACACACACACCAAGAAAATTATAGAAAAAGAAGATTATGATGATCAACTAACATATACTTGGTAGAGAGAGGAAGAAAGGAAATGTGAAACCAGAAGAGTGCTTGTTCAGAGAGGCTGCTGTTGTCCCTCAGGCCAATCAATGTTGGAACTCCTCTTTCAGTCAACCCTTCAGGGGCAATTAGAAACCACATAGGAAATCAGTTCCATGCTTTTATGATCACCCCATTACTGATTGGTCATGCCTAGCTTATCAAGGTACCATGATAGGTTTAGTTTTGAGAGATCAGTATTTTAAGGATATCAAACTGGTTGTCATGGTATATTTCTGAAAAACTATAAGCCAGAGGCTTCTCCAATAATGGGGGAAGTGGGCATTGCTTAGGATCTTGAGGATGATTTCACATAGTCAAACAGCCTCCAGATCCCATGGGAACAGGCACACACACATAGCAAAGGTTAGGAGGGGGATGATTATACAGCTGCTAGACAGGACAGGAGCAGAGTGGGGTTTCAAGATAAGAAATAAGTAACAATTAGAAATGTCCAAACACCAGAATGATCAAGCAGGTACTGAAAGCCATCTGCCAGAGATGCTATAGCAGGAAGCATAGCATGGATGGAGTGCTGGACAGAAAGATCACACCATGAGCTCAAGTTAGTCTGTCTCTTAAACACAAGTGGTTCCATTGGACCTTGTGGCTTTAGATCATTCTTGCACCCACTAGGTGTCCATGGAGTCTTCCATCCACAGTGCTGGCTCCTAGCACTGAAGGTCCTGCCCTCTAGCCCACCTGCTCCTTCAGCTCTTGACCCAGATCCCAACCCCTGATCACTCGTCCCTACAGAGCCCCTTCCAGTGTGGACCCCATCTTACCATCTTATTCTTTTGTCACTGAGATAGGTTCCTACTTTGTCATAACAGCATCTCTACCATGAAGCTACCCAGATGGCTATCCACCTTAGTTCCCAATGGCTCCTGATCTCTAACAGGCTTCCAGCTCTAATGCTTTATAATAATTTGAAGATGAACACATCTGTGCAAAGTGATAGAAGAGGGCATGTGTCTTATCTTTGCTATATAATGGGCATTAAACAGAGCCCTTCTAGAGACAAATGCTTTTACCCAAAGGAGGCAGAAATGAGAAATAATAAGGTTCAGGCAAATGGATTTTGCAATGTATCAACTCAATCTAGGAAAATAAAGCTCATACTTTTCTCAGTATCTGAACTTGATAAGCCACCTTTGAGGATTTTATTAACTATGATTACTGAAGAAATGGCTGCCTCCTGTAGCTGTAAAGCCAAGAAGTAGCTCAAAGACTAATAGAATCGGGTGCTCAATGGACAGGGCTGCATGCCAGTGGTTTCTCTGCTGCCACCTCCTGGTGTACCCAGCCCACCCTCCCACCTCCCACCTCCCACTTTCTTAACTGGCTCTTCTTGTGGGAAGGCTTGGCGAGGTCTTCCTGGAAAAAAGGCAGGCTAGAGATCAAAAAGACCCCATGCAGCCCAGCACAGTAGCGCGTGCCTGTAATCCCAGCACTTAGGGAGGCTGAGACAGGAGAATCATGAGTTCAAAGCCAGCCTCAGCAAGGGCAAGGCGCTAAGCAACTCAGTGAGACCCTGTCTCTACATAAAACACAAAATAGGGCTGGGGTTGTGGCTCAGTGGTCGAGTACCCCTGAGTTCAATCCCTGGTACCCCCCCCCAAAAAAAGACCCCATACTCGGAAGTAAGAAGCCATGGTTTGCCTCTTCATATTGGTGCTTTCTTCTGGATGCCGTATCACCTCCAGAGTGTCCACCTGGAAGCAGAGAGAGAAGGAAGTGGTTTGAGAACACAGATACTTCATTCATACTCCAGGTCTTCCCAAATCTGAAAGGTTATTTGATCCAATACATGAGGGACCTGGTGTTTAAGATACAAGAGTGTACCCTGTGCGGAGAACTTTAAAAGAATAAAAAAGAACATGCATTGTTCAAGAAAATGGAAAAGGCCCCTGAGGCTAGATGATTATAAAGACATGGATCCCAACCACAGGGAATGAGGCCAGCACCAGTCACCCTCCATGCCATCAGACCCTGATGCTCAACATGCTCCTGCCTTGCACAGTCCCCAAGCACTCACTGCAGGCAGGAGCTCGGGTACCAAATCCCCAGAGAACCCAGTGGGCTACACATGTTCCCAATCATCTCTCTAACTACCTGGGTTGACAGGAAGGAATTTCTGGATGGCAAAAAAAAAGTAGGAATGGATTATAAGCAACTTGTGTTTCATCATTGTAACTCAACAACAAAAATCCTGCTTTGGTTGGTGGAGTCCATGAGTGCCAGTTTCCCATCCACCCTCATCAGGTGGCCAGGGTCTATGAAGCAGAAATGTCATTACATTCTTCTAGGTGGCCCGCTATCCAGGCAGCCACCTCCGCATGGGGTGAGGACATCTGCAGCCTTGTTCAAGGAAATCAATAAATGGGTGCTAAAAGCAGTGGTGGGGGGTCCTTGGGAGGGGAGAAGAATCAGGTACACCTGGAGGGGTGTTTAGGCAACTGTGAAAAATGGAAGGAAACACTTCAGTTGGGTTGGAGAAAGAAAGCAGGTTTGTTTAAGAAGGGAGAATGAAGGGGAAAAGTTATCAAAAACTAGAAAAGCAACCCAAACAGTGAGCAGGAATATGACCCGACTGAAGACACATCTGGGCTGTGCAGCTTTCTTTTTTTTTTGTTACTGGGGATTGAACTCAGGGGCACTTGTGAGCCACATCCCCAGCCCTATTTTGTGTTTTATGTAGAGACAGGGTCTCACTGAGTTGCTTAGCGCCTCGCCATTGCTGAGGCTGGCTTTGAACTCGCGATTCTCCTGTCTCAGCCTCCTTAAGTGCTGGGATTACAGGAATGCACCACCGCGCCCGGCTTTCTTTTTTATGGGCTGAGCTCTGGGTGCTGGCAGTCCATCCACACGCAGCTGAAACTTCTGTGTGTAGACCTGCGGAGATGCTATCGTGTTCACCCCACATCAGGTGGGTCTATACTGTGGGTTTCTTCCCTCTCTTGCCCCACTGGAACACAGACCTCAGAGCTGGTGAGGTCTGGGGCAAGCTAATTATAGGACTAAAGGGAAGATTGTGGCTGGGGTCAGCCTTCTGCTGATGGTAAATTCGAAGAGTTTTTTCAACTTTTTTCTCTGTATTTTTCCCCTCGCCCTGCTTCACACCTGACCTACACACACACACACACACAGAGTTAGGAATTCCCCCAACCACTTCCTTTTATTTAGAGATCCTCCCTGAAGAAGCACCTTTTGCTTTGAACTTCCTTTCCTTCCTTCATTGCCCTCCCTTTTTATTCAAATTAGTGGAGGAGGGCCAGCCCCCAAGGCTCTGATGCCCTGTGAAAGGACAAGGAAAAGCTTATCTATAATTCTCTACTTGTAGGTGGTGATGGGTTGACCCGTTACCCCCTTCAGAAGGTACAGTAGACCCTTGGCATTCAAGAACTTAAGAGTTTAGTGACCAGAAATCCTTGATGGCCTAGACAGCATTTTGTTTGATTGTTTGGGCCAGCAGGCTGGCCTTAAACTTGTGAGTTCAAGTGATCCTCCTGCCTCAGCCTCCAGATTAACAGGGGACTATTCGTGTATGCCACCAGGCCCAGCTACTGAGACACAATTTAAAAGAAATAGTAGGGGGGCTGGGATTGTAGCTCAGTGGTAGAGCACTTGCCTCGCATGCGTGAGGCCCTGGGTTCGTACAAAGCAATAAAATAAAGACGTGTGTCCATCTACAACTAAAAAAAATTTAAAAAAATAAACAAAAGGAATAGTAGGTATTATTCTCAAGCTCAGTACAGATTTGTACCCTGTAGCAAAATGGGGGTGGGGCTGAGAACCACAATGAAGCACCAATCTGTACTTCTAAAGTTGTAAAACTGGTGTGGACAGGAGGGAGGCCCCAGCAAGTGAGAGCTGAATCTCATCACCCAGCATTCAGTTTCAAAAGGACTGTCCTTGCATTCGAGTGCCGAGTAACTCTTGGAAAGGAAATGAAAACCTGTTCTTGGTTACCTACAACCTGAAAATGCTAATGTTTGTCTGTAATTCATCACCCACATACTCAGCACTGTATTTTACAGAAGAAATAATACGTTATTGAGATATTTTCTAATTTAAGAATTTAGAAAAGTCTTGGGTTGATGAAAGGTCTCTCGTATGTTTACATAGTCATAAGGTTCTCCTGAATACAGAGTGGATCTAAAAGAGGGAACCGATTTTAAAACAATCAGTAGAAGGGATATTCTAGATAAAACCACTGTCTGTGGAACTCAGGACACTTTCCTCCTACAAAACCAATCTACATAACGATGTAAATCATTTGGTGCTGAGCAAGCTCACTTTCTGCCCAGATGGCAAATGTCCTGCCTGGCCCTTGTGAGTGGTGGGGCTCTTTGGCCTTCAAGTCCCACACATAAGCTTTGCACGTTGTGTTGCAGGTCCCCAACCACAACAGCAAGCAGGCTTCCATGGATAGCAACCAAAACTTGAGAAATAAAGCATGCATTGAGTGTATCCTGTGTGAGATCATTGTCTTGTACTAAACACTATACCTACATTATGTCAATGAACTCTCAAAATGACAATATGATGTAAGTTCTACTATTAGTCCCATTCTATATATGAGAAAATGAAGGCTGAGAGATTTCTGAGATTTTAGGTACGTTTTTCAGAGTCTTGCAGCCTAGATCTGAATGCAGTTCTGATTCCTAAATGTGACTTCTTAAACATTATATACCACCACGGTATGGAGTTTGATATAACTTACAAAATCAAAGTCTGAAGCATAGTATTATTAAAAAGATTTGCCTCATCTGTCAACTGAATTTACTCTAGGATAAAGACACAGACTCCAAAAAGTTCCATAAACCATCCAGATCTTAGCAACAAATGAAAACCTGAAAAAATTTCTCCTGGTCTCAGTAAGTGCTCACTATTTGCATTCTGAAACCTCAGAAGTGCTTATACTTATTATCTTCCTGACAAGGCCTTTTGTCAAGAATCTTTACTGCTACCAAGTGATAGATTCATCCTTTAAGAAGAAAATACCTACAGCATCTCCCCTCTCGAAAGCCCCCATGCCACTGAATGGGAAAGCAAGCCTGGTGCTGCAAAGAGGCCTGATCAGCCATGCTTCCTGTGTTGGAGCTGGCAGGGCTCAGGACAAACCATCCCGAGACATGGCACTTAGCCTTTGGGAGAACAGAAACAGGAAGGCTACTCCTGTTTCTTTTTGCTTTTCTTTTCTGAAACAGGCCATAAAACCTAGGAGTGCCCCTCTCCCACAAGCTCCCCTAAGGCCTTCATATGACAGGTGTCTTATATTATACCAGAAGGACAGAATGTCACACAGGGACACCAAGAAGGATCTAAACAAATTGTCCCCAGTGTACTACCATAGATTGAGCTTTTTGTCCTCCAATTATACCTCTACACAACTGTCTGTTAAAATACACAGATGGTTTCTTTGGGTCTTCACTTCTGAAGGCTCTGTATCATGTAAAACTTACATGAAATAAATGTGTATGATTTTTCCTCATCAATCTGTCTTTGTCATGAGGGTCTCAGCCATGAACCTTATGATGAATGAGGAAAAGATGTTACTTTTTCTCCTTTATAGAGCACAGCTTTATCAAGGGCTGCTTTTGCTTTTCTTGGATAAGGATAAGACAGAGATGACCGGTATTTGTTTTTAAAATGATCGTTGCCCTTCATATTTTTGGATGCCTTAATTTAAGCTTCTAACTCCTCTTTTTTCCAAGTAAAAATGAATCTATGGTTATTTTCATCTTACGCAAACATGTTATTATTATTTTAATGATGTAAATATACACCCCATACTAGAAGGCATGCTTCTCATCTGGGCGGGGCCTGAAGGGCAGCAGATTGTGCAGGAAGAGAGAAAACAGCAAACTGGATACTGGGTTTGGAAGGCAGGGGAAATATCCTGGCAGGCTCCCACAGTCAAAAATCAAATATGGGAAAGGAGGGGAATCTGGGCTGGCAAGGAATACTGAGCAGGAGTCTTTAATCTTTTTGTGTTATGATCTCTTTTAGAATCTGGTGGAAGCCAATAACTCCAAAAAAAACAAACAAAACACAAAAAACAAAAAAACAAAAAACCCCATGCCATTTCAGTCCATCTTCATCACTTGTGCATTCTATAATTGTAAATCGGCCCCTGTGCTAACATTTATTTGGAAGCCCAAAATCAGTGCTCACAAAGCCATGAAAACTCTGAGTCTCCTGATGCACAAGTTTCCAACTAACATCAAACAGGGTGATGCTTAGCCTTTTTGTTTCAGCTCTGCTCCTCTAAATGAGTGTCTATTTTGAAGTCTATTTAATTGTCTCGTTTTTGCATTTGTGTTTTGTTGGTGCTGTCTGGAGGGCCCCAGGTGTAATGCTGAGGCACTTGTTCACCATTCCTAAGAACAATAAGGTTGCATGGTGCCTCCTGGAGAAGGTACATGTTCCAGGAGCTTTACTCAGGCATGAGTTTTTGTGCTGTTAGCTGAGTTTCATGACATAAATGTTGCAATAGAAGTGCTGTTTTACATAAAAATGCTAGATATAACTAATTATTTACCAGAATTATATAGTAAATCAGGTAGCATTAAACCAAAACATAGAAAATGAGGTTATGCATTGATCTGTTGACTCTGATGAGTGTCTCTCAGGAACTTCACCCTGTATTTCTCCAAGGAGCAATGGCTCAGTGTTTGCTGATTCAGTGATTGCAGAGACTTATAGGCCAGGACTTTCACAAATACTAAGAATTGGCTGCATTTAATATAAACAAAAGTTTAAGTGTAAGACCAGGAGACACTGAGAACCTCTCCATGCTTCAAAAATATGAAATAGAAAGTTCCAGAAATAAACAATTCACAAGTTTTCAATTGTACACGATTATAAATAGGTTGAAATCCCTCTTTCTCCTGCACAGGATGTGAGTCAACTTATGTAAGTTCCTTCTAGGAGCCCACAAAACCCCTGTTAAATAATATTCTCCCATGAAGTAGCAAGGCTGAAAAGCAGGACATAAAAATGGATCATAACAGCAATGTGGGTGCAAAAATTATTATTAACACAAATCTCTTGATTTCCTACATGTGCAAGGAAGTCTTTTATTCTCAGAAAAGTAAGGGTAAATATATACATATGTAAATATATCTGTATTAATTTGAGGATAATATTCAACAGTATTACGTGTGGTTGAATTGTTTATCCTTTATTAAAATTAATATTTTATCTAAACAACAAACAAGAAAATTCAGAGATATGACCTGTTTATTTCGCCATCACCCTCAAGATAACTATTTTTGGGGTTAGTATATAGTCTTCTCTGATCTTTGGGGGATATATCCAAAGACCCCCAGTGGATGCCTGAAACTCTGGATACTACCAAAACCTATATGTTATGCTTTTTTCTATACATACATAACTATGAAAAAGTTTAAATTATTTATTAGGCACAATTAGAGATTTAAACCTGATTTAGTCAGCTTTTTCATAGCTGTGACTAAAAGACCTGACCAGCACAACTGTAGAGGAGGAAATGTTTATTTGAAGGCTCACAATTTCAGAGGTCTCAATCCATAGACAGCAGGATCTATTCCTTGGGGCTCAAGGTGAGGCTGAACATCATAGCAGAAGAGTGTGGCAAAGGCAAGCAGCCCACGTGGTGATCAGAAAGCAAACAGAGAGTGAGCTCCTTGCCAGATACAAATATATACCCCAAAGCCACAACTCCAATGCCCCCCCTCCTCCAGCCACACCCCACCTGCCTTCAATTACTACTCAATTAATTCCATCAGGTGATTAATTCACTGATTGGGTTAAGGCTCTCATAATCCAATCATTTCTTCTCTGAACCTTCTTGCATTGTCTCACATGTAAGCTTTTGGGGTAATACCTCACGTTCAAACCATAACAAACCCATAACAAATAATAAAATTAGCAATTATGATAATATACTGTAAAAAAGGATTACTCTTGTCTTGTTACTTAAAGGAAGCATTTTATAGCTTCTCCTGAGAATACTCAAATTACAAACATCACTACTTTTATGCTTTGGGGCTATTATTAAGTTAAAATAATGGTTAAAGTACTGTGATTCAATGACGGTTGATCCGATAACTGAGATAACTACCAAATGCCTAATGGGTGGGTAGAATATACTGCCTGGAAACATTGGACCAAGGGATGAATCACATCCTCGGCAGGACCAAGAAGGATGGCATACTGCTTAGAATGGTGAACAATTTAACACATGAATTGTTTATTTCTAGAACATTCCATTTCATGTTTTTTGACCATGGTTGACTACAAGTAACTGAAATTGTGGAAAGCTAAACCACAGATCAGGAGGATTACTGTATATGCAATGAATATCAACCAGGCAGCCCTTGACATCCTGGCTAACCATTAGCTTGAAGAGTAGAGCTGTTTTAAAAGAACATATTTTATAGCTGTATATTTATGAACCCTCTAATATTCCCCCCCACATACCCAGACAAAGTATACAATTCATGTTTCAGAGAGTGGAACAGAGCAATAGGAAAGAGTTTGATTTCTTTCCTCCCTGTTGATTCCATTTATTCCCTGTTATCCTCCTCTGCACAATAGTGATAGGCTCAAGGACATGTGTTTTATCTCTTTCAAGAGGGATTTTATTTTCAATTGTCATTATCTTGTATCTTAAATGGTCTTTCTGAGAATCAGAATGGTACAGATTCTATGATGTTCTTTCAATTTTCCTAATCCTTGATTTCCCATATAGCTTCAATCTCTTTACCAGACTTATCAGACTGCCCATACAGTGGGCTGGGTGAAGGGAACTAATGCTGCCCACTGCAGCATTACCTGCAGCATAGGAGCAACCTCTACCCCCCACACCCACACATCATTTTTGATGCAATTCTTCTACTCACCTTAGCTCTCCCAGAATTGAAATGTGGAGGCAAAGATCTTGAGGCTGCTATTATCTTGGCTCTTGTCTGGGCCAAATTACCTGAGAAAAAAGATAAAGAACTTAAATTGAAAGAAAGGTTAAGGAACTGGGTCATGAGTGGTTTCTCCCTTTGTGTCCTTGTATTTTAAAAAAAAATTTTCAAATGTTGTATACTGAATTTGAAAAAATTGAATTTTGAAACTTCAGTTATATAAATAATAATTATATTGTACTTTTAAATAATTTATAAAACAAATAGAATTTACATTAATTTCACAAGCAAAAAAACAACAAAAGTAATTTACAAACCTAGAAGGAAATTACTTCAACATAATAAAGAACATGTATAAAAAGCCTACACCTAATATCATGTTCAATGGTGAAAAACTGAGAGCTTTTCTTCTAAGATCAGGAACATGGTAAAGGATATGTACACTCACCACTTCTATTTAACAGGACTAGAAGTCCTAGCTAGAGTAATTAGGCAAGAAAAGGAAATAAAAACATCTAAATCAGAAAAGAAGTAAAATTATACAAGATTATGTCTTCTAACTCTGAAGAGTCCACATTAGAAAGATGCTATCTGAACTAATAAGTGAATTTAACAAATTTACATTATACAAAATACACCTACAAAAATCAGTTGCATTGCTCTACAATAACAATAGACTAGAAGAAAAAAATTGAAGCCAGGCACAATGGCACACACCTGTAATCCCAGCACTTTGGGAGGCTGAGATAGGAGAATCACGAGTTCAAAGACAGCCTCAGCAACAGCAAGGCACTAAGCAACTCAGTGAGACCCTGTCTCTACATAAAACACAAAATAGGGCTGGGGATGTGGCTCAGTGGTCAAGTGCCCCTGAGTTCAATCCCTGGTACCAAAAAAAAAAAAAAAAATTGAGAAAATAATTCAATTAACAACAACAACAAAGGAATACAATACTTAAGAGTAAATTTAATCAAGTAGGTGAAAGAATTGTACTTAAAAACTGTAAGATAAAACACTGCTGAAAATAATTAAAGAAGATACAAAAAAGTTGGAAGAAATCACTGCTCACGGACTAGAAGAAATTAGTATTGTTATAAATGTTGGTGCTGGGATTATGGCGCAGTGGTAGCGTGCTCACCTAGCACGCGTGAGGCACTGGGTTCAATCCTCAGCACCACATAAAAATAAAATAAAGATATTCTATCCACTTACAACTAAAAACATAAATATTTAAAAAAATGTTAATAGTACCCAAAGCAAACTGCAAATTCAATATAATCCCTATCAAAATTTCAATGGTATTTTTTACAGAAATAGAGGAGAAAAATCCTAAAATTCATATGGAACTACAAAGAATCTCAAAAGCTGAAATGATCTTGAGAAAGAAAAATGCTGGAGGCTTCACATTTCCTGACTTCAAAACATATCACAAAGCTATAGTAATCAAAACAGTATGATACTGACATAAAGATGGACACATAGACCAATGAAACAGAGCACCCAGAAATAAACTCACATATATGATCAATGATCCTTGACCAGGGTGCTGAGACTACAAAATGAAGGCAGGAGAGGGTCTCCTCAGAAAATGGTATTAGGATAACTGAATGTCTGCACGCTAAAAAATGAAAATGAATTGGAATGCAATGGACAACAATGCCCTAGGTTCAGGTGTGACTGCACATATAGTGTAACTCTATACTGTGTACAACCAGAGAAGTGAAAAATTGCACTCCTTTTGTGTACAATGAATCAAAATCAATCAGGTCATGTAAACCTAATTAGAATAAATAAATAAATTTTAAAAAGGGAGGTGGCATCACTCCATTGTTGGCCAAGCAGGGGGTGGGGGGGAGAAAAAAAGAAAATGAATTCTTATACACAGAAATAAATTAAAAATGGATTAAAGACTTAAGCATGAGAATTGACCCTATAAAACTCCCATAAGAAAACACAGAAGGGAAGCTTCATAACACTGGTCTTGGTGATGATTATTTGGATATGAAAGTAACAGCATAAGCAACAACAGACATGTCAGGCTACACGAAACTGAATGCTTTTGTGCAGCAAAGGAAACCACCAACAGAGTGAAGGGACAGTCTACAGGGTGGGAGAGAACATCTGTAGCCACATATCAGATTGAGGTAAATATCCAAAAGACATAACACAATTTAATTGCCAAAAAAGAAAAGTAAGCCAATTAAAATAGGGGTAAAGGAATTGAATAGACACATCTCCAAAGAAAGCACATATGGCCTAAAAGGTATGTGAAAAGATGGTCAATATCAATAATATCAGTGAAATTAAAATCAATTCACAATAAAATTTGACATCATACCTGTTAGGATGGCCATTCATAAAAATAAAGCTTAAAACAATTCTAGAAAATAATAAATGTTGAAGATGTGGAAAAATTGAGCCTTTTACACTGTTGGTATGGAAAACACAGTATGACAGTTTTTCAAAAATTCAAAAGAGATCTAACAAATCATCCAGAAATCCCACCTGAGTATTTATCTCAACTCATTGAGAACAGGAACTTAAAGAGAGATTCACACTGCCATATGCATTGCACCCTTATTCACAGTTATGCAGACATAGAAACAAGTAAGTGTTCCTCATCAGATGAATGGATAAAGAAAACATGGCATATACTTACAATGGAATATTATTCAGTCTTAAAAAAGAAGGAAATTCTGTCATCTGTTACAGCATGGATAAATCTGAAGGGTTTAGGGTAAGTGAAATAAACTCATCACAGAAGAACAAATACTTCGTCACTGTACTTAGATGAGGTATCTGAGGTGGTCAAATTCACAGAAACTGAGAAAGGAATGCTGACTGTCAGGTGCTGGGGCAAGAGGAAACAGGAGTTGCTATGTGATGGGTACAGAGTACAGTCACACAAGATGAATGAGGTTGAGAACTCTGCTTATCACAACGTACCTGTGGCCAAGGATACTGCACACTTAATAAGGCTCTAGGAGGGGAGACTGCATGCTAGGTGTGTTTTACTACCAAGAAAAAGTAGAGCCTGGCTACTCATTGAAAGAGATGAATATGAATATGGAGAAAAAAGATGCCAACAGGAGTTTTCCCCATTAAGAAGCTGCCTGACTGAGAAGCCACTGTGAAGGTTTCAGATAGGGGCACTGATTCACGGATGAAGCAGTAAGGATCCTATAGGGGAAGAAAAAGACTCTTCTCAACCATCCCAGGTTCATGGCTGAGGCCCTTACAACCAAAGAAAAATATGCAAATTTAATTAATGTAAGTTTTATATAACACTGGGAGATTTAACAAAGAAACGAAATGGTAAAGAAATATGATAGGAAAAAGAATATTATCTAATAGTGTAGGTCAAACATCCCTAATCTGAAATTCCAAAATCCCAATACTCCTAAATCTGAAATTTTTTGAGAGCTGATCTGATGCTACAAGTTGAAAATTTGCCCCCTTAAACTTTGTTCCATGTATGAAGTTGTTGTTGTTATTATTATTATTGGTGCTAGAGATTGAGCCCAGAGCCTGGCACATGCTAAGCATGGGCTCTATCACTGAGGTATACCCTTAGCCCATGCACAAAATTATTTAAACTATTGTGTAAAAAAGAGGGTCAGACTCTGGGTTCAATCCCTTGCACCACACATTCACACACACAAATATATATATGTATATAAAATATTTATCATAAATATATAAACATATACTATGTTATATTTATATCATGTGCATATTAACATGAATAAAATATATACCAATATATTTATATAATTCATATTAATATATAAATAAATATTGGTATAAATTTATTATTATGTAAATGTATGCTACATATAAATATATATACATAATATAAAATTACCTCTACACCATTTGTATAAGGTTTTCGTGAAAAATAAATACATTTTGTGTTTAGACTTGGGTCTCATCTGCAAGATATCTCATTATGCATATGTAAATATTCCCAAGTTAAAAAAAAAATTCAAGCCGGGCACAGTGGCACATGCCTGTAATCCCAGCACTTAGGGAGGCTGAGACAGGAGAATCATGAGAGTTCAAAGACAGCCTCAGCCATGGCGAGGCGCTAAGCAACTCAGTGAAACCCTGTCTCTACATAAAACACAAAATAGGGCTGGGGATGTGGCTCAGTGGTCGGGTACCCCTGAGTTCAATCTCCGGTACCAAAAAAAAAAAAACAAAAACAAAAATCTTAAACATGTCTTGTCCCAAGCAAACAATAGACATAGATCTCAAAGCAAGAGAAGGCCAGGGAGTCTCACCAGTTCTCTTTGTGAACACCAAGTAGTGAAATAAAGAAAAAAAAAAAATAGAAAGGAAGGGAAGGAGGGAAAAGAAAAGAAAAGAAAGAGAAGGAAGGAAAATAAATGAAATGTGCCGCTGCTTTTACCTTGACAGCTCGGAGTGTCCTCTCAGACCCTCTTCTCCCCTCGTGGCTACCCACCCACCTACCTTTTATCAAACCAAGTGTGCGAAGAGATTTGTTTGCATTTTTACCCACAGTGTCATTTGATTCTGTAGCAAAATAAAAAGTTGTCAATGAAAGGAAATGGTGCAATTTGTGCATATGCAAGATGCTCAAGATTTCAAAGTTTTAGTGAGTCTAGCACAAAGATGTCCAAATGTTTTCTCTGGCGATATCTTCAGAGGCTAAACTGTGATTAATAGCCCAGAAAGAACCCTTTGAAGCGGGATTGGTGACATCAAAGTCGTAATCCAGGGGTGGCAGGAGCTCTATAATGAGTGGGAAGCATTTTAACACATTTCAAAGGATTTACAGCATGAATAAACAATAGACCTCAGCAGATGCACCACACACACCTTCCAGAAACATAACCTATAAGAAGTTTCCATTTTAATTTAAATGTAAATACAGTGTTCACACTCCTTTCAAATGTTAAGCATCCTCCTTCCTTTACCCCCAGACAGCCTCTTCCTGGCTAAGCACTCCTCCTTGCCCAGAACCCCCTCCTGCAGTTCTCAGAAACCGTGACTCCCTCAGTGCGGAAAGAGAACATGGAAGTCAGAGGTCTCTGGTGGAATTTATATCCTAGGCAGGAACTGGGTTAAGAAGAGAATCTGAAACGGAGCTTACAGGACCCACATGATTTCCTGGCTTCCATCTTAAAGGGAAAGAGATAGGGTGTCTGAAGACAGAGCTGGCGCTTCTAAAAGGTGGCAATTTCCCACCTTCTTCCTAAGATTTTCATCTCTGGGAAAACACTTGGCACTGCCATTTCGTCCTTAGTTGTCTCTGAAAAATTGCCCCAGGTGTTGGGCTGTTGTTTTAAATACTCTGGCATTGACTTTAGTCTCCCTCTGCTGCCCCCTCTGGGCTGACCTGACTCCATGCAGGTGCAGGGCACTGATGACTAGGTAAATATTTGGGAAATTTGCCTATTCTCCCTTGGAACAAGAAATAGGCTAAACTATGATTGCAAAGTAATGCTGGAAATGTCAAAAACTGTTTCAAATTGCTACAAGTACAAGGAGCTGTAAACAAAAGATCAAGTCATGTTATAAGATTAAGTGATCTAAGTAGACCAGAGTATTAAAACTGTTACCCCACAGTTAGCTTGGATACCAAGAATGGACACCATATCTGTGGTCCACATCACAATAACTGCATGCTATTCCTGCCTACATTAGCATGACCTTATTTTGGGGGGAGGAATGTCATGCACAGGCAAATAATGATTATTCACTTCCTAAAACTCATCAACTTTTTTATAGAACATGTCAGCTGTTAATTGATGCATGTCAGCTGTTAATTGTGGTTCCATGAATCCTTCCTTTCAAAACCCTCCCCTTGCTGATTCCAGCAATCCTGGACTGCTTTAGTATGATCCTTACTCAATTCTAATCAAAGGCCCTCACTATGAAAGACCTGCCTAAATCAAAGAGGGCCGTGGTTTTGTGAAGGGAAGGAATCAAGAATATATGGGAGAGTTGCTAATGTAGCTTTATTTCTCAGCAAACTCTGACTTCAGTTTCCTTTCTCCAAGGCACTGTCAAAGCTTTGAGAAGTGGTCTCCCATTGCTGCTGGAAGCAAAAAACTGTGCTTTGTGTCATAGACGGGTTGGGTTAGTAAACTGTGGGGAGCTGGCTTGGGACAGACTGTGCCATCGTGATACTTGCAGTGACTGAAATAGTCTAATTTTAGTTTATTGCACTATGGCTAGCAAAATGCAAGGAGTTTAATTCAGTAGTTCTATTAAAACACACTATAGAGCCAGGCAGTTCCCAGCAGCTCAGGAGGCTGAGGCAGGAGGATCACGAGTTCAAAGTCAGCCTCAGCAACTTAGCAAGGCCCTGTCTCAAAATAAAATATTAAAAGGGCTGGAGATGTGGCTCAGGTTTTAAGTACCCCTGTGTTCAATACCCCATACCAAACAAACAAACAAATAAAAACACCACACTGTAGAATTTTGTATGTTAAAAAATTTTTTAGCTCATCTTTATAACCATCTATCCTAAATCTATAACAAGGACTTGCTCAGTTTTGAAACATTAAGGAAACTCAAGATAGCCATAATATATGACAGAGCTGCAGGCAGCCAACTAGAAGAAAATGTATGATGTTATATTTTTGTCCTGCAGTGTTTACTTTCTCCCCTGACACTTATCTATGGCTTTAAGGATTAATGTTAATAAATGGGCAGAGCAGGGTGGAAGAGTTCCCAGCCCACATGGACACAGCCTAATCTCATATGACAAGAATAGGGATGATTTATATAGAGGAAAAAGGAGCTGTGGTTTTGTGAAGGAAGGAATCAAGAATACATAAGAGCTGTCGGGCGTGGTGGCTGTAATCCCAGCACTTTGGGAGGCTGAGACAGGAGGATCGGGAGTTCAAAGCTAGCCTCAGCAACCGCGAGGCACTAAGCAACTCATTGAGACCCTGTCTCTAAATAAAACACAAAGTAGGGCTGGGGATGTGGCTCAGTGGTCAAGTACCCCTGAGTTCAATTCCTGGTACCAAAAAAAAAAAAAAAAAAAGATACATAAGAGGGCTGGTGATGTAGTTTGGTGGTAGAAGGCTTCCCTGACATGTTTCAGGAACCCGAGGTTCTATCTTTAGCACGGGAGTGAGGAGGGGAGGGCACGGACAACCTTTTCTCCCATCTGTTCTATTGAAGGAAAATAGACACAGATAACAAATTCATTCTTTTATAAATATACAACTTTACTGTTATCATGCTCATGGGAAATTCTAAGACCAAAAGAAACCCATTCTCCATTTTGGTATTGATTTCTAGTTGGCAGTTGTAAGGAATTTTTGCATAATTAATACATCCAGACTATTTGCTTGGGGTTTATTATTATTAATTATTATTATTATTCTTAAGGAAGTAAATGACATCTTAAAAGACTTTTGACCCAGAAATCTCAAATTATAAAGCTAGGGAAAAACCAGTAACTCCTTCCTCCCTCTTTAAGCCTTAAAACTTATAGGATGTCAGCCCAGCAAACAACTATGTCCAGTCCCAGACTGGAAGTAAGCAGTTATCAGGAAGTAAGCAGGTTTTCTTTCCTAACACACTAAATAGTGAATTGCTCTCTGTTTTCTGCATTTTTTGCTACAACTACAGAAGTTGCCAGTTCAGTTTGCCTTAATGATAAGAATTTCCTCTTAGAACCAGATGAAGGAAGTTCATTCCCTTATTTTATTTTATTGTTTTTTTTTTGTCTTTTAGTTTTTGTTATCTATTTATTAGAACTAGAGGTTGAACCCAGGGTTGCCTTACCACTGAGCTATATTTCCAGTCCTTTTTATTTCTTGTTTTGAGCTGGGATCTTACTAGGACTTCACTAAATTGCTAAGGCTGGCCTTGAACTTAAGATCCTCTTATCTCAGTCTCCCAAATGGCTGGGATTATAGACATGCACCACCATGCCTAGATCATCCCCTTGACTGACTGATTTTGGTGGCATTTGCTTGGGAAAACATGGCCATAATGTATGCTCACAAATGTACTAGAGCCTAGACTGCTGACATTTGTGTAACATCTACCCAAGAAGACCTGACTCACTCAAACAAAATGAAAAGAGATCCATGCATCCATATCTGTGAGCACCCACATGTCAGTGAGGTGTGAGAATGGCATACTCCAATGTCAGAAACATCCTATGAAACACAGTTGCTTTCAGTCCAACCAGGGCTGATCCTGGGCAAAATCATGATTTGGGCAAACAAGTATTCAAGTTCCCACACTCCTTTTCACTTTTGTCTTTCCACTTCTAAAGGTACACCATGGCTTTAATACTGCCCCTTTCCTATCCTCACAACCAATTCCCCTGACTTCTTTGGGCACCCTTGAATTTTTCCAGGCAGTAGATTCCCATCAAATCTCCTTTGTCTTTGTTCCAAAGTTGAGGTCACTAGGCTCCTTTGACAATTTAGGTGTGACTCGTTAATAGATAAGTGTATTAGTTTGCTCCACTGCGATGTTTGTATAGCATGGAAAGCTTTCTAGAAACAATATTTTAATGGATGATTCTAGACCATTAAGTGTCCAGGTAAGAGGGATAGTTTGAAAATAGGAGACTTTGCATTTAATGATGTTCAAGTTATTCACATTTGGAGAAAATGTATTAAGGGTCTCCTATGAGTCTCTCTTTTTTTTTCTTTTCTTTTTTTCTGGAATTGAACCTAGGAGTATTCTACCACTGAGTTATATCCCCAGTCCTTTTGTTTTTTGTTTTTTGTTGTTGGTTTTTTAAAAATCTTAAGACAGGTTCTTGCTAAGTTACCCAGGCTGGCCTCAAAATTGCAATCCTCCTATCTCAGTCTCCTGAGCAGCTGGAATAACAAGTGTGTGCCACCACACCCAGCTTCTCCTGTAGGTCTTACAAAGATGAATAAAATAGTTTTGGGGTTTTTTAAATTTTTTTTTTCCCTCAGGGAGAGATAGCCTAGAGAAGCTATGGAGGGACGGAGACAAGACTTTAAAACAATTCATTGCAATTTGGAGCAGAAAGTATTCTAATAAACCTCTGAATAAAATGACATGACAGAATAGAAGATAAGTTTTCCTGAGAGAATAAGACCCTAGAGATGTGGCAATGAACAGGCTATCTTTTGAAGGTTTAGCAGGAGTTTGACCGGAGAAGGGATAGATTTTATTTGGAAGACATGAGCAAGAAAGACCCAGAGTGACAATCTGGAAGTTCGAGAGGGTTCCAGAGAGCTTGTAAGGCAAATTCCCAGGAAGCTTCTAATTTTAATATTAGACATTTAATAATAACATTATTAATAACTAAAACATAATAACTAAAACATTCATAATTTTACCCTCGCAAGCAAGTGATTCCTTATCAATGAAAATAGTGGGCAGTTTAGGGAAGAAGAAATCACAGAAAAGGAAGACTTTGCTTAGGCATCATAAATCACTTGTGGACCCATGAACAAAAGCTTTGCTTCACTCTTCCAGTGGCTTTTAGGCAGAATGTCCGTTCATTGTGTGGCTCAATGTAAGTGGTTTGGCTACAAGCTACTAGGGTACTTGTGGTAATTAATTTTTACACAGTGCTAATGACTCCAAAATCATCAGTTGAATTTCATGAATCAGGTAATTGCACATAGAGAAGTGACATTTTGTATTCCAAGACTAAGAATTCTAAAAAAAGGTCCAGGAAGGAGAGAATAAATATTACTGAAGACATTTTAAAAAAATCCCTAACATTTCTGCCCAACACACCTTACCAATTGATGGGGTGAGGGTGTGAGTTCCATGATTCGCCCAAACACTTCTGCTTCCTATGTTTTCTTTTTTTTTTTTAATATAAAGGAATTTTTAATGTATCTTTTAGTTGTAGGTGGACACAATACCTTTACTATTTTTATGTGATGCTGAGGATCAAACCCCGTGCCTCACATGTGCCAAGCAAGCACTCTACCACCGAGCCACAACCCCAGCCCCCTATGTTTTCAATTAAGACACAGAGCTACATGAAGCTTCAGAAAATAAGGTAGTGTTAGCTTTATATTATGCAGGTTGGCAATTCAGTGCCTGGAGCTGTAAACACTACCTTGGATTTCCCTCTTTAGCATAGAAGCAATAGAAAGAACACTAGACTTAAAGTCTAGCTTTTATTACATGTCACAGAGGAGTTTGAGTAGATTGGTGTTTTCCGCTCATGTACCACAGCATTCTGCCTTGTGGCCAGGGTGCACACATTTTGGGGCTGCACAACTTCATCTAGATCATTGTGGGGGGTGTGGTGTCAAGAAGGGTGGAATCTGTGAGAGGGAACACCTGAAGCTTTACTTGGTTGTAAATGAGAGGGCTAGTCAGAGCAGCAAATGGTACTTCTCAAAAAGCAACATCATGCTAAACAACAAGGAAGCTAGGAAGTATAATGACTGTTGATGCAGCAGGGCACAGGGGTGCATGCATAATCCCATCAAGGCTGAGGCAGGGGGATGGAACGTTCTAGGCTGGCCTGGGCAATTTAGGGAGTGCCTGCCTCAAAACAAAAATAAAAAGGGCTGAGGATGTAATTCAGTGGTAAAGTGCACCAAAGTTTGATCCCCAGTGCTAAAAAAAAAAATTTGTGGATGTAAATTGGAATCTTAAAAAGTTGAGTAATGGAGTAATGATAGGCTTCCATCCAGCTCTGACACTCTATCTATGGTTGGGAAATATATTCTGAAAGACCCCTGAGATGAGAGTAATAAGAAAAAGCAAAATAGAAAAAAAAAAAAAGAATACAAACAACAATAAATGTTGACAAGAACGTGGGGGAAAAGGCACATTTATACATTGCTAGTGGAACTAGCAACCTGGAAAGCAGTATGGAGATTCCTTAGAAAACTTAGAATGGAACCACCATTTGACCCAGCTATCCCACTCCTTGGTCTATACCCAAAGGACTTAAAAACAGTGACGCAGCCACTTCAATATGTATAGCAGCTCAATTCACAATAGCTAAACTGTGGAACCAACCTAGATGCCCTTCAAAAGATGAACAGATAAATAAACTGTGGTATATATACACAATGGAATACTACTCAGCATTAAATGAGAATAAAATTATGGCATTTGCAGGTAAATGGATGGAGTTGGAGAATATCATGCTAAGTGAAGTAAGCCAATCTCAAAAAACCAAATGCCAAATATTCTCTCTGATAAGTGGATGCTGATCCATAATGGGGGGGAGATGGTAAGAATGGGGAGATTTTTGTCAAAGGGGAGGGTAGGGAAGGAGGGTACATAGGGGCAGGATTGATGGTGGAATGAGATGGACATCATTGCCCTAGATATATTTATGACTGCACATATGGTGTGACTCTACATCGTGTACAACCAGAGAAATGAAAAGTTGTGCTCCATTTGTGTACAATGAATCAAAATGCATAAAAAAAGAAAAAACAAAATACAGAAGATAAAACTAAAATCTGCAGAATGTATTATTTCTTAGCCTTTAGGTAGGTGACAGAAGGAGAGGGGCTTATGTGAATTGAGAAAATTTAAATAACAGTTTTTCTGAGAAAATTTAGATGGTTTTACCAAAGCCTGGATATTTGATTTGCCAATGCTCTCATCACAGCTGACCATGAGCAAGCAACGATGCTGTTTCTGTGGTCTCTTCAGCTATCATACCTCATCCCTCACTTTGCTATGGTGGCTAAAATGAATGTGTTCAGTTTTCTAATTTTTATATCTTTCTTGTTCCTTAACACATGAAGAAGGGGATAGAGGTTTAGTTTTTGCTCCCTCTTAAAAATGTTTTTAAGATAAGCCGGGAGGTGGTGCAAGCCTGTAATCCCAGCACTTAGGGAGGCTGAGACAGGAGAATCGTAAGTTCAAAGCCAGCCTCAGCAACGGCGAGGCGCTAAGCAACTCAGTGAGACCTTGTCTCTACATAAAACACAAAAGAGGGCTGGGGGTGTGGCTCAGTGGTCAAGTGCCCCTGAGTTCAATCTCCAGTACCAAAAAAAAAATGTTTTTAAGATAAATGAATTCAAGGTTAACATCTTCATAGTATCTATTCTCCTAGTAAAAATTATGCCTCTTTTTAGCAAATTTGGACATTAGCAAATATTAGCCATCTTTAAAAATTGCATACTTATGTGAAGATAACTGCCAATTATATGACCCTTTTTTCTACTGAATCCCTGAAAGCATTCCAAGTTAGCTTTTGATCTGTAGATCCAAGTTTAATTTTAACATTTATCAGTTCTTCTGCTTCATTCTAAGGAATGACAACTCCACATGATTAACTCCTTTATAAAAGTCCCTAGTATGACATGCAGGTATATGTCCCTGAGAAAAACTACAGCAATTTGAGAATCCAGAAGTCAGAAGTAGCGTACTGAGAAAGGTAGCATTCTACAGAAAACAAAACTGGCAACATGGCTAATTAACCAGGATCATTCATATCGAATAACCTACACTGACAGTGGTTTTCCCATTTACTTGGGAGGCTAAGGCAGGAGGATTGTTAAATTTATGGCCAGCCTAGGCAACTTAGCAAGACTCTGTCTCAAAAGGGCTGGTGATATATCTCAGTGGCAGAACACTTGGCTAGCATGCACAAGGCCTAGAAGGAAAAAATAATCAGTAATCAATTACATCCTAAGTCCATAAGATAAGACTCTAGAAAGTTTTAAAAATCAGTTATTCTGACTACTGTATCACAATTCTATAAAACCAAGTTCTCAAAAAAGTGAACCCATACTTAAAGTGATTCTTTTCCCCTCCTCCTCCTCCTCTTCCTCTTCCTCCTCCTTCTTTGAACTGAAATTAAACTCAAGGGCATTTTATCACTGAACTACATTCCCAGTCCTTTTTTTATTTTGAGACAGGGTCTCGCTTGCTAAGTTGCTGAAGCTGGCCCCAAATTTGTGATCCTCTGCCTCCAGCCTCCTCCGAGTTGCTGGGATTACAGTCTTGCACCATCACACCCAGTTTAACTTTATTCACTAACATCACAATACCTACAAGATTCAGTGAAAGAAGACTTTCTGGGCACTGGCATTTTATGAGTTGGTAAACAAACAAGAAACTCAAACACATACACACACTCTCTCACTCTTTCTTTCCCTCTCTCTCTCTCTCTCTCTGAGTGATATATAAAGATACACATACATACACTGTACATATATACAGTCTATGAGAACTTACCCTCTGTCCTGTCATATCTATAAGGTATGAGGAATGCGTATGCCTGGCTGTCCAGAAAAGGTCTGGCAGTGTAGGATGTGTAGGGCATGAGTTTTATAGCAGGTTCCCATTTTTAAAACTTTCTAAATAAAGTCTTATCTTACAGACTTAGGATGTAATCAGTTACTGATTTTTTCTCTCCTGGGCCTTGTACATGCTAGGCAAGTGTTCTAGCCCTGAGCTATATCCTCAATCCATTTTATTTCGAGACAGGGTCTTGCTAAATTGCCTAGGCTGGCCAATAATTTAACAATCCCCCTGCATCAGCCTCTGAAGTAGCTGGGATTGTAAGTGTGTGCTGCTGTGTGAGGCTCTGAATATTTTTTAAAAGACCGAGAATAAAGGACAGCAGAGTTTATTTATCTGAGGAAGGCATTCTACGAGCACCACAACTGTCTGCTCATTCTCCAGCTGCAGCTCTATGCAATCCTGTGTCAATTCTTTTGAGTCAGTGCAAATAAGCTATCTTATATTTGTATTAACCTTTAAAAAGTACATGGATTCCTTTCAGAAGTTACAAGTTCTTTGAAGCTAGGCACCAAGGATCTATTTCTTTTTCCATTCATTAATTCAAAAAAATATTTCTTCAGGGCTGGGGATGTAGCTTAGTGGTAGAGTACTTGCATACCATACTTGAGACCTGGGTTCAATTTCTAGGACCACCAAAAACAAACAAAAACTTTCAGCACCTGCTGTAAGACTTACAATGTGCCCTACACATGACACTGAAGAATAAAATGCTCATTGAAGACTCTATGATGCACCAGAATATTTTAAATTATTTCTACCCTTGCCTCCTAGAGATAGATCATATCCACCATCTCTTCACAAACTTCAGTGTGACAGATTCTTCTTTCAGTCTTCCAAGACCACTTATGGCTCATTATCCCAAGAAGCTAAGCAATTGTGAGCCATTTTGACAAGTTAGTGCAGCACCATGATGAGTAATAAATTTCTGGTTTAAATATTTCTAGAGAATATCTCATCAGAGCCAAATGATGCAGCACTGAAAGCTACCCATGAATCTTATGAACACTGTGCCTTTGACTCTCCAAGTGCCCTGAGGACAGGAACTAAGTCTACTCTATTGATCACCCCGTTCCTAGCACTAAGCATTCAAGAATTGTGAATCAACGAATTGTGTTGCAATAAATTTTATTTAACATGACATCCAAAACTCTCTAAGAGCATGCCCTAGCTTACCTCATTTCCCTTCATGTTTCCTAAATTCTTAGTCCATCTCTAGGGATGCTCCGATTCTTTCAGACTCTTTGCTCAAGGTATCTGATGCCCAGATTACAGAGGGGCAGTGATTAAGCATGTGAGTTCTGAGGTCAAAACACCTGGAATTTGTCTCAGTTCTGCCACTTGTTATTCCTAATAATGGCTTGGACGACTTACTTGCCTTCTTAGTGTTTGGGTTTCATCATCCAGAGAGCTGGATGAGTATTTACTGAGTTATGGAATAAAGTGTTTCTATTAAATTGATAGAGTTTCAGTGGCAGTGGAGATGCTGATGGCGATGGTGCCAGGAATTTACCTGGAGCCATATGGAACCTCTAGAGATCTTGGTTGGGAGGAGTTCTAATGAAGCTAAGTTACTTGATTCCACTTTTTGACCATCTCTTCATCATATATTTTGGGCTTTACAAAAAAATGCTATTAATTAAAGTTTCTGGTTAATCAAAGATTTTATAGACTTATCCAATTTTCTAATGGCCAGAGTCTCATTAAATGTTGGTTTGGATTAATAGAGGGAAAAGTAAATAAATTGAGGATTTAAGGCTTGAGGGTGTGTTTTAATTTTTTCCTGTTTATCTTCTTAAAATATTAATTAATTAATTGTGGTACTAGGAATTGAACCCAGGGATCCTTTGCCACTAAGTTACATATTCAGCCTCCATCCTTTTTTGTTTGTTTGTTTAATTTCATTTTGAGACAGAGCCTCACTAAGTTGCTGCGGCTGGCTTCAAACTTGTGATTCTCCTGCCTCAGCCTCCAGAGTTGCTGGGATGACAGGTATGCCCCCTCATACCTGACTTTTTAAGGTATTATTTTAAGACATGAACATCATAAAAATCTCAACAAAGAGTGAGAGAGAAAGGGGTAAAGTGGCCCATAATAATGCACAATTTTATCTGCTGCTTTTTAAAAAATCAGAGATCAAGAAAATAGAGAAATCCACTTATTTTGCCCCATATCTGTTCCTCTACTCCAGATCAGAACAAATACTACCATTTGTTGAGTGTCTATGATGTAGTAGATACTATGCTACGGGTTTAAAATGAATTACTTAATACAACAACCCTATGAGCCATCTCATCTGTCCACAAAGAAAGGAAACTGAGGCAAATAGTGTTCAAGCCCTTTCTCCAAAGTCAGAGCACTAAGCAGATATGTTGAAAGAGCCCATCAAGATGCCCTAATTAAACTGTAGTTGTTTCAGAAATGTTCATATTATACAAAGCAGACCACTGAGTGATTGATGAGATTGCTGACTGACCAAGCTGATTGAACTCCATTGATTTTAGATGATGTCTGGATTATTTGGGTCATTTACACACCAAACCAACTCAATAGAATAGTGATCCCATTGACTACCCAACAGTCACTATTGCTAGGGCTAAGCCAAACCTAATCATCTGGAAAACAGTTGATTTGGTTTTTATATAACTTGAACTACTCTTGTGAAGAGCCAAGAATGGAACAACTCATACTAAGATTGAACCTTAATAAAATCTTAACAGTCTTCTCTGTCAACCTCCAATTCTCCAGTTCAGTTAGGCAACATTTAATTTAGTTTACTGATGTCTCACATATGCAGGGGGATAAAGTTCACAATTGTTACTCCACACAGCCGTGGTTTACAGTGTTCTCTTTGTACAACATGTTGGCACCAAAACAAATGATTAACATTATATACTTCTAACATATGAACCAGACTATCAGGAGCGGGGCTTGTGTTCTAAAGAGAAAAATATAGTTTCTATTAACATGACCTAAATTCCTGGGGGAAAAATATATTAAGTTTTGATCTATTTCTCAATAGAGAGATCATAATTATAATGGCTTTGTTTCTAATTTATTTGATTTAAAGTTTCTAGAGTTATCTTTTAGTAAGTGTGTGTGTGTGTGAGAGAGAGAGAGAGAAAGAGAGAGAGTGAGCAAGCAAGAATGGGAATGAATGGGGCTGGGATTGTAGCTCAGTGGTAGAGTGCTTGCCTCACATGCGTGAGGCCCTGGGTTCGATCCTCAGCACCACATAAAAAAAAAATAAAGACATTGTGTCCATCAACAACTAAAAAAATATATATATATATTATAAAAAAAAAAAGAATGGGAATGAATGACCTGAAAATTCCATTTTAGATTTCATAGTGGCATAAATTAATAAACTGTGAACGGCTCTGAGACTTCTCCAATAGAAACTATTGAAATATGAAATGATATGGAAATGAAAGAAAACTTTTAATATTAAATGGGAATAGTTTTCTTTTCTATGAATGAGAAGGATACTGGTAAAGAAAAGCAGGCTCTATTTTCTTGTATTTCTGACCACTGGGAAAAATCAAAGCTGCTGTATTTGCTATACTTGACAGGATCATTAAAGAAATAAAACAAAAAGGCTCTAAGTTGAACCACCACTTAAAAATAAAATGTCCAGTCGCTATCCTATTTAGGAGCTATGCAGGGACTATTAAGATGTGCTGGAGGGAGACAGTGGATCTGATTCACAAGATACTAATTTTTCCAATATTAGAGTCCTTATTACAACTCATATTGAAATCTATTTTCTTTTTTTCCTGAAGACAAAGCAGCAAGAGAGCTCCTAGAGCTAGGAAAATAGGAGGAACTTTGAGAAATGGATTTCAGCTCCACACTGGAAGAATTCTCTGGATGAGAAAGATTAGGGGGAAAACATCCTGGGATCTACAGTGCTTCAGTGAGGCTCATATGATTCTCCACCCTCAAGTTGTTTTTCACAAAAAGGATCTTACTAGTTTCAGAAGCCCGAACATGAAAGCCATTTCTTAGCATTTCTGCAGTAAAGATATCTATTGGACTTTTGGAATCAATATTCTCACACTTTTTGACCATTATGAAAATATTATTCACCTCACATCTCTTCACAACCCACAAAGCTAGTGCTTCATGAAACACATGGTGGAAAACATGGCTCCCCATGGAAAATACCAGGCTCTTCTGTGTCTGCAAAGAGCCACAGGAACTGAAAAAAAGCTTTTGCTGGGACACTGCAAAATTAGAACAACTTCTCTCACACGTTGAGAAATAGTCTCAAGTTAAGTCTGTGCATATGCTATTTCCATTATTCACAAGTGACCCTCAATGTCATTGCCGGTTTCCTGAAACAAGAATCTTACTGTTATCAACAAAACATTATTTTACAAAGATGGGAAGCAACTGTAATCCCAGCTACTCCAGCCTGAGGCAGGAGGATAGCATGTTTGAAGCCAGTCTGGACAACTTAGTGAAACCTGGTCTCAAAATAAATTTACAAAACAGGGCTGTCTTGAGTTCATTCTCAAGTATGCAATGAGGGAAGAAGGGAGGAAGGAAGGAGAAAGGAAAGGAAAGAAAAGGAAAAGAATCCACCTATCACTTGGCTTTGTGTTCTTTGGGGTGACCATCATGAGGGGCACAGTGACATTTCTGCATACTAGTCAACATGGCAACTAGTAAGTGAAATGTGGCTAGTCTGAATTGAGAAGTGCCCTAAACATAAAGCACACACCAGATTTTGAAGACAGTACAGAAAAGGTAAAGTATCTCAATAATTTTATATTAACTACACATTAAATGATAATATATTTGAGGCGGGTATGGTGGCCCACGCCTGTAATCCCAGTGGCTCAGTCAGGAGGATCCAGAATTCAAAGCCAGCATCAGCAAGTGTGAGGCACTAAGCAACTCAGTGAGACCCTGTCTCTAAATAAAATACAAAATAGGGGTGGGATGTGGCTCAGTGGTTGAGTGCCCCTGAGTGTAACCTCTGGTACCAAAAAAAAAAAAAAAAAGGATAATATATTTGATGAGTTATAGATGTATTATTGACATTGATTTCACCCATTTATTTTACTTTTTAAAATATGGCTAATAGGGGACTGGGCAGCATTGTCCTCTAAGGTTCTTCAAGAAGAGTCAACTGAGAAATTTCAAACCATTACAACTCAAAACAACATTTCAGTTAGAGATTATGAGGGGTCCCTTCTCTGGAGGCTTTTCTTAAAACCCTTCTTTGTAGATGGGGAAGGTGGTCAGAGCTTTAAATAGAACCTGCTGATGCCAAGTTCAGGTAGATCTCAGCCTGAGATCTCTTTTTTCCACCCCGATTGGTGGGACAGGAGGAAATGCAGACAGAACTTCTAAAAAGAAAGAAGCATTTAAGCTGCTTATATCTGAACAAGAAGAAAACAGCACTTGGAGAATACAAATTCAAAACCTAAGGGCATCCTGGAGTGTGTCGGGGGTTGGGGAACTAGGAGTTTCAAAAGATGCCCTCTTCACTACGCCACACCACACACTCATCTTGCCCTCAAGAAGCCCAACCAAGACAATCAAGATAATGAGAGTCTCAAGGACAAGGGCCAAAAACCATTAACAAGGGGCGAAAGAGCCAGGAAGGCATGGTTTCTGCAGGTGCGGCATGGTTTCTGCAGGTGCTGCCTGGCCTCTCTGCTTCTCCTTCCGCCTGTTCACAGAAGCCGGGGAGCCCCAGCCGCTTCCACCCAGCAGCTGGAGCGGTGAGGCTCGCTGCGCAGCGAGTCCACACGTGCAGGGCTGCCGAGAGGCTGGGCGGGAGCGAGGACACGGCATTTGTGCACGCTGGTGCTCCCCGGCACCGTCTGTCCTTTAATCACGAGAATGCAACATCGTTTCTGGGAAAGCCCCACCCCCCCTACTCCGCCCCAGGAAGGGGCCCGCAATCGCTTTCAGATGGCACAGTCCCTGAGAACTACATCCGCAGTCCCCGGCAGGAGTCCTAATGAGAGCCTCATCCTTGTCTCTCTAGATTCAAAATATGGAGTTCTGACTGGAGCTCCTTCTGAAGTTCACAGCTTGTTATAATAGACCTCGGGCTCTGGAAGGCTTGCAGCCAGCACCGTGTATCACAGGACAGCCCACATTTCTAATGTGTTTCAAGCGCTCTCTGGACTACCAGGAGATTGTGTTCACAAATTACTCTCCACTGAGCACCTCCTACATGCCAGCTCCTCTCTAGGAGGAGACCACTACAGGCATGAAATCCTTGTGCTCAGGGACTTAGATTCGAGAGGCACCAGGAGTTTCACCCAACCCAGAATTCTCAGAGGAAGTGGTGCTAGGACTGAGTTTCGAAGAAAAAAATTTGGGAGGGGGTGGACAGGGATGGAAAGTGTGGTGATGGGGAGAGGAATAGCAGAAGTCACTCTAGAGAGCAGAATTAGTATGAAGTTTTGAAGCAATGTCATAGTACTGACCAGGTGTACTGTATATAAATGCAATAGAAGACACCATCTCTGTTCTCATCAGAGCTTGAGATCTTAGCAAGTAGGTAAATAAGATGGTTACATGAGACAGCAGCACCTCAGGACAGACCAAGGTGCTGAGGTGCACACATCCAGTTGTAGATTGTTGTAGATGAGGATCCTGTGTATTAACATATGCTATTTCCATTATTCACAAGTGACTCTCGGTGTCATTGCCGGTTTCCTGAAACAAGAATCTTATTGTTATCAGCTGCAGGCTGGTGCTAAGAAAATCCCCAGCTAATGATGGAAACTGCCAGTCTCCCAGAAAGCTTTGTGGTTTTTCAGCTTATGCTTTGGGCATGAACTGAGTGACCCCAGGTACTTAGCCTCCCTGGGGATAAGCAAGAAAAGGCTTCACTTTTCTCTCTGACTTTCCCCACTTCTGTGAGAAGGGCAGTTCCTTAACTGTATCTCAGAACCATTTCATAGATTTTCAGTTATAATCACTGGCGTCACATCTCCAGCACTTTTTGTTTTTTATTTTGAGACAGGGTCCTGCTAGGTTGCTCAGGGCCTTGCTAAGTTGCTGAGGCTGGCTTTGAACTTTTGATCCTTCTGTCTCAGCCTCCCAAGCTGTTGGGATTTCAGGTGTGCACCACTGTGTTTGGCTCATTGCTTATTTTTAACCTTTAACATAGCAACACAAAACTTTTTTTTTTTTTTTTAACTGAGGATTGAACCCAGGGATACTCTACCACTGAGCCATATCCCTTCCCCTTTTCATTTAGAGGCAGGGTATCATTAAGTTGCCCAAGCTGGCCTTGAACTTGTGATCCTTCTACCTCAGCCTCCTAAGTCGCTGAGATTACAGGCATGAGCCATTGCATTTGGCCTTAAAGCTCTTTTTCCCACTCTCCTCTCCCCAAGCTGGATGTATGGCTTTAGTGGCTTGTGGGCTGGCTCTTCTCTGGACTAGCTCCTAGGGTGTGGGGAACAGAGGAAGGGAGAAGAGGGCAGAACTCTCCTTCCCTGTTGGGGGATACTACAGATCCTCTATAGCTCCTCACAAGGGTCCTTGTGTTTTATGTGGAGAGGTGGTAGCCCCCACATACCCCAGAGTTAAGGAACTCACACTCAACAGCTAACCTAGCTCTTGGTGACCTTTTAAGGACCAAGTTGTATCCTCTCAATAGTCCTTAGTTGTATAAACCCTAATACCTCAGATTGTGACTCAACTTGGATGAAGGGTCTTTAAAATTGAAGTGAGGCCTTTAAATTAAAATGATGATGTTAGTGTGGACCCTGATCCAATCTGATTGTTGTTAGAAAAAACATAAACAAGAAAGAAGAGGCGATTGGGACACAAATGACATGGCCCAAGGGGTGACCACAGTGAGGAGGAGGCTATCTGCAAGCCAAGGAGAGAGGCCATTGAAGAAACCAAGTCTGCTACACCCTGATCCTGGACTTCCTGGAACTGTAAGAAAACATCTATTGTTTAAACCACCCAGTCTGTGTTAACTTGTTATGGCAGCCCTAACTAGTACATGATCCCTTGCCAGATGAGGCCACGTCTCCCGGCCCGTCCTGAGCTGGACACTTGCACTGCATTCACATCACAAGTGCATCTCTTAACCTTCCTGCTCTCTGATCTCAATTTCTTCTGTGTCCTGTGGGTTCATGAAAGAGCCTTCTATTTTTTTCTAAAAAACTGAAAAACCAAAGGAGAGCAGTTTCCATTATGACTTAATTCACTCTCCACTTAGCTTTTCCCCCAACAAAGGGCTAATTGCATTTTATTAGCCAAGAAAGTACTCAGCTAAGGGATGAGGTTTTACATTATATATATATTTTTATATTATATAGATTTATATTATATATATATATATATTTTAAAAATGATTGACTCCAAGTTTCACTAATGACTCTTTTGGGAATTCCCCCCTTTCATCAGTGTTGGGAGAGGAAAAACACATCCTTCCTCTGCCCTCATAAGGGCCAGGAGATGAAGGTAACTTGCAATAACCCTCTCAGAACTGAGAATGTAGGATGCAGGGACTTCTAGTTTCCCCCATGGACCTTATTTCTAGGTGGTCAAGCCTCTGATTATGCTGCTGCACACACTCACTCTGGAGAAAACACCTGAGTTTTTCAGTTTTGTGCTTGGGCAGTGAGCTCCTCTACCCAGCCGATTGGGCAAACTAATCTGTGACAAGAATACCTGGAGGAAAAAATGATCTTTGTTTTTGAGATTTGAAGAATGAAAAAACATCTCAAGACTAGGAGATTAAGATGTGTGTCATCTGGCCACAAATGTTCCCCTTCAAGAAGGTACCCATCAGCCTGTGATCACCTCTGTCCTATACAAACCACCCCTAAATCAGCCTCCTAGCAAAAGGGCCCTTCAGAACAAGATGGTCCTTCATTTTCCCATCAGCTAACATATTGTAATGAGGTTCTTTCTCTACCTCTGTCTGACCTCTTAACTAATCGGCTTCTGTCATGCAGCAGTAGGCAGACCAACCCTGTGTGTGGTGACAATATTAATGTAGTAATGCCTCTAAGTGATGAAAAGATATGTCTCAATAGCACAGTTATTTAAAAACCAACCAACCATGCTTCATTACCAGACTCAAAAATATCATAGGAGGCCAAAGATATATTGGGGGCGGGGCACAAAACTCTCTCTGCCCTGCAGAAAAAGAACACAGCTCCCTAGCCCAGTCAGGGACAATGGGGCTCCCTGTCTCTTTTGGTCCAAGTGAGAGCAACCCAGATTCCCTTGGAGTAACACCCTGTCTGTGATATGAAGGTCCAAGGCCTAACCTCACTAAAGCCTCTGGCACCCCCACATGATCAAGCAATTCAAACCCACAA
Source organism: Xerus rutilus (assembly GCA_028644305.1). NCBI lineage: Eukaryota > Metazoa > Chordata > Mammalia > Rodentia > Sciuridae > Xerus > Xerus rutilus. The sequence goes on along the minus strand of CM053402.1, from coordinate 104,627,662 downwards.
ACATGCTCTTTTACCCACACAGGCCCAGGGATTGCTGCCCCACCCCCTTCCATGGTGATGCCTTTGTGAAACCCAGGGAAGACCTGAACAACACTCTGCTCTTAGTTTCTGAAAAACCCCTCTAGACGTATTGCACCTCACTTGCTCTTCATTAACCTCCAATTATCCTTCCCCATGCCTAACTCCATAAACATCTCCAAACCCTATCCCCAGTAGGGCAGATTTGAGACTTGGGTCCCCATTTCTTCACTCTTGACTGCCTTGTGAATGAACTCTTTAGCAGAACTTATGGTTTAGTGATTGGCATACAGGTGTTGGAGGGTGTATAAAAGGAGCTTGGATGGGTAACTTTAGTGTCCAAGACTCTAAACTCTCTAAACCCTCCATCTACTATTCAGAAAGAGTGAGTTGAACTGTGTTTCTGCTACCCGAAGATTCATATGGACAAGTCCTAACCCCAAGTACCTCAAAATGTAACCTTATTTGGAAATAGGCGTTTTGTAGATTAAGAATTTAGATGAGGTCATGCTGGAGCAAGTGGCCTCTTATCCAATAATGACTAATATCCTTATAAATAGGGGAAACTTGGACACAAACTCACAGGAAGAACACCATGAGAAGATGAAGGCAGATATAAGGATTGTACAGAAGCCAAGGAGTGCCAAAAATTGTCAGAAAACCACCGGAAGCTAAGAGAGAGGCTTGGAACAAACCTACCCTCAGAGCCCTCCAGGGGCAGCCACATCTGCCTTCCTCTTGGACTAAGACAATACATTTATGTTGTTGAATCTTGGTTCGTGGTACTTTGATAAGGCAGCCCTAGCAAACTAATATAGGCCTTAGATTAGGAGTCAAGAGTAGGTTTCAACTTAAGCTTCCATCTTGTAGAAGTTATTGAGTTCTTTGATAATTATTTATTGAGTACTTTCTATGCACTGGGCACTGTTCTGAGTTACAGATATACAGTGTTAACAGGACCCATAAGGACTCTACCATCAAGTTGCTTTCAGACTAGCATATATATTGCAGATAAGCAATAGAGATAGACACATGTCAGATCCTGATGGAGACAAACAAATAATATTATAGACTGGAGAACTGCATGGATACTTTTCACTGGGTGGACAGAGAAGGTCCTCTTTAGAAGTAACATATGAATTAAATTATGAATCACAAAATAGAGAAGGACCTACTGTAAGGATCCAGGGAAAGCATGTTCCAAACAGAGCAAGTAGCTGGAGCAGAGTCAGGAAAAGGCTTGGAATATCTGAGGAACAGAATGAAGACAAGGAGTGAGTGGAAGAGTTCAAGGAGAACAGGGAGACCCAGACAGATCATGGCGGAGCTGGCAGATAAGGAAGGAGTTTAGATTTTCTTCTAGATGTGATCTTTATCCACTGAAAGTTTTATATAGGTGAGAGATCTGACCTGATCTATAGTTTTAAAAAGACTGCTGTTTAGGGCTGGGATTGTAGCTCAGCGGTAGAGCGCTTGCCTCGCATGCGTGAGGCCCTGGGTTCGATCCTCAGCACCACATACAAAGCAATAAAATAAAGACATATGTCCATCTACAGCTAAAAAAAAATATTTAAAAAAAAAAAAAGACTGCTGTTTAGCTATTAGACTATATGAGGCAAGAGGAGAATCAGAGCCCAATGAGGAGGTAAAGGTGAGAGATGCTATAGGTAAATCACTCTGAACTATACCTTCATTTCACATGGTTTTCCTGTGTGTGTATGTGTGTCCAAATTTCCATGTTTTATATGGGCACCAAATTGGATTAGGGGGCCACCCTAATGACTTCATTTTAATTTCACTACCTCAGCAAATACCCTAATTTTAAATAAGACATTCTGAGCTATTGGGGATTAGAACTTCAACATACCTTTTATAGAGGGGAAACAATTCAACTCACAACAAAGGCTAAAAAAGATGGGAGATACTATATTGATGAGAATGACTACATTGAGAGAAATAAATAGATATGCAGAGGGGAGAGAGAACTATAGGATCAAAGTCCATGTGAAGGTGAAAGGAAGGAATGAAGAAGACAAGTATAGAGCTGTCCTCTAATAAAAGCAGAGGCAGTTAAACCCTTTAGATGAGAAGGGAGAGAGAAAAAAGAATAGATCCAGGTATGGGTAGGTTTCATTTACCCATATATTCATTTATTCAGCAAATACATGGTGATCCTGCCATATGCCAGGCATCATATGCCAGGCATTGCTCAAGGCTCTGAGGACTCAGTAATAGAAAAAACAGATAAAAATGGTCTACCCTCTGGGATCTGAAGACAGAAAAAGAAGACAGAAAATAAACAAGATAAATAACAGCATAAAATTGTAAAGGAAGAAATAAAAGTGTTCTCATTAACAGACAACATGATTTTTCAATATAAAAAAATCACAAAGAATCTACAAAAATGAAAACAAAAAAATGAAAAAACTCCTAGAACAAATAAGTGAATTTAGCAAAGGAGTGGGAAATAAGGTCAATACACAGAAGTAAATTATATTTCTATATACTAGCAATTACCAATTAAAAATAAAATTTTTAAAAATTTATGCTATTTCTAAAGCTTTGAATACTTAGATATGAACCAAATAAGAAATATACAGGATTTTTATGCTGCAAACAATAAAATATTGATTAAAGAAATCAAAGAAGAGTCAAATAAATAGACATACCATGTTCATGGATTGAAAGACTCAACATAGCAATGATGTCAATTCTTCCCAAACTGATCTATATATTTCATGTAATTTCAGTCAAAATCCCAGCAGAACTTTTTGTTGGTATAGATAAGCTGAACTTAAAATTTAAATGGAAGGGCAAAGGAACTGGAATAACTCAAATAATTTTGAAAAAGAATAAAGAAGGAGGAATCATACTACTTGATTAGAAGACCTACTACAAAACTAAAATAGTCAAGGCAGTGTAATTTTGGTAAAGAGACAGATACATAGATGAATGAAACATACATATAATAATCAATTAATTTTTCACAAAGGTACAAAACCAATGCAATAGTTATTTCAACACATGGTTTTGGAATAACTAGATGTGAACAAAGAAGCAAATCTCCACCTCACATTTTATACTAAAATTAACATAAACTGGACCCTAGATCTAAATCTAGAATGTAAAGCTGGGCGTGTTGGCACACACCTGTAATCCCAGCACTTTGGGAGGCTGAGACAGGAGAATCCCGAGTTCAAAGCCAGCCTCAGCAATGGCGAGGCACTAAGGAACTCAGTGAGACCCTGTCTCTACATAAAACACAAAATAGGGCTGGGGATGTGGCTCAGTGGTCGAGTGCCCCTGAGTTCAATCCCTGGTACTCAAAAAAAAAAAAAAGAATGTGAAAACATTTGTTAAGCATCTATTCACATGCAGCTATACACACAGATGCCTGAGGACGCCCTGGTTCTCATTAGTTGGTCTTGAACACCCTGCTCAAATGTTCCTGTCTCATCCTGAAGCTGTTCTGTTCAGAGGCCCACCCTGACAGCCTACAGCAGTCAGATAACTTCACAAGCCACCCTGCCATCCCTTCCCATCTTTCTTCCTCCTCACACCCTCCCTCTGCTTTGGGAATCCTTTCCTTAAGAGCCTCTTCACTTCATCATCCACTTCCACCTCCCCTCCCTTCTAGTGTTTAGATTCTGGCTTAGAATGCAGCATTACTCCAGAATGCCCAATTTTCTTTACTCTCCTATTTAAAGGAAAAAAATCCCCCAAGAAGGCTTTCTTCACTAGAAAAAGCCTTTCCCCATGTTGACCCATCACTTTTCCTCTATTTTTACTTGCATAGACTTAGTGTTTACATTGACCCACTTATAGATTCATTTACTAATTAGAATTTATTTTTTTGTCATCCTTTACACATTTTTAGATTTGGCACTGTTTGTTTCTGGCCATTCTGGATAGGGTTTTCTTCTATTGTTTCTATAAAACACCTATGCATAGCACCATGTCTGAGCAGATACCAAATACATAATTATCAACAGATAATTATCAACAGATAATTATGTATTTGATATCTGCTCAGATATGATAAAGAAGCAGGCCTCAGATGGAGAGAAACTCACTCCCCAAGGGTCCCTGATAGGATTGACTCATCTGAGTCTCCATTTCAGGAAGAGCTGGGCACTGTCCATGTCAGTGGCCCTAAACTTTGTCACTTAGATTCAGATCATCTACCAGACTCTTTAGCTAAATTGCCAGGACATAGGAACAACTATAAGGAGAAAATGAAAATCTGAAAGATAATTACCAGAAGATACCCTCTTGAGGGCTTAATGCCCTTAAGGAACATTAATCAAGAATGGGATCACTGGCATCAAGGACTTTAGCAGAGATGGTGTTAAAGTGCTTTCAAGATATTATAAGGCAAAGTCTCATCTTGTCTCCTCCACCCTAAATAAGAAGAGGAGCAGATGAAAGTCAAGAGTGACTTTACTATTGATTTTCACTCTGAAGCAAATTCCAAGGTAAAGACCTGAGAGTCCTTGAACAGAAAGCAGCACTGGTAAAACTCAGCTCCAGGTCCTAAAGCAAAACCAGACTGGAAAGTCCAGAGAACATTCTCTGTAGTGCTACTTCTACTCCTTCTAGTTTCTCCCAAGTTCCCAAATCCTTTCTCCTCCACCCCCTAAACTACTATTTGGAAGTCAGAATTCATGATTCAAAGACAGAGATGAATTTTCCAAGTTCTTTTTGAAACCTCTCCTCTTCCCTCCCCTGAGCATTTTGAATTTTACTCTAGGTTACTAGGACCAAGTGGAACATTCTTCCAGCAGGAAAATATGCTGTGAAACCTTGTTATAACATCTTTCCTTTTAGTGTTTTTCTGCCTGCATCATTCAGATTGAAAAGTCACAGCTGAAGGGTTGGATAGCAGTGATGGTACCACGCTGGATTTCTATTCATAAAATCTGAGAATTTCTGATTGATAGGAAGGATAACAAAGAAAGCTTCATCAACCTGAAATGGCCCATCTGCAGGCACAAGGATGGTTGTGCTGGCATGGGTGGGGAAGAGAGCATCCATTTTGACTGGCTATCCCCATGTACCCAATTGTCACCGAGAGCCTCGGAATGAGCATGCCTTTCGGGCACTGGCATTTCTACTGGCAGATGTAGCTGATGCCAGCAGAAGGGGCCACTGGGAGGGAGCTGCAGGAACCTGTGAGCCCAGCAACTCTGGGCCTCATGATTCCACTTTACATGTTCAATCTCTTCAGCATTTCAGTACTCTAGAACATAGAGCATGAACAGGAAATAGAAGGCAGGAAATAGGAAAAGCCACACAGAAAAGCTGCCACTGGTTTTATATTATGCTTACTGCTACAGTTTGGATCTGGAATGTTCCCCCAAAGGCCTATCTATGTGTTAAAGGATTGGTCCCCAGCTCGGCTCTATTGGGAGGTGATAGAACCTTTAAGAGTTGGAGCCTGGGTGGAGCTCTTCAGGGAAATGGGGGCTTGCCCTCACAGTGAGAACCTGGTCTCTTACTCTTTCTCTTACTTTCCAGCCATGAGGTTAATGGTTTTGCTCTGCCACACATTCCTGCCATGATATGTTGCCACAGACCAAAAGCAACAGGGCCAACCGATCATGGACTGAAAGCTCTAAAACTGCAAGTCAAACTAAACCTTTTCTCTCTATAACTTGATGATCTCAGGTATTTGTTATAGTAAAGGAAAGCTAACTAACACTATTGTGCATAGACATAACAAGTTGATTCTTTCAATCTTGATAAGAAATTAAACCAAGTCTCAATACTTCCTTTTCCTATCTACTGATGAAGGGAGTATTTCCTACCCAGTAGCCCTACCCAGATAGGAGACTTATGAAGAGACAGAAAAGTCAGTCTGGGGCTCTCTGATGCCACTGCTTAAAAGTAAAGGACAGCAGTAATCTAGCTACCAGGAGGTCTCACCTTAACTAGAAGGAATTTTTTGATAAAAAAATTAAAGTTATTCTTTACGTTTGAAGGAACCTTCCTTAAATTTTGTGGAAAATCACCCATAATACTGTGAAATAGAATGCACACACAGAAAAGTGTGCAAAGCATAGACAGCATGACTATTATAAAGCAAATGTCCATGAAACCACCACTGAGCTCAGGAGCCAGAGCATCAGAGCATTGCCAACATCCCTTCTAAGTCTTTTTAACAAATATCTTCTCCTCTCAACATTGAGGAATCCAATAATGTCTTATTTTTAAGTTTGGTGCTAGTAGTCCCCAAGGCTTCCCAACTTTGATATTTTCCTTCCTCCCCATAGTCAAAGGGGCTTATAAAGTAATTCCCCATTTATTATCATTTAATGCCCAATTTATTATCATTTATTTATTTTGATACCAGGGATTGAACCCATAGGTGCTTATCCACTGAGCTACATCTCAAGTTCTTTTTATTTTTTATTTTGAGACAGGGCCTCACTAAGATGCTGAGGCTGGCCTCAGACTTGCGATCCTCCTGCTTCAGCCTCCCAAGTTGCTGGATTACACCTGGCCCAGTTTACTTTTAATAATATAATTAAGGTTTTGAAGCAGGATGAATAAAATTACAATGACCAAAAATTGGTTTCTCGTGTACAGACAATGTTAGCATACTTCTTTTCAGAACACTAGGATGTATGGGATCTTGCTTCCAGCAAGAATGTACAACTACTTTCCCCTTCATAGGGGGCAGGCATGTGCATGAAACAAATATCTGCAATTTTAGCAAAGATAGTACAACCTATTTGCAGGCTGTAATATAATAAAATAAAAAAACATAGCTATAGATGCTTTAAAATGTAGAAGCTTAACATTCTGGCATTGAATAGAGGGTGCACAATCCCTTTAGAACCAAGATGAGAGGGCAACTATTTCATAAGGTGATAACTTAGGGTCCAAATCTAGACAGAAAGAGAAGGTAAAAGAAAGTTCTAGCAACTTTATGGCATAGCAATATTACCTCTGAAGCCTCCTTTGTTGTCTAAACGGTCCCTTGTTGCCAAAAGTTGTTCAGTGTTTAATTGACTGCATTTTGACATGAATAATTCCAAAAAAGGAAGGTAGAATCATGCATATTAGATTTGGTGTTCATGCGTAGCTTACTAATTATACTCAAAATGTAGAGAAAATCAAACTTAAATTTCAAAAGAAATTATTATGCGTAATGTGCAAGTCAGCAATATAAAGACACTTGAGAGAATATCACGTTTGTTTCCAGGTTTTTTTTCTTTTCTTCCTTTCTATTTTTGTTTCATCCAGGTGATGAGGAGAGCAGGTTCAAGGCAAGATTCAGAAAGTGCTATAAGCTCTTTGGGAGAAAAGAAGAAGAAAAAAAAAAGCAATAATTGAGGCTGTCTCTTTGTTCCTCTTCCTCCCGACATTTAAAGGATTCAAGGCAAGAGCAGGAGGCTCGCTGAGGAGCCTTACTTTCTGAGTAGCACCACCTAGTGGTCGAAGCGGTGAATTTGTTTTCATTTTTCCAAACGTTTGAAAAATTAGAAATTTCAAAGTTGTGAACAGATTTGACAAGTTGGTACGCACATTTGAGAGGACGTAAATGCCCAATGGAGATTCATGGGGATAGATTTTATTTCATAGAATATGAACCCTATTAATAATGGCCATGTCCTTGACTCTACACAGAAATTGCCTCAGGAGGAAGCTACGCCTGAGTCTACAGTGGGGAAATACTAGCCAGCCCTGCACACACCCTCCCCTTCTAGGACCCCACAATAAATTAAATCCTGGCTGTACTCAAGGAGGCTCTGCAGAGGACGCTGGGGGGCAACCTTCTGAGGGGCGCCCTGCTACTAGTTTTGATTATAGGAACGTATCTGAAGACAGTTAACTTTCCTCCCAAGTTAAGACAGAGAAGATGAAGCAAAGTTTTGTAGACTGCTGAAGCTTTTTTTTTTCCTCCTTAGCCAGGTTTTTCCTCTCCAGACCTAGCAGCAACTCTCTTTCAGCATATAAATGTCCCAAGCTAGACACAGTCCAACAATTTTAAGAGGGACATGAAAAGAAGAGGAAGTGAGCAATGATCAAGCAGTCTCTCCCTCTCTTTCTTAAAAGCATATCCTCAGCTATTTCCATACACAGCCTCATAAACATAAAGTCCTTGAGTTTCACATAGAGCTGTGAGAAGATTGTTGGCTGCCCAGCCAAAGGCAGCAAACTCCAGGAAAGTCAAATTGATCCAATTAGAATCCATTTAGCAAAACAGCAAAGACCTAGGAGTCCTTGTCTTTGGCCCTAGTTTCCTGCTCCCTGGCATGAGGGCTGACTGAGCAACTAAACAGAAGTTGACTGTCAGTCGACAAGGCCACATACTTTCCAGTTGATTAAGGAGAATGGTGGAGTGGGACTGATGACTGGGCCACAAGTTGGACTGTGTAACCTTAAGGATCCCATGATCAGCTGACTTTGATGTAACACTCCCTTCACCTGCAATCACACATGAACAGCAATCATCTTCCCAGGGATTCTAGGTGAACTGAGAACTATTCTAGAAAGCTTAGCATAAGTGAATGGTAATATATGACTTTATAAGTAGAAGACTAAAAAGAGGCAGCATGGGGACTCGTTTGTCATGGGCAAGGGCCTGGGTTCAATGCTCAGCACTGCAAACACACCAACAAGAAGAGACAGGCAGAGAAAATTAGAAGTCTGAGTTGATGTTATGGAAGTATGTGTGTGTGTGTGTGTGTGTGTGTGTGTGTATGTGTGCACGCGCGCACGCACATGCACACGCATGCATGTATACTCATGTACATATATACATCTGCTATATAGTTAAATTATGGAAGAAACAATCAATGTTCTTTTCTTGAATTTAGGTAAACCTTGTTTGAAGAAGTTCAGTGTTAGTAGTGTAGACATGGCAGTGTTTGGACACTAACTAGAAAAATGCCACCTGGACTTGTATAGGCATCAGGACTGGGGCTGTCAGAGAGTTCCAGGTACCTGTTTTGGTCAAAGGAATGGAGAAGAGCTGCTGAAGAAGCTTGTTTTCTGACGTCCTCAGAACTATAACCACATCAGCAGGGAGGGTGTCTCTGTTTTTCTCAAGAACTCCAGAAGCATCATATAATACCTGCAACATGAACAGCAAATGGCCAATTAACTGAGGCCACTGTCCATCTCTGGAGACATTGATAAGCTGTCTGGTCAGTCCTTGTTGACCTCTGTATAGAAACTCATCTTTTTTTTTTTGAAAGAGATCTTTTTTTTTTTTAAATATTTTTTTAGTTGTAGATGGACACAATGTCTTTATTTTATTGCTTTGTACGTGGTGCTGAGGATCGAACCCAGGGCCTCACGCATGCAAGGCAAGCGCTCTACTGCTAAGCTACAATCCCAGCCCCTAGAAACTCATCTTGACACAGTCATTCTTTTAAATCCTAAGCACCAGATAAAAAGGGAAAGTTGTAATTTTGATAGGTCAGTTTATCTTAGTTTCTTGTCCAGTTGTCTTTGAAGACCAAAGAAAGGTCCTATCAAAGATATATCACATCAGAATAAAAATAAAATTATGTTGGACACTGTGCAAAGCATCCATCCTATGAGGTAAACACTATTATTATCTGCATTTTACTGGTAGGCAAGCAGAGAGTAAAGTAGCTGGCTAACATGAGTAGCGGGCAAGCATCAAACCCAGGAAGGCTAGGGTGTAGCTCCGTGGTAGAATACTTGCCTGGCATGTGTGAGGCCCTGGGTTCAACTTCCTGCACCAAACACACACACAAACAAAAAAACTTGGGCAGTTTGGCTCCATGCTCACATCAACAGACTCATTGCCTCTCAAGGCGCTCTCAGAACCTGAGCTGTCAATCCAGGATGCTGAGCAGTTCTTGGGTCTCAGAGCAAAGGGGATCCAGGTCAGAAAAATTTTAAGGAATATTCTAGAGCATCCCTAGTCTACAAATGAGCTTTGAATGGTAAATGAATTCAGCAAAGGACACAGAGCCCAGAGAGAAAAGGATCCTAGAAAGGAAAGAAGAAAAAAGTGGGGAGAAGAGTGGGAAAAATGGATAAAAGGAAGAAATGGAAAAGAGGTGACAGAAGAGGAGGCAGAGAGAATGGAGAGGGGGATCTGGGTAGACGCTGGCATCTCAAACTCAGAGGACATTAATATGCAGTCAGACATCAGTGTTGAGGTAAATGAAGTACTTAAGAGCAAAAACCAATTTCTAACAGAGATCCAAAATAGCATAAAATACTATGTAGAGAGAAATACAGTCCTCTCTCCTAGCATTAGAATTGCCTTTTGGTCAATATCCAATCAGCAAAATTAGTGTTAGTGTCATGGTATGAATATGAAAGTTCATTTTGATTCATTTTATATCAACTAAATAATCCCAAATGCCTTTTATTGAACTCCTACCCATTTTCTGGATCCAGGGCCTCAACGAAGCCCACAGGAACCAATTAGCCATAATTCGGTTGGCTCCTTTGGAAGTAACATGAGCAATGAGTTTTTGGCTATGTGACTGGAGAATTTCCTGAATCAGTCACTGATCTGTTTTGGGAACTTGACATTGAAACTGAAGCATAATGTATGAGAAATGGAAACTTCAGTTAACATTGTAAAAGCTTAACATCTGGATGATGAAGTGAAATATTTCCCCTTTCATCTGGACCTTTTTTGGTGGCCTGTAGACATATGTTTAAAGTGCTAAAAATTGAGCCCCACTGTGATATAAACCCTCCTGCACTACCTACGTGTCTCCAAATGACTATAGAATGTGAACATTCACTGCAAAACACTGTGAAATCTGTAATGTGTTTGCTCTCTGGAGAGCTGTCAGTCTTAGGCCAGCCTTCAGGTGAGAAGCAGATGGCAGCTCTGTGGGCCACCCCAGCGAGAAACTGCTTCTATGCCAAGAGGCAACTTTCTGTTAGTGGCACCACTGGGAGATTTTGAGAACTGCGATTTGGGGTTCAAGAATTAAAAGGAGGATGAAATCTGCAAGCAATTTCAGGGGTGGCACTGACAGGGTAACATGGGCACTTACCTTCTGTGACACTCAGGTCTAAACTCGTACTTGCCTCACCTTTCCAGCATAGTGCCAAATGCCAAAGCACAGCGCCGCTCCTTTGGGCCTCCAGAAGTACTTGCATCGTAGATTATTTTCAAATTTATCTATATGAATTTTCATGTAGAAAAATTACAAATATGAATTATTTGTTCTTTCAAACAAAAGCATGTTTCTTAAGCCACGAGAGACCCAGAATAATGGCTTTCAGACAAGCCCAATATTATCACTGTATATACAAGGCTGAAGAAAAATCACCCACATGGTGGGCATTTCCCGACTTGCCTTTGCTTAGTTGATCAGTGTTGTGTTTAGTGTCAGGCTGTGCCCTAAGATGGCATGTCCTCCTGTAGTCCCTAAGAGCCCTGGCATGCATGCTGAGGACACATGCAGATAGCCCACAGAAGACAGGTAGCCCTGGTTTAAACTCATTTTGTCAAATTATGAGAGTATTACAGAAAAAAGAAAACCACTGAGGTGATAATTTCAACCCCTAGAAGTGAATCTCTCCCATAAATCAATTTTCCATCTGGGGAAAAGGCTTGAAACTTCCTATTCCTCCCTCGCAAGCACCTTTGCATTGCGTGGTTGCAGCTGGGAGCCTGCTCCGTGGGAGGAAGCATGCTCAATACCAAAGGCACACATGCACTGGGGGCCTGGGGCCCCAGGCATCTCACCACCTAGTGAGGAGCGAAGCTCATATAAAACCTAAGATTTTGAAGAAGGAAGAGGTCAAGAGGAAAAGGCTGAAAGGATAGAGGGCCTTCGCTGCCAGGAAGAAGTACCCCTGTCTTCATTCTGTAGACACTAGTAGCCTAAGGAAGGGGGTTTTAGATCAAATGAGCGGGATGTCTGATGGGTGGGGAAGGTGTGCATCTGGAAGTCAGGAGACTGGAAGAGGCTTCTGCACTACCTGGCAACAGAGGTGGATGATGGTTCAAGTGAAGATATGAGATGGGGGTACAAAAAGGAAGGGGAGCAAGTGAGGACAAGGGAGAGAAAGTCTAAAAATTAAATTAACATAGGGTAATAGCATTTGTGTTGATGGGAATAGGAAGGCGGGAGGGTATGGGGAGGGTGATGGGTTTCCTTTAAGATACAAATTCTACCAGAACATCACAATCCAATTAAAAATAGGGTTTATACTTTAACAACCCACCAGGTAACCAAAATACAGAGAGTATGCTCATTAAAACACATTCACTTGATGACATGAAACCAAGTTCTGTTAGAAGTATATGGGCCCTTTTTTCCCCAAAAGGTACCTACCAACCAGGGTCTGGTCCCTTGCTTGGGGAAACCGGCTCTCCTCATCCAAAAGTGCAAGCAGGCCCAGGGGCTTCTGGAGGAACATGTCCAGGAGTGGGCGATTGTCCTCATACTCCACAGGCATGGCATCAATGCCCTCATTCTTGTATTCCATCTGGAGGGAAGCGGACTGTGAATCTCTCCAGCCCAAAACTGGCCTTGGTACCACCAGAATACTTTGGCCTGGACTTTACAGGTTTGGCAACCTTGAATGTATGTAGAAAACAGGGTGTGTAGGATGTGTGCTGTAAAGGAATCTTCTGCATATTGGACTGTTGAAGCTGTGCGTTGAAGCATGGCTTACAGGGGGCCTGTGGCAGGCAGCTCAAGCCTGCAAGAGCTGTCTCCCAAACACAGACTTGGGGGCTCCAAATTTAGATATGTATGCACAAAGTAAAACTGGAAAAATATTTTATTTTGGTGACAAATATGGTTTAAAACAGGAAGAAAGAAGACTTCTATCTTCTACACAAAGTAATTATCTTGAGCTAGAAAACTAGAAAAACTCCAGATTCCCCACGAAGATAAATGGATGGAAGCAAAGTCGAGTGGTGTGCCAGGTGAGCTGGTGAGGCATGCTCTGTAGATTTATCCAGCTGCCGTGATAAAACCAATACCGGCACAGGATTTTCACTTGGTGTCTCTGTATTTACCTAATCACAGAAGAGTTGGTGTATCCTCATGGTTGCATTAAAACAATAGTCCCTGCACTCACAGGCCTTGTTCAGGATGTTCCTTATTGTGTCTCTTTCACGAAGAAGGCAGGCTTGGGGTTCAATTAAGGGTGCGGGTAGAGTAGGCTTTGTTATGTAGGTGTTGCCACAGGAGAAGGGCACCCCCTGGGTCCACTAGCTTCTCACCCTATGGTCTTTATCACTGAGCTGAGAAAGGAAAGACTTCTATTTCCAGAAATCCACAAACAGATCTTAATTCCCTTCAGTTACTGAGGTATCTGGTACAGAGGAGATGGCTAGTTGCAGGTGTTAATCTATGCCCTGAGCTGGGCATGCCTGTAATCTCAGCACTTTGGGAAGCTGAGACAGGAGAATCCCGAGTTCAAAGCCAGCCTCAGCAATGGCGAGGCGCTAAGCAACTCAGTGAGACCCTGTCTACATAAAACACAAAAAATAGGGCTGGGGATGTGGCTCAGTGGTCGAGTGCCCCTGAGTTCAATCCCTGGTACACACATAAAAAAAGAATCTATGCCCTGAATTCAAGATCATCCTGTGTCATTTTGGACACAATTAGAGATTTTTAGTTAAAACAGAAGAGAATAAAGTATTTCAGGCACTATACATGAAAGAATTTTGAAGCAAGACTTAAATAATTGGCTTGTCACCAGCTCCAGTCAAGTGAGGAAAAGTAACTGTCCACAGAAATCAAGACCTCTTCTTTTCAGACTAAATTTAGATAGTTTATTTTGACAAGACCATCTCATCAGTGGTTTTAAGTCTTTTAGCAGTTAGCCTAACAGGGATTTGCTTCAAATCAAGGGAAGTTTGGAGACACCTTTCCCATCAAGTTTAGTCACTTCAGAGTTCACTCTTACCTGCTCAAGAGCAAATACATGCTGATTGAAATAGTACTGGATTTGCTCATTGGCAATGTTTATGCAGAGCTGCTCAAATGAATTTCTCCGAAAGTTCTCAAATCCAAAAATGTCCAAGATTCCCACGTTCATTCCATTACCTGCATGACTGTGCAAGAGAGATGAATAAAACACTTTAAGGGAGGAAACATTCATCTCAAGACCATAAGAATGTAAGTACCTGATTTTCCATCAACACATGGGCCCACCCACATGCAGAAAGAAGCTGCATGCTGCCACCTCCAAGGCAGGGGACAGTTTATGTCATCATCCATTAATTTCAATAGTATTTTTTTTGAGGCCATAGAATCCTTTAAGATGCTCCATCTATTAAGTAGATGCAGGGCCTGTAGCCTCTGTATGCATTCTATCACCCACCTGTCCACAGAGCTTATTTGGAAGAGCACTCTTCAGAATTCAATTCAATTGTTATTGTGGAAATAACAATTCAATTGTTATTTCCTCCACAATATAAGAAACAACTAATAACCAATGCTTAGGGGAAAAAAGGAGTCATAGTAATAACGTAAGAGGCTGTACTCTAAAACTTTTCATAAATGTCTACATGATTCTAAAAACACAATGAAGAGGCTACATCATCCTCATTTTACAGATGGGATCACTGCAACTTTGAACATGGAGCTGATTAAGCTGTAGAGCTTGGGTGTGAACTCAGTTTGTCTAGCTCCCAGCCAAGCCTACTCACTTGAATGGCTCCATCAATCATTCACTGCTCTGGTATAAACACTTTGATTCTTTTGGATTCTATTGTGTCTTTTAAAGGAGAAAGCCTGAAAGCTCTGCTAAAGAAAACCCCAGAGAAGACCAAATACTTCATCTTGCAAACCCTAAGAGACACCAGGTTGAGGACTGCTCTTTGCCTGTTCTGGGGGAACTTGCCATATGTTTTTCTCTGGCTGAAGGAGTGTATTGATGCGATTCACAATCCAGCTGAAGAGCCTCCCATACAGAGCTTTTGACATGGCGTCCCGAACATCTGCGGCCCTGTCCACAGGGTTGGCACGGATGATGGTCTCGCCCCGGGTGACCACACAGTGGGATGTGAGGGCCTTCAGCAGCTCCTTGGGGCTGATGCAGAGAATAGAAGCAGCTGGAACAAAAAGTAAGAATGACACTGGGGAATGTAACCATACCTTTATTCAATTGGTCAGCATTTATTCAGCATCTACTATGTGCCAGCCTGTGTCCTAGGTACTTCAGAGTCTAGATCAACAAGCTGAGACCCTAGCCCCAGGAAGCACTGAGACTAACACTGTAGCTCTAAAATTGATCTGAAAGCTCTTTATAGATTTTTGATTAAAAAAAGGAGGATGGAGAGGATGTGGTTGGAGGGATAGTCATAGACTATATTTTCCTAAGAGAATTATAAAGTACAGTAGTCTATTAAGGGCCATAAAAAATGCTGCAGTTTAACACAGGTTTTTACTGTATTTAAATCAGCTTGCTTATTTATGACTGAGAATTCTTATTCTTTGTGCCACCATAATTACCCACAGAGTTTTAAAAATAAATAGGTGCCTGCTTTCTCTCCTGCAGATGCTGATTTAGCAGGTTCACAGCGAGGACCAACCTCCTCCTTTGTGTTAGATAGTTGAATCCTATAAACCCTTACTCAGAAGCTCCATCTTTTTTTTTCCCAAAAAATCCTCCTGCATTTTTTCTTCAAAACATTTGTAGATAATTTTCAAATGCAGCCAAGGTTGAGAACTGCTGCCCAAAGTTATTGGCCCTGGAATTCTTTTCTGTGGAACACCTATTTGCAGTCTGTGGAAGGAACACTGATATTCCATAGGATCTCCTTAGGGAAATACTGCTTTGTGAAAACATCCAGAGCCCATAGAATCAGCCATAGCTGCATTTTATCCTACAGATTTTAGAGAACTACCACAGTGAAAGAAATATTACTTGGCAACACAGCACACAAGCATCAAATAATTACCATTTTCCAAAGCTTCAGGATTGGGCACTTCGCTTTTATCAGTTTGATGTTGAGAGGAAATAGCTGCAAATTCAATGTTCCCAATATTCAAAATCCCAGCCAGAATTCTATACACAGAGTGCACCTCCTACAAAGGACATGGAGAACCGCATTTGAAGGTCATTGCCAATCAAACCAATGACTCACTAGCTCTCTGATGAAAACTGCTAGTTTTCCCTCAAAACCCACGCCCTCTTTCCTAGACATACACAAATTTCCCAACCCCCTATGCAGTTTGAGGTGCAATTAACTAAATGTTAACAATGGCATGAGCAGAATAATGTGGGCCTCTTCTAGGACCAGGCTCTCTGGGGGTGTGTATACATCCTCCACTTTCGTCCTCATTATTGCTGGTTGGAACACCCAGCAATGCAGCCTCAACCATGCCACTGAAGAGGACACTTTAGACAAAGGATGGATCACATGGAACAGAGTTGCTCTGCAACCCGACCCTCCTTTCCTGGAATGGTGGCGTAAGAGGGAACTGGCCTTCTTTTTTCTTTAAGCCCTTTTTAGCTTTGTACCCTAACTAATGCCAGCTCCCAAATTCAGGTATGGTCCTTTCATCAAAGCAAAAAAGATGTTCCTTTCACTTCTTTCGAGTGTAGCTTTTATGACAGAGATGGGAGGACATCCAATGATGGCTTGCTAGAATATCTCCAAGTTACATGATGTAGCGTATGGTTATGAGTAAAGTCAGGAAATATTTGGGGACTCACTAGAAATTATCTGTGTTATTGTGATATAATAACCAATAAACATTTGGCCCTTGTCACCAGTTCTTGGCACAAGAGCTGTTAAAATCTTTGAAACTGGGTGACAGGAGTCTATACCTGAGTTTATGCTAATAAGGTGACTTGGTTAGTCTCTAGATAGACTCAAGATGGGGGCTGGTTGGCCAAGGAATGTGCCTAGAGGCTAGAAATTCCAGCCCCCATCCCACCAAACTGGGGAGGGGAGCAAGGCCAGAGATTGAGTTAATCTACAGTGGCCAATAATTCATCAATCATGTTTATGTAATGTAACTTCTATTAAAACCCCTAAGCAATGGGCTTGTGAGAGCTTCCAGGTTGGTGACTACACGGAGGTGAGGGAGAGTGGCATGCCCAGAGGGCATGGAAGCTCCAAGCCCTTTACTGCCTGTGTTGCACTTTGCAGCTTTCCTTTGGCTATTCCTGGGGTTTATCCTTTATTATAAATCTATCACAGTAAGTAATTATTTCCTAATTATTTCCACTACTTCCTGAGTTCTGTGAACTATTGCAGCAAATTATCAAACCTGGGAAGAGGGTCATGGTAACTCTTAATTTATAACCAGTCAGTCAAAACTACAGGAGGCCTGGGACTTGCAATTGTTGCCTGAAGTGGGGCAGTCTTAAGGGATCTGATGGTAATTTCGGGTTTAGAATTGAATTGAATTGTAGGTCATTCAGCTGGTGTCAGAGAATTAGTTGGTGTCAGGGGAAAAGACCTCACATATTTGATGTCAGAAACGTGAGCAAAAACAATTCAGATGATTTAAGTCATGTTTTATATCAAAAATGGAATATTTATGTAACATTGTTTTTAAAAATAAAGTTTATTTATTTTAGAATTTATATCTTCTGTATTTGAAACAATGAAATATTTAAGAAATTTCTTCATTTTACACTTACGGATGGAGAAAAATACTTCCACAAAAATACTCAGGCAGGTTACTTGATTGAGTACTATACACAGTAGCAAACTAATAGGAACTGTCATTACATCATTGATAAAGCATTTGCCCCCCAAATTGAGTCTTCCTGTAAACATTACTCAGTAAAGCCAAAAAACTGAACACAGGCTTTAGCAGTGACATCTGCTGGATGCCTGATAATTCTACAAAGACAAATGAGGATTCTGAGCTGGCTTCTCCTGCAGATAAATATTGCTCTTCTAACTTCTAAATCAAAGGCAAGATGTCATGTTTCTGACTTCAAGAATCACTGTTTAATCACACAACTTAAAAGTGGCTAAGGAGAACATCTACCAAATGGGTTTTCTGGGACTTGCCTGGATTTAACGTGACAGTACCTCATTACCTTGATCAATACAGCATGAGACTTGCTGAATGCTTCAGGCGACTCCCGACTCCCACAGAGGCAGATCCAAGAGGGTGAAGGAGTCTCTAGCAGTGAGGTCTACATCCAGTTACCTCAAGAGACTATCTAAAACTCGGAATACTCTTAGAGGAAAAATGTGTTTCCTCTATTTAAACATATACCCTTTATATGTTATAGTACAAGGCTCCAAACCTCCCCTCAAAAAAGCTTCTAGGCATTTCACCACTGGGATGATGAATCCCAAAGAAAACAGTTATCAAAGACCACGCCCTTGAGACCAGCATCCTGCCCTCTTGCTTCTCTGGCAACAGTCTCTTCAACAGAATACCCAGGCAGTCAACAAAAGTGGAAAACTACCGTGACCTTGAGTGAACACTTTTAGGTTCAAACACTATGTGACTCACCAGAGCTAATGATAGCTTGAGTCTCCTTCCTTGGTTCAGTGAGGGAAGTGGGGAGGGAGTATTCAACGCTCTCTCACTAAGGGGTTATTAGCTTTAGGGTGCTCCCTGTGCACATTTCTGGGCTATCCCCCTTCTTGACTCCTTTTGCCCTACATGTGGGCAAATCCATTCTTCATGACCTGAGAACCTACATTCACCACTGTGTTTGTGCCAAAACGCCACCCATATACAGTCATGGCAGACTCATTCAGTTGTATGTCCATCTGTGAAATGACTCCACCCTCCTCAAAATTCTTTGTTCAAAGTTCTCTTCATTTCTGCTCACAGACATCCTGGGGAAGCCTTTTCGCCTCTCTCATGTTATTTGTTTTCTCCTGCCTCATCTCCAACTACGGCATGTTTTCTGGAACCTCTGCCTTTTATTTCTCTATCTCGCTGCTGCCTCTTTTTATTTCCTGTCAGGTTCCAATTTTCTATATGAAAAAATGAAATAACCTCACTGAGAATGAGCAGTATCATCAGGAATACTAAGAAGGCCTCCTATTGGGTTATCTTCATGTACCATTGATGACTGTGAACTCAGCCTCTCCACCAGCCAGCCAAAGTGAGGAGTGCATCCTCCATCAAAGCCCCACTGTGGATGCACAGTCTTTGCTGCCTCTCTCTTTTTCTCAGAAGGCATTTCTTTCTTGATGTAGGCATTCCCTGGCTAGAGTTGAGGCTAAGCTGATAGTGTTGATTTACTGGACTCTTTCTCCCCGTACCTCCTAGGCATCTCAGGCAGTCTTTCCTCCTGTGTCTTCTTAGGAATTTACTTTTCCTACCAGTCTTGCTTTACCTTCTTTCTTTTCTGTAAATCCTTTAGTTTTTTACCACTTCTGCCCCAAGCCCTGCCTTAGGACCATTGCAGAGCCGTCTCCCTACAAGCTCTATCCAATGGCTTATTCATCTCCTGTGCAGAGGTTCACAGCACTGGGCATCTTAAATGTCAATGGTACCCTATTGTCTGAGTGAAGACATTGGGAACCTAAGACCCCCAAGTTACATTTTAACATAAAACCCTTCAATCTCTCTTCGGCAATACTCTTTGGATTCATAATCTATTTTGAAGAAAGGGAAGACATTTTGCTCTGAACTCAAAGCCTTCTCCTTAATCCTCTGCATCATGAGATCCGCAGGATGTATCTAATCTTGACTATCACATAGACCATCAGCCCAAAAAGTTTTTATGTGGTATTAAATATAAACACATTTTAAAACTCCATGTATTTAATATGATATGATAATTCCCACACCAGCAAGGCAAGCATAATATTAAACATAAAATAGTATGGTTTGGTTTCAGACATAGAAGCACTGGAATTCATGATAGGGTTTTAGGCATAATCCCCTGACACCCTTGCAAAGCACCATCATCGTTAGTGGACAGTTCCTTCCACCAGGGAAGTTTTACAATAAACTCAGAGTCAAATGTTCCTTGTGATGCTTTTGGCCAGTGTCCCAGAATTAAAATTCATGCTCCTGAGTCCACACCAAGATTTGCTATTCAAAATTTTGCTGTTAAGGGTTTGAGAAAAACTTAAGGAATTTCTGCAAGGGACTAGTGAGTGACCTTCCAAGAAGGACAGGAAACATAATTTTTATTGAATTGACCAGTTCATTTAAGTTCTGCCTAGAAAAGTCTGCCAGAAAAACTTCAGAGAAAGTTCTGTTACATCAGCTATTTGGCATCTGCTGCCTGACTTCATTGACTGAATCTTTCTGAATTTAATCACATTACTGTGAGTTCCCAAACACAAAGTGAACTGAGTTAATCCAGCAAAACAGGTTGTCTGCAGACACATAAACACAAAATTTAGTGTCAGGTAAACAAGATCCAGCCTCTTCCTCACATTTCCAAGGTCGTTAACTGATAAGTTGGCTTATTTCAAGTATGAATTAGTGTGGGACATGGAAAAGATACAGAGACATGGCATTCTACTTGTTATCCATTTAACAGCATAGACCAGGCACAAATTAAGAATTTTCACAATTTTTTTTCATTTCTTTCTTTTTGTCTTCATTTATACATCCATTCCTTCTTTCCTTTCTACTGGACTTTTCTTTCCACAGGAGCTAGGGATGGCTTACTTCTAGGACATATATTTAATTTTTTCTGTTTTTAATTTTGTTACCTTAAAACAGCATCTGTTTTATTTATTATTAGCAGTACTTAAAGAATTAATATAATAACACCATTGTATGTGTTCTGCTAGAGCTAGGGCCAATCTCTTCACAGCATTCTATAACCATTTGTGTATTCCCTGAAAATAAAATATCATCAACTCTAGGGGCTGACTTTGCTATGGCTCCTGTGCCTTTTAAGGACGTATGCCCCCAAACACCTTGGCATGACCCAGGTGACTTGAAATGGCCCTGCTACCATCTCTACTACACTTTGAGTCTTCTGGTGATGCTTATTGGATAAAAACGAGCTCTGTAAATTGATAACATAAAGCTCCTTTAACAATGCTGAAACCTGTTTAATTGTTCTCCTCTAAGGAGCCATGGGGGAAATATGTTCCTATTTTTATCTGACCTTTGGGATTTTCCACTGTCTGTCAATTTAAAGTCAGTGGGAGGTCAACAGAGAAAATTAACAGCTGGATGAAAAAAAGAAAGGTATGATTCTGACTAAAATGCTGAGGAGATAATGGCTAGTCAAACTCACTGGGTTACAGAAGCAATCTATTTAGAGTGGCCGTCCCAAGGTGACTGGAGTGTTTTGTAATCTAATTCCTTAAGATGTAACACTCTTAGCTACCTTCTAATCATTTACCCCCCTTTGTTAGAAAAGCAAAGAAAACTATATGTTTTGCAAAATTGATGGCATGAAGGCCAGGTGCTATGACATAATGTATCTCTGAATAATATTTGAGCCTAGGGCTACAAATATTGTCTATCACTCCTAGCATGTATTTAATAGAGACAACCTGTATCTGTGTGATAAGATTGGTGCAATACTTAGAACTCCAGCTAAAAATGTGCAACTGTGTACCATGGAGAGGGATGTGACAGCAAGAAAGTTAAAAGGGTTTTAATTAATTGCCTCCATGCACAAACAGTCACTTGCATAAATATAATTCTGCAGCTTGGGTGTAATGTATCCTGTATCTAGTCACAATTCACTTTAACGGTGAATGACTCCAACTCAGAAAAGGACACTATTGCCTTGGGGTTTGTTTTTCAGCTATCGTGAATTGATAATAGTGATAAGAATTCATAAATACATGATCCTGACAACAGTGCTTCTCTTCCTTATGTTCACTGGGTATCTTGCTACAATGCAGATTCTGATTCAGTCATTCTTGGATGGACCCAAGAGTCTGCATTTTTAACAAGCTCTTAGGTGATGACAGTTTTGAGTAGCAAGACCTTATCAGATGACCACCATGGCATGTTCTGCCCCAAGCTAGAACATCCATGTCTTTACTCGTGGTCATTGAAGAATATTAACTCTTGAGTTTCTCTCTTGACAATCACTTACCTTCTCAGAGAACCCAATAATCCTGAAACAATGCTGAATTGCTTCAAACTGTCTTCTGTAAGATTCCTTGGAAATTATGTCATGCATGACTCTTCCAGTTTCATCAGCTATATACCTAAATGGAATATGACCAAACACAATGAGCACTGACTTGGAAATGGTACCTCAGGTGCCAAGACAAGTGCCTCTTTGGCTCCTTTGCAAAGGCATTTCCTTTAAGGCCTAACACAGGGAGAATAATGGTACATATGGCCGAGGAAAATGGCTGCTGTTGAGTTTTTGAACATTCTAGAAAATGCAAATGGTCAGATGTGGTTTTTGCCACCTCCTCCTGTGTACTAAAGTTAGATTGTGAGTTTCCAGTTAGGAAAGCAGCTCCATTTCCTTCTGAATTTGTCAATTGTTAATTGCTCATTCATGCAAAATTAACAAGCAAAACACCTGATACTTACCTAGGAGGTTTTTCCTCAGGAAGCCTGAACTCAGAAAGTTTCTTTTGGTAATAAAGACCAGCATAAATATAGTAAAATATGTGAAAATTTTTCTCTCCTCTAAAACAAAGAGAAAGAGACTTTATTAATACCATATTCTGGGATTCCCCATCATAAGTCATTTATATCATTCCCTTTGTATGCAAAATATTCCACAGTAATTTTTCATTCTCAGGCAATTAAATATGCTTCACTCCAATTACTGAATAGTAATAGGTTTAGGATTCATATAGTCATTGTCACAATGTTACATTCTTTAAACACACTTTACTACAAGCAGGTTTTACAGAATGGAACAGGTAGGTGCTCAGGTTACACATTTTTAAAGTTCTTTCACTTCCATCCCCACATCTATTCATATGTCCCATGCCTTCTTTTATTTTTTTTTTATTTTTTATTTTTATTTATTTTTTTTTAAATATTTTTTAGTTGTTAATAGATCTTTATTTTATTCATTTATTATTTATATGTGGTGCTGAGGATCGAACCCAGGGCCTCACACATGCTAGGCAAGCGCTCTACCACTGAGCTACAGCCCCAGCCCCCCATGCCTTCTTTTAGTAACCCCTGTTGCTTCAGAGACAGTGAGGTTCAACGTGGATCAGCCAAATCTCCTACTTTCCTGGAACCTCAGGCAGGAAGTCCCTTGCAGGTCCTACAGAGAAGGATGCATCCCAGAATTGAGGTCTGCAGACTCCCAAGTTGCTATGCTCTCAGGTCTCACTCAAAATGTCATTCCTCAGTCTCTCTGGTCTTCTGCTGTCTATCCCTTTTAGACCACTGTGGTCAGGGTCTTTTCAGATATGTGACACCAGCCTGTGTGCTGGTGTCAGTTTCTGATGGGAGAAACATTCTTCTCACTGCCCTGTATCCTAGATGTCTCTCTCTGCCATGTCTCACTCATTTGTTCACTCAATACATTTATTTAAAAATTAATCTTTATCTTTTAAAATAAATTGTATTATGTATAATGAAGGTATGTAATATGATATTTGGGGATATGAACACATAATAAAAAGGTCACTGTTCAACTAATAAATGTATTGAGTGCTGATTAAGGCAGGCACCGTGCCGTGGGGTGCCACGACACAGGACTAAAAGGATTCATGCCCTTTTGGAGCATTCCTTCCAGAGATGGGTTAGATGAAACAACCAGGAACAGGAACGTGAGATGAGGGCTTTGAAAGAAATGAGAAGGGGCTGAATTGAGTGTTGGGAAAGGGGATTACCTATGTCAAGTCAGGGGAGGGCCTGTCTTAGGAAATGATGCCTACCTGGAGCCCCAAAGCCTGGAGAGGAGCTAGCAGGAGCGACAAAGGGAAGGGGAAAGGTGCCTTCCAAACAGGGAGCAACACATACACAAAGGCTCTGAGCATAACACCCATGTAGGTCAAAAACAGTGCCAGTGAGAAGGAGTGGACAGGCAGGCAGCACCAACCCACACAGGGACTTGGTAGGCACTAGAAGTGTGTGACGTGAAAGTTACTGTCCAGCCACAGCATGGGACTGGATTGTAAGAAACCACAGTGGATACAGAGGGAGGCATTAGGAGGTCCAGGTAAGAGAGCAATGTGGCCCTGATAGGGAATGGCAGAGGTGATGGAGAAGGTGAGCTTAAATATATGCTTTTGAGAAACAACCAAAAGAACAGCCTAATAGATGAATGAGGATGAATGAGGATGAGGTCTGCCTCCTGGTTTCTACCTTGGGCATTGAGGGATAGTGGCTGCATTCACTGAGTCTGGAGGAGGTACCCTTGGCAAGAATATCACCTGTTCCTTAACCTTCCATTAAACTCACAGGCTTTGGCTATCCCATCTTGATTGTAATTTCCCACAGTTTTTTGGCAAACACCTCTGGTTCTCAATTCTTTGAAGTTTTCCCTCAAAATCCATCCCTAGCATAAACTCAGTTCGATCCCCATCCCTTTCTCTATCAGGATTGGCTAGGTCTTGCCACTACGGTAAACATCGCAAGATCTTAGTGGCTAACCTCAGCTGAGGCTTACTTCCTGCTCAGAGTCCACATCTATGGCGCTGTGGTGGTGGATCAGCAGTCAAGCTGTGCTTATTGTGGTCATTAGTGGGCCCAGCCATGGGGCAGCCGCCATCTTACTCTCTGCCAGCCTCTGGAGGGTTACCAATAAATGCCCATTTCCCAGAACTGATTGTAAGACCACACCCAACAAGGGGACCAAGAAGGGGCATCCCACAGAGTGCCCACAAGGGGCAAGCACCACCACGGATGAATGGCACTTGCAAGGCCCTACCTTCTCTTCCTCTCATTTAATGCTCCTAAGAGCCTTGTGGCGTCAACATGACTAAGCCCATGTGCACATGAGGAGAGTGGGGAGTGGGGACATCTATGCCAAGGAGGACACTCCCCAGAAAGCGGTGCAGGTGTGAGAGGAACACTGCACACATTATCTTTGTGAAAGAGCACTTTACATTTGAACAAAGAATAGGATAGTCTCCATTCTGTCAGAGGTAGCTCCCTAAGGGTTAAAATCATTCTAATGTGGGGACAAAGAAGGAAGCCTTAGGGAAGCCTAAATGCTTCTCATTCCATTTCCTGTTCATTTGTTTAATGTCCCTGTCAGTCTCTATTGTGTGAGGAAAGTATGAGCATGGTAGAGGAAGATGCTTGAGGTTTTGCTTTGGTTTTCTGTGGTGCTGGGGATTGACTCATGCCCTGCACAGGCCAGACAAGTGCTCCAGCACTGCGCTCTCCCCCCGTGCTTGGGTTCTTAGGCTGAGCCAAGGCCTGTGGATTCTCCTTACCCAGCAGCCCTGGGATGGTCCCCCTCTCTACACCTCATCCAGGCTGACATTCTCTCTCATGTAGATTTAACAACAGCCCCTGACTCTTCAGCCCAAGCCTTCTTTCACCTCCGTTGGTTCATCAAAACTTGTGTTAGCATTTCAAAATGCAAGTTGGGTTTGATCACTCTCCTTCTTGAAAATGTTCCACAGCCTACAAGTGGTTTTCAAAAAAGGTTCAAAATCCTCAGCCTGGCTGCAAAGCCCTGCATGAACTGCTCTCGGTCTCATCTTCGCCACACTCTGGATTCCTGCTCCCGTTCCCACCTTTTTGGCTAACTCCTAGTGATCCTCAGATCTCAGATTCAATGTCTGGTATGGGAGCTCTTCTTTCTTCCAGCTCTTCTTTTTCCACTAACTGATGTGTTCCTCCCTTCTTCTGTTTCACCTTCCCAGAACCTTTCATTGCTTCATGACACTTAATCACATTTGCTGTACATTTGTGTTTATTTGTTTAATAACCAAGATCTTCCCACCTCTCCCCCACCCTCCATGTACTTCAGGCTCTGTAAATGCAGCAACCTTGCCTGTCTTGTTTACTCTCGCAGCCCCATGAAAGAACACAGCGCTGGTATACAGCAGGCATTCAATAGTGCATGTCTATATCTATATGAAGCTATACTCCTGAGGAACTCTGATGTCCTGCAGTGACAATAATGGAATAGTGGCTAACACTCTGATAGCATGTACCACATCAGACATTCTTTTAAGTAGTTTATATAAATAAACTCATTAATCCTCCCAGCAAACCGTAAGGTTGGCAGTAGCAGCATCTCCATTTGACAGAATAGGCACAGAAAGGGTTGTGATATGCCCAAGGTCTCACAGTGTCAGGGCTAGCATATGAATCCAGAACAACGCCCATACTATTGATTACTATTACCTATTAATAGTGCTTTTTTTAAGACAAAATAATTGTGGATTTTTTTCTCTTATCTAAGGAAAAAATGAACATGTGAAGTATCCTCTGCTTTTTCTTAAACAGATGAATTCAATTTTGAGAGATCTAATGATGTTTTAAAAATTATTTTTGTGGTGTCAGGAATTAAACACAGGGCCTCATACATGGGAGGCAAGCTCTCTACCATTGGCCACACTTCCAGCTCAATCTAATGAATTTTAAAAGTGTCTTCAATACTGTTAAAATTCTACTGATACAGCCAGCTCAGGAAAAACAGGTACACCTATTCCAAAGCACTCCAAACCCCAACCCTTTGTATTGTGCCCCTTCACATCTTTTTGGTCAAAAATTACCACTGATCTTTTGCTTAAACAATTAATTCCTCGCTCTGGCAGAGGCTGGGAAAATGCTAAAGAACAAGGAAAAGATGGAACCATTGAAATTCTCAAAGCTGCTAGGTACTATGGCACACACCTGTAATCCCATAATCCCATCAATTTAAGTGGTCGAGGCATGAGGATCACAAGTGTGAGGCTGATCTCAGCAACTGGAGCCCTTAGCCACTTAGGGAGACCCTGTCTCGAAAGAAAGAAAGAAGGAAAGGAAAAAAGGAAGGAAGGTAGGAAGGAAGGAAGGAACAGAGGGAGGGAAGGAGGAAAGGAGGGAGGGAGGGAGGAAAAAAAAGAAAAAGGGGCTGGGGATATAGTTCAGTGGTACAGTGCTCCTGGGTTCAATCCCCAGCACCCATGTGTGCATACACATACACACAAAATCCCAAAGCTTCCAAAATTTATATCACAGAACAAAAACAGTGATAAAGTAGTACACTCACGTTGCCTGTTTTATAACTCTGGATTTCTCAAGGAGATATTCAGAGATTCTTGCCCCCATCACAGCTCCAGTTGGTGTAAACATCATTTCCAGATATTTTCCAAAACGGCTTGAGTTGTCATTGATGGCAGTGCATGCATTTCCAAAAGCTTCCACCAGGGAGTTGACTTGTAGAATTTTCTCTCGCAAGGTTTGATTATTGGCCTGAGCCAGAGGACAATCAAAAGAAACCTTCAGAAACATTACTCCAGCAAAGTTACCAGAGGCCCTCCCTTGCTGCCCAAGTTCACATACACAATGGGGAAATTAGCATCAACTGCCAGCATGGCTTTCTCTAATGAGCAATTCACCAGATGGGTATGAATCAGATTAGGCTAGATTAGGACAGCAGCTTTTAAATCTTTCTGTATCTCATTTACAATCCTTGATAGATGAAAGGCAAAACAGTTTAAACAGAACTTTAAATAGAGAGATGCCATAATTTTTCTCATCATTCATTATAATCTTTACCTCTTCTACTAAAAAAAATTCTTGAATTTCTTTAGTCATATAACACACTAATTCTGAGTATCAGCAACCACTAGGCTAATTTTGCAGTTGTTTCTTCAATGTCCATTTTATCAAGCTTAAATGTCTATTTCCCCTAACTTTTGCTCAAAGATTTCCATTTTCCATCCCTCTAATTCCCATAGTGGCCCTCCCTGATCCAGTTCATAGTGTTTAATCACTTTGACTACTTAATGGCTCAATGTTTCTATTACACTGAAAACATGAAAAATTAATTGCCAATAATCTGGTGAGTTCATACCATCATTATTTTCCTCCCTATGTGATACAAGGATGGCATGCTGACATCTTAAGAGGACAAGCTCCCAGGGGGCAAATGTAACAAAGATGGAATGTTTTTATGTAACCCCTAATAAAAAGCATTACTATCACCACTTATGAAATATGCAGCTGCTCTGCAGGAACTTCTAGCCATGATATACAAAGCAGGTTGGTCAATACCTTTCCCAAGAATGTCAGATGCTGAACAATCAGGTGGGCGCTTTCCGTCTTCCCGGAGCCACTTTCTCCACTGATAACAATGCACTGACATGGAAAATGGAGTAGAGAGAGAAGAATTTAGGGCAATAAAACAGCTTATACATTCAGCCATAGTCTTCATGTAACAGCCTCTATTGTATACTTTAATTTTGCATGGAACAATAAATCTATCCTAGGAATCTTTCCATTTCAATGCATGGAGAGCTTCTTCAACCTTTGGCACAGCTACTTGGCATTTCAATGTACAGAAGTACCTTAATCTATTTCTTGATGTATACTTGAATTTTATCTTCTGTCATTACAAACAATGTTTCAATGACTAATGCTATACATGGGTCACTATATTTATATGTAGGTTCATCTACAGAATAAATGCTGAGAAGTGGGAGTATTCATTGTAAATTTGATAGATCCTACCAAACTGCTTTCTTAAGGAAGCACCTCCATGTATTCTACACCACTGTATCAAAATGCCTGTCCTCCTACACCCTCACCAACACAGTAGATTGGATCTTGCCACCCTGATAGGTTAAAAAATGGAATCTCTGTGCAGTTTTAATCTGCATTTCTTTTTTTTTAAAATATTTTTTTTAGTTGTAGATGGACACAATGTCTTTATTTTATTGCTTTGTATGTGGTGTTGAGGATCGAACCTAGGGCCTCACGCATGCGAGGCAAGCGCTCTACCACTGAGCTACAATCCCAGCCCTCTGCATTTCTTTTATTAGAGTGATGTTGGACATCTCCCCATATGTTAAGGTCATTTGTATTTTTTCTTGTGTGACCCATCCATATCCTTTGCCTATTTTTTATTGTATTGTTAACCTTTTTATAATTCATTTCTAGGAACTCTTCATGCACAAAGGAAATGAGTGGATGTGGCATAATAAAAACTACAAGTTTGGTTTTTGTCACTGGTTTCTAGCATAGAGCTCCTAAAACCTCTGGAATGTCTTGGGTGGCAGGAGTGATAGGAGGATTTTTTGTTATTTACAAGGAGCCCCTTTTAACCACACCTCAGTTTACTAATGAGGTGGTTCAAGGTGAGGGAGCTAGGCTGCTTCAGGATGGGGACTGGTCACCAGAAAGACCAAGCAGGGATTAGAGGGTGGAAACTGTCAGCTCTACCTCCCAAACTCCGGGGAGGGGAAAGAGGTTGGAGATTGAGTTATGAAAACTCTTAAACAATGATTTCAGTGAGCTTCCAAGATGATGAATACGTGGAGGTGTGGAAAGGGATGTCCAGAACAGGCACAGGAGCTCTGGGAACAACAGACCCGCCTTCCCCTGTAGCTTGCCCTCTGCATCTCTCCCATATGGCTGGTCCTAGGTTGTACCTTTTATAATATACCAGTAAACTTAAGTATTTTCCTGAATCCTGTGAATTGTTCTAGTGGATTAGACAAGAGGAGTCTTGGGAACCCCTGAATTTGCATTTGATATGGCAGAAATGTAAGAAGCCTGGCTACTCCATTTGTAGCTGGTATCCAAATCAGGGTAGTTTTGTTGGATTGAGCCCTTAACCTGTGGGATCTGTGCTAAATCCAGATAGTCAATGCCAGAGCTGAATTGAATTGAATTGTAGGATGCCCAGTTGATGTTGGAGAACTGGAGAATTGGTTCGTTTTGGAAAACACACATTTAGTGTCAGGAATAAAACAAACAAACAAAAAAAGACATCACAGTGGGGTAACTTCTTAACTTGAAAACTACATTATCTCATTCCATTTACTTCTTTTCCATAAAATATATGGACATTTCACAAGTTTCTAAGAGCAGTAAGAATCTGGAGAAACCAAGTTTCTAACCTACAGTGAATCCATGTGTTCCATTTTGTAACTTGTATTGTTATAATTTTATTTATTTCTCAACAAACCCAAAAGTTTGGATTTTGCAGTTCTCAGAAATACACACATGGTGATTTTTCTCATAAAATCTGCAGTCCAAATTAGATCACTTCTGTTGCACATAGAATAAAGAAACAAAGGTAAATACACTTGTTGAGAGTAAAGGAGTGATCAAAGGTAGGATGTATCACTACTATGAATTGGAAGTCTAGAGAATTAACGGGTGAGTAAAATCTGTGCTGAATTGGCATTGAGTTTAAGGCTCATTCAGTCTTAACCCAGCTCATCACAATTTCTCAGCAGCTAAACAGTGTGATGCAAGATCACTAGCAACCCAAGTGCAAAATTTCATGTGAAAAGGGCTAAGTTATGAAAATTCTGAGACCTGAACAGGAAGGAATTTTATTTATGCCCTTCTACATACTGTTTTTATCATTATCATTGCCATGTAATCAGGGTGTGTTTGCTCTATGTTCTCACTATACCATATTTCATCACATAATCATCACCACCATATAACGTTTGCACCTATTTTTTCAGTCTAAAAACTGCTTTATTGGTGGCACTCCCTTGTAATCTCAGTGGCTTGGGAGGCTGAGGCAGGAGGATCACGAGTTCAAAGCCAGCCTCAGCAATGCCAAGGTGCTAAGCAATTCAGTGAGACCCTGTCTCTAAATAAAATACAAAATAGGGCTAGGGATGTGGCTCAGTGGTTGAGTTCCCCTGAGTTCAATCCCTGGTACCAAAAAAAACAAAAAACAAAAAACTGCTTTAGGTCTGGGCATATAGCTCAGTTGGTAGAGTGCTTGCCTCACATGCACAAGGCTCTGGGTTCAATCCCCAGCACCACACACACACACAAAAGAAAACCACTTTGAGTTTGCCAGGCGCAGTGCACACACCTGTAATCCCAGCACTTTGGGAGGCTGAGACAGGAGAATCGCGAGTTCAAAGCCAGCCTCAGCAACCACGAGGTGCTAAGCAACTCAGTGAGACTCTGTCTCTAAATAAAAACACAAAATAGGGCTGGGGATGTGGCTCAGTGGTTGAGTATCCCTGAGTTCAATCCCAGGTACAAAAAAAAAAAAATGAAAGCCGACTTGCAACTTGGTGTGGTTGGTTTACAGCACTGCAGTACTCAGGTAAACATATCATATGAATGATACCAAAGATGAAGCAGTCAGATTAACCAATGATAGTGATGCAGAATCTTTAGACACAGATGATTAAATTTTTTAAGTCCATACCCTGCAACATTATAGTAAATTTTCTCAAGTGTAATATTTCAACTGTAATGCACAAATCAATAACAATTAATATGTTAACATTTTTTCCAGACACAAAAAATGTTTGTTAAACTGTCACAAAAAAATGATGTTCACCCACTTGAACTACTCCATTTTAATGTATATTCACAAGTATTCTGTGCATCCTAATCTTGAACCAAAGACAATTTAGTAAATAAATGATATTTAAAGTAATACTGGCAGAATTTTTTTTTTTTTTAGGTATCATATAATGGTTGCAAAAAAATCTTGGCATAAGTCTGTGATGATTATGTGATGAAATACGGTATTTGTTAATTTTTATTCAAAATACCTTTAATAATTTTTGTGAGAGAAGATGATATGAATGTTTCACATTTCTTGAAGATGCTTTCTTTTGCTACTGTGGCTTTATCAGTGTTGCAGCTGCCCTGAGCTGCAATTTCATTACCCACTTCCTTGGGTCAGCCTCAGCAGCAGAATGAAAAGCTTCCAGGAAGACTCAGAAGCTGAAGGGGAAGAGGAAACTTACCTTCCAGAGTGACTCTGTAGGAAAGGAAGGCGAGTCCTTACCTGGTCTTTGCTGAAGGTAACCAAGCACTGGTAAGCAGCATCTGCCGATGCAAATATGTGGGGGGGATTCGAGACACGCTTCACCCCGTGATAAAGCCTGGAAAACTGAAGAAAACAGTAACTAATTTAAAGGAAACTTGTAAGGCGCCACTGGGCCACTTTAACATCTGTTGCCTAGGAAACCAATGTTTTATCACTTATGTGAGGACTTGCTGCCTCCGAAAGGTTCTGAAGTCTACAGGCCTGAGTTTAAATTCCAGCTCTTGGGAGCCTGTACCAGGGCATTAACTTCTCTGTGCTAAGTCTCCTAGTCTGCCAGATAGGCTTAATAATAATGGCATCTGTCTCACAGGTTGTGGGAAGTGATCACAATCTAGTGCCTGGCATATAGTTAGCACTCAATAATTATTAGCTATTATTGTTGTAGCTTGCTTTAAAAAGTTACCCTCCAAAGGTAAAATTTCTACTGTGCTGTATTATTATCTGCAGTTAGAGATCTAAACCTCTAGGGTGGCTTGATTTTATTACCACATCATCTTTCTTTTCATTTGCCTGTGTGGTTTTATTATTAATATTTATTTATTTATTTATTTATTGAAGCCTTGGAGATTGAACCCAGGGCCTTGTGCATGCTAGGCAAGCACTCTACCACTGAGCAACACCCCCAGGCTAGCCTTAGTAATTTTGAATTTCTTTAAAGAACCTTAGGTTCCTAAAGCATCCCTTACCTGCGGAGAGTAGATGCTTAGATTCTGGAAGGGGTTTAAGGCAATTAGAATATCTCCAACATATGTGTAAATCACCGAGTCTGCATAACGCTTCTGCAAGTGATGAACAATTGTTTCCTAAGAAAAGGACAAGTGGTATTAAGAGCAGTAGACATTGCATTCAACCAAGGTAGAGATTCTAAAAATAACAATGAATTTATTCCTATAAGAATATTTTTCTCTAAAAGATTGAAGTAGTTCATTTAAATTATACAATGATCCTACTGATCTCAAACTACTAAAATGACACAGATATTTGCTTTGAAAGGAGAAAAATAGGGATATACTGAAAAAATCAGGACTTAATAAGGACATTGAAATAGTCAAAAAATTTTGTCATTGGGAAAAAACTTGACTCACCCATTCAAAATGTTCTATTTAGAATTTGATTGGATAGGCTATTTGTATTGTAAAGTACAGACAAAATAGTAATTTCATTTTTCAAAGCATTGCACTTTAAATCTAGGTGGTAGGAATATGGAATGGAACACTTTGACATTATGCATTAGTGATCTAGTCATTGAAATGAAAGCTCCCCAGAGTTAGACTCAGCAGAAGCAGGTCCAGCACAATTAAGGGCTCTATTAAATGTGCATATTTTAAATGAGGATTATCACAGTATTCAGATTTAGGATGTGAGCTATATTAACTTCACTATTTCCCTAAATGAAGCGCCTCTTAATGAAGAACAAACAACTATCTTGAGGGTTAATTGCCATTTTTTATTAGGCAGAAAATAATTTCAGGAATAGAATCTATCATTTAGACTTATCATATAATGAGCTTTATTGGAAAAAATCTAAATTCTTTCTCTTCATCATCCTAGGCTCTAAATGAACACAACACAGGATCATAGTCACAGCAACTGAATGCTCCCTGAGTTTCACCCTATGGCTATACAATTAAATTGTTAAATGACCTTAGGAGACCTTAGGTCTACGACAGAAAGGTCAAACCATTCACATATAACAAACGCCGCCAATGAGAACTGTCTGCTAAATATTCGGTACCTCATCCAGGACCTCTAGATTGACCAAATCATCCTCGAGGCAGTATTTTTCAGCATCCTGCACATGATAGGGTCCCCTGGTATGCATCCTCTCATGCCTAGAAATATATCAGGAGAGTATTGGCATTCAGGCAGTAAATAACGTAGCAGAAGGTGGTAATGAGGATGGCTCATTCCCAATGTTGTCACATGACATGTTAAGAGACTTCAGAAACAGAGAGAGTAAGAGCAAGCCCAGTGCAGATGCCCAGGCTCTCCCTGCAGACCTCCCAGTCGGAGGTGAGCACCATGGTAGCCCTATCCTGTCACATGGGGAGCATTACCAAGTGGGCCTGCCCATCACATATATTTACTTTCCTTAAATTCTAACCATAACCCTTCCAGGAATAAATAACTCCTACATTTTTTCTCCTGCTTGGTGTGGTGCAAGATTACTGTCAACCCACATGCAGTATTTGATATAAAAAGAGCCATATCATGAAAATCCTGAAAATTTAATAGGAAGGAATTTCATTTCTGGCATTCTGCATTCTGTTTTCATTTTCATTGAGTTGGCATCGAGTTTCACTGGGGTACAATCATAAGAGCTTCCCTTTCTCTGAGGTCCCTTCATCTGCTCTGCCAGCACCATCCCCAGCTTAGTGAGATATTTTTAAAGCAATCAAAAACTTCTCAGAATACAGTAAGAACCAAAGAATTGATCATTATTTACATTTTACCTCATTCACTTATTTGAAATCCCTTTATGACCTTTGTCCCATCTCAGTGAGGTGACCACTATTTGGTAGGCATCTTTCCAGTCTATTTCTAAATATTGGTCAATTTCATATATGTACTCATGAGTAATATATAGGTCCTGTTTGTTCCATTATAAAAATGACACCATACTGTGGATTTCATCCCACAGATTTATTTTCACTTAACATTATCATTTTTAAAACTATCTACCTAGTCAGTCACTTTAATCACCAGGTAACACTACATCATATGAATATATACCAATTCATTTACCTAGTCTCATGTTAGTCAACATTTAGGCTGATTCCAATTTTTTTTTCCCTACTAGAAACAAACTCTATGTCTCTATATATGTCCTTTTGTGTATATGTTGGGGATTTTCTCTTGGGGGCATTCTTCACCATGCATTTAAAAAACTTGGTTGGTAATACATAACCATTACCTTTGGCATATCAAAATGTAGTTTTTCAAGGTATAAAACTAATTCAGTGTTCAAGTAGGCCTTCCTGTAATTCCTTTCATAAACTTATCACTACTCCATGTGGTGTTGGGGAAAGCACTGGCCTACAAGTTAAGAGCTCTAGGTCCTAGTCTCAGGCTTGTGAGTAATGTGGTGTGGGATACTCAGCAAATCCCTTCACGACCAGCATCTCAGTTTTCTTCATTTATAAATAGAATCATTCATGACTTGTTTCTCTTTCTCTCTGTCTCTCAGGTATCTGTCAAAACAGTTACTGTCAGTCACGGAGAGAAAAGATGCACAAGGGCTGAAAAATTGCACCACGTCCTAGGCTTACATCCTTGTCAAAATTTGGAATCAATTTGCATCACTCTGCACATTACTCAGAATACCATTAATTAAGCAAAATTACAGGTAAAATATCCCCCCATGTCCCACCAAGAGAGCAACATCTCTGCTGGGTTCTTCCCAGCCAACTGTCATGCCCATCATCGTCACAGCATAATAGGACATGGTCCTATCTAGCCTGGTCCCAGAAGCTGGCTTTATTTCACTGTAAGTGCCCCATGGAAGTCATGGAATGGGAACATACACTTCACCTTTGGCTACATGCATTTCACAAAAGTAAGTTTAAAAAAAAGAAGCAGCAGCAGCAAACTCATCAGCTCTGCATATTGAGTCTTGGGCTTATAACACAATGGAAATGGGCATATAAAACATTGATGTTTTTTCTCTTCTAGCCTCTTAAATTTTAATTTCCAATCCCCATCACTGATATATTTAAAAAAAAGATATTTGAAGCATGCTATTAGTCACCTCTACTATTAGAACCAGTTGTACTGCTAATTCATATAAAGGTACAAATTAGAATGACAATTTTGTTTAATAAAACCAAATTTATAATCTAAGCATTTTTCAAATGACAAACAGAACAATTTATTGATCTGTATCCTCACATATTAGTGACATAAAAAAGAAATCAAATTGGGTTTAAATTCAGATTTTTCACTATTTCTCAGAACTGCTTCCAGCTGCTAGCTAGCCATTTTGATAAACAGAACAGCAGGAGAGTGCATGTTTCTGCCCCAAATCCCCTCCAAATAAATCTAAGTACTTTTTTGCTTAAAGTTCATCATAAAGCAAAATAATGCAACACTTATTAGTGGAGCAATTAAATTCACATTATACTCAATTCAGCTAGCTAATCTCCTTCATAAATTCATATCTTAAAATTATATGAAATAAGCTAAGTTAGAGTTTATTCTACATATAATTTGACTAAAAAAATAGGAATTTAAAAATTGCCCACAGATCTGGTTCCAGTCAAGATGGAGTAAGCACTCTTGATCTCTTTCCCCTAAGAACAACTAAATACCCTGGATGGAATGTAAAGAAGCAGCCATCTCAGGATGCTCAGAGGTAAATGGTAACAGGTAGATTGAGGAAGGAAATCAGAATTCAAAATATCTCTGAACAAATGGTGTGTCTCCCAGGGGTATTTTCCTCCGATCACTCCTGACATGGACTTAAAGGCATCCTGAACTACATGCAGGGATGTCAGGCTTCAGGTTGGATGACATTTTTATAGCCAACTAAAATGGAAACACTAACAAAACCTCACTTGCAATCTTGCAGATAAATACACTCTAGTAGAAAGCTGATTTTCAGTGTGAACATACACAATCCAATATCCACCATGATCAAAATTGGTATCTTTGGAGCCCGTAGCATATTATCAGTACACCGCAGCTATCTTTGTCTATCTGCCAAATATAACTACAAGGATCACACAGATGCTTTTTGTAAGTATGAGCTCAATTCTCTTAAAAATCTTCCTCAATAATATTTTATAAACAAAAGATAGCATTTAAAAGACTTTACCCACTGATTTAGTAGTATGTGATCTCTTTCTCTGCTTATGGGCAATTAAATTCTTCAGAATTATTTGCTCCCCAAATTGAAGCTGGAAATCTAGATACTGATATAAATACAAAATATTTCTACTCTCATAGACCACTTTACTTTTTTAACCAGGAAAAAAATCCATCTGTCTTTATATGATTATATACATATAAAATATAAAGATATATATATAGATATATCCCTATCTACCTTCCCCAACAACTAATGCCTCTCTAAAACTTCTGCCTGCTTCATTTTCTTCTTTCTTCTATGGGATTTGGAGGATCTATAGAAGAAAAAAAAACATTATCGATTCCAATTTTTATCTCTTTTTATAAAACATTATCTTGGACTTTACATGTATTTATAAAAACTGTTATGTGGTTTTATATTTCTCTATTTTTAGTTTTAAATTTTTAAAAAATTTCCTGCATTAAATGATTTACTGTCACTGGTAACTACAAACTTAAATTTTCCTTAAATTCACATGCTCCACCTAGTGCCTTACTTGAGAATAGCATCTATTACCAACTTTTGCTGAAACATTCCTTTAAATTGCAAAAATTACAGATCTCCAACAACAACAACAACAAAAATGGATTGAATATATAAAATTTTGGAGAAATGTAGAGAGATATACAAATGGATAAATAAATAGCAAAAGACATTCTGTTAAATCAAGAGTATATGGTAAGGCATTATAGTTTTAATGGCTCCGAAGATACTATCACTTTTCAAGAAAGTCTATTGCCTTTGACTAGATTTCCTACTTGTGTTTATGAGGTCTTATTGGCTGTCAATCCCAGCTTCTAGGACAAATGGAGTTTGAGAGTTGACACTCTGAGGATAAGCTCTGGCTTGGACTGTTACCTGGAGTTTAGGTTTGGTGTAATAGTGGTAGGTGGGGGTATAAAGTGGGGTTGACTTAGGTTTCAGGACTCAAGTAAAGGGGGAGCTGGTGTCTGAGTCCATGGCCTAAGTGATTCTGAAACATCAAGTCCAAAGAAGTGAGCGGAGAGCGACAACAGAATCTGAACGGTGGGTGAGACAGAGCCAGAGGTGGAGTTCCCTTAAGACAACAGCAGGAATAGAAGATGGGGGTCTTTCCTGGAATGCCTTTGGCCCAGCCCATGTGTGGGAAAAGAGCTTTAGAGGGCAGCATACTAGTTCAGATACTGGAGGAACTACTCCATGCAATGAATTCCTGAACTGTTGCAGCTTTCCCTATTGTTCAATCTCTACACCTGTACTATGGTTAAACCAATTCTGTGTGAATGTCTTCAACAACCCTTCACTGCAAACTTTTAAATTCCAGCTACTGGCCCTATGAATGGTTTTGCCCCCAGGTGACTCCTTACCTCTTAGCTTCTTCCTGTCTGCCACCTATGTGGAGATGCCCTTATAGGTAGGAACGCTCAGGGCTGCAAGAATGCCACATGGGCAGGCAGGACATGGTCTTCTCCTTCCCCCACTATGATGGAGGACAAAGTGACAGAGGAAGTGTTCTAAATCTTTACTCAACAGGGGAGGGAAACAAATTCTTTTAACCTAAGTCACATGCTAGTGAGAGGTTATTCTCTGCACTGTGACCTTTTAGAAAGTCACTCTGTGGCAAGATCATGAAGGTCACCTCTGCCTATGCTCCAAATCCAGCACAGAGCCCTCCCCTCCATCCAAAGGTAGAACTGGAAGGACTGGAGAATGACTGTTATGGTTTGGATCTGGAATGTCCCCAAGTCTCTCATGTTCAGAGGAGATGGTTTAAGAAGTGATTGAATCATGAGGGGTCTGACTTCCTCAGTGGATTAATTCATTGATGGCTAAATGGACTATGACCAGGGACCTAGAGGAAGAAAGTTACTGGGGTTGTGCCCAGGAAGAGCTTATCTTCTCTCTGGACCCTTACTCTCCCCTTCCCCACAACTCCCGACTTCCTGGCTGCCATGAGCTGAGCAGCTTTCCTCTGCCACACACTTCTGCCATGATGGTCTGCCTCCCCTGAGAGCAACGGAGCTGGCCAACCATGAACTGAAACTTCTGAAACCCTAAATCAAAATAAACCTTCCTTCCTTTAAATCATTCAGTGAAGTATTTTGATCACAGTGAGGAAAAGCTGACTAACGCAATGACTAACACTCCCACCACATTACAGATACAGAAGTAATATCTATGGAGGCTGGAGACAAAAGGGGGATAAAGAAGAGAGGAAACGAGGGAACAGGTTCAGGCTCAATGGTGGTGGCCCTCCAGACTCTAAGACAAAGGCCTCAAGGCCATGGATGGAGCCCAGGGACCATTCCCTCATCCCTGCAGTCCTGGCATACAGAATAAGAACACCAAAACTGAGCACAGAGGACAGTGGCTACCCCAGTAAGTGATGGTAAACACTTCTTCCAAATCATTATTTGTGTTTTCATATACCATTGGATACAGAGTCAGTGAAAACAAAGCTGTTATTTGACTACAGCTATATAATCACAGACCTAGGAAGAGAACCATCTACCTGTGACTATGGACAGAGATACCACCCAGGCACCTTTAACTACATGAGCTACATCTAGACCCCAAACTTAAGGTTATATCTCTCAAACATTATAATCAGAGATATAAAAACAGAAATTATTATAGTAACTCCATTTTTTCATCTAAGCACAGTTTTAGCCAGAATTGTAATAAATCAGCATTTTATCATCAATTATATTAAATAGTATTTGATAATATACCCACCCTCTCTAGGCAGCAAAAGTGGGACAACGGAAGAAAATTAAATATCAATTCATTCACTCACTCAAAGACAGAGCAGATTCTAATCATATCAGGATGCAGAATTATTTCTTCCCTGTAGGGGCAACAGGAGGATCTTTAACCTTCCTATGTGTTGAACTTCAGCACATTGTGAAGCCATCATTCAGGAGTCATCATTTACATGGGAACCCAGGAACCCTCAGCATACAGAATATGGTGTGTGTGTGTATACGCATGGGTGTGTCTGTGTGTGTGTACACGCTTGCAGGTAGAAGAGCAAGTGAGCGAGGCTGATTGGAGAAAGCTCCGCAAGAATGCAGTCAGAAATCTGTTTTTAAAGGTCACGACTGCAGGTTGAAAAGAAATAACTGAAGTCATTGTTTTAATCAGCCTCAGGCAAATTACAAGGGCAGAACCAAAATCCATTAAACAGAGCAGGGGAAAAAAAAATTAGCACCAATTCTTCTACCAAGTAATTCTTACAGTAGACCTTTGGCATTTGAAGGTTTAATATTTGCAGTCTCAGCAAGTCCCAAATCACCAGCAGGGGCATGACATGCTTGTCATTTTACTGAGACTCACAGCTGAGTTCATGGTCATGACAACCAACCAGGCCTTCCCTGTCTCCATTTACATTCCGGAGAGTGATTTCTGTTCTCTCAAGAACTCTTGTGAAATGATAAAATGCATGTTTTCAAGTCTGCGTCTCTAACCTTTAATGGTTAGATGACATAGCAGGTGATATTAATGAATTCAGGGTTTTGCAAAACACGTTTGGGGAAGAAGTCCTTTTGAAGGTCAAGGAAATAGCAACTGACATCAAGAAGATGACCAAATTGTTCAAAAGCATCCCTAACAGATGAAGTAACAATGCAGCCTCCAACTATTGTTCACAGAATTTTAAAGCTTTTTAACCGCCTTTAAGAGATAAGCCTTGGATCCATAACTGCTTTATTGTACCTTAACCAAATAAATAAAATTTACCAGAAAAACTTAAATTCCAGTGGGGTCATGCATACACCACCATCAGCACCAGGGAATGGTCAAATCAAATACCACCTTTCCATAGGTGTCTCTCTAGGGCTACATAGATATAGTCACACACACACACACAGACACACACACACACACCCCTGTAATACATAGGCAGTGAGACAGCAATGAATCTCAGCCAGGTTTTCCAAAAAGCTGCCATACTCAGAAGAGCTAAGACCCAGAAGAGATGAGCTGGGGCCTTAGGACAAGCCTTCCTTCATGCACGGTGCACCTTCTCCCGTACCATACTCAAGCTCCCCGTGATTCCAAGCCTTGTTCTGGAGTATTCTTGAGTTCCATTTTTATCTCCTCAGCATGATAGATGTAGGCCACTTCTCCATTTGGCTCCTGTCTAGTACCACCTCTCATCTGCTCACTGCGGGGGACATATATCTCCTGCTCTGGCCGCCTACCACTGTCCTCCCTAACCAGTCTGTCCCTTTTAAAATGCTCACATCACCCTCTGAGGTCGTCCTCTTCTGCACCTGGCCTGAGTTTCCCTTCTCTACTCCTCCCCTGCTTCATTCAGTCCTTGGTTATCCCATCTCCCACCAGTGGCTCTGTGAATTCTTCTCACATTCTGATCTCGGGCTTTTTCAACTTGTCAACACTTGGAAAACTTTTATTTCTTCTGTACTGAAGCTGTCTATAAACTCAGCTTTGCCTCATCCCTAATTATCTCTCAAAAGTTTCCAAGATCTCAGTTCTACCCTCCAATTTCTCACCATCCACAGATTCTGCTCTTCATCTTCATGGTAACCATCAGTCTCGGGACGGGGCTCAGCCTCAAAGTCAATAAGCCTCTCTATCTTCACCTTCTTCGCTATCCTTCTAGATACCACAAGGATTCTTTGCTAACCTTGGCTGCCTTTCTTTTGTCCACCCATCAGGTCCACTGAAGCCAGGCTCCACCCTGGAGAAGACCACAGAATCCCCTCTCTCTCTACTCTTGCTCCTTGTTGCATAGAGTCACCCCAGATGACGGATGGAAAAGGTGGTGGTGGCGGCGCTACATATTCTGGGAGTTTCTAGTGTCAGATATTGTCCTGTGTGCTCTACATGCATCATCTTAAACACTGATTAACTTCACTGTACTGGAATACTATTCAATTATCCTCTCTTTCTTTCAGGGGTAGGGATTGAACTCAGGGGTACTTTACCAGAGTTACATCTCTAGATTTTTTTTTTTTTAATTCTGAGACAGGATCTCACTAAGTTGTCCAGGCTGACCTCAAACTTGCAATTCTCCTGCCTCAACTTCCTGAGTTGCTAGGATTATGAGCATGTACCACCACATCTGGGTTTTCTATGCTTTTGAGCAATCATGTCTATCATTTATGAGCTCTTTATCTTACTCCTCATAGTGTGTGTTTCAAAGGTTTGACATCTTCCTGGAGTCCAAAGCCCACTCCCAATTCTGAGATCACCTTGCCTTATGTTTTGGAAAGATAAACACCTTGCTTCCTCATAACATCTCCTTTACCTCCTCAAATATTCTGAGTATTTTTATCTAACCTTTATTCATCTTTTCTAACTTAGAGGTTCTTTCTCTCTAAGGCCAACCAACCTTCTTCTTGCTTCCTCTGCTATCTCCTCTCCTCTGTCTCCAGTGTCT
This sequence comes from Xerus rutilus, assembly GCA_028644305.1. Classification (NCBI taxonomy): domain Eukaryota; kingdom Metazoa; phylum Chordata; class Mammalia; order Rodentia; family Sciuridae; genus Xerus; species Xerus rutilus. The sequence continues at coordinate 104,585,666 of CM053402.1, read as the reverse complement.
CCTTCTACATAAGATCCTTCTCCTTCCCCTGTGCAGTCTTCCCCTTTCTTAAGAACCTGCCTTCTTTCCTACAGCTATAAGCTTCTCTCCCCCTTGGGGAAAGTGCTAAAAGCAGTCAAGACCTTCCTTGCCTTTGTGGGAACAGCCTTCTGTGGGGCTATAGGTTTCATTCCACTGGATCAGCTCTCAAAATCTAAGTCGCTCCAGGTTCCTTTGAGGAACCCTGCTGTGGGCAGAGAACTAAAAGTTGTGTGTAATATATGTAAGTACTAGGCCTCGCCTTCGCTAGGATAGGAAGAGGGAGCAGTCTTTTTGACTTCTTTCTTAGTGTTGGGCCATTTCTACTTGATTACAGTGTGAACCAGGGCAGAAAAGCAGCTCCATTTGGATAGGCTCTGATGTACTTCCTTCTATCCCTATCTCCCTCAACCAATCATCACTAAGTCCTGATAATACCTTAACATCTTCTGCCACTTACACCTGCCATGACTGCTCACCTGGTCCCTGGCCTTGCCCTGCTGCTCTCCATCCTCCACTCTGCTATCAGAACCACTTTCTGGAACACAACCCTGCTTGAACCCTTCAGTGGCTCCCCTGCCTCAGGAACAAGTCCAAGGTCCTGAGGCCCTCCATGACCTGACCCTGCCTACCTGCTCTCTCTCCTACCTTACCGAGATCCAGCAATGTCAACCAATTGTTCACTGAATTTCCCAAGCCTAAGCTCTCTCCAGTCCTCTCTCCTTTGCCCTTTGTTCATCCTTTCCCCTTGAGTTAGAAAAGCCTCCTCCCCTGACTTTCTTCCATTCTTTCTCCAGGACAGTGCAAGCACCATCTTCCCCCAGTTCCAGGAGGCCTTCCCCCAACATCCCTATTCCAGTTTGGCACTTTCCCAGGTGCTCCAGGGGTACCCCAGGTGTTCTTTATCCAGGTACTTTTCATGTAAGCTGCTATTATCTGATTCCTATCCATATCACACACCAGACTATTAGCTCTTTATCAGGAACTGTATCAAATTTCCCTTTGTAGCACCTCTGTTTAGCATAGGCCCTGACACCTACACACATAAATGTCTCTACAAAGAATATATGAATAAATTGGATTTTGAATGAGAGATAGAAATTGATATCTTTACCATTTGATACCTTAGTTTTTTGATACCTATTTATTGTCATGATCTTGTATGGTAAAAAGATGAATTTTCATGGATTAAGGGCAAAAGGTAATTAGTGTTAAAGAGAAATGAAGATCTCTACAGTAAAGAGACCATGTATACTACTCCTACTACTAACATTTGCTGACATTTTACTCTACATTGAGCAATATTCTAAGCATTTTACATGAAGACTCAACCCTTAAATTCCCCCAAGCCCCTGAATTCCCCAAATTCCCCCAATTCTCCCAATTTATAGAAGAAACTTCACAAAAGAAAAATTAACTTATCCAGTAAGTGGGTGAGCAGGGATTCAAGCTTGGCAGACAGACCTAGTAGTTTTGATTCCCACATTTTCCTGCTGCATGGCCTCTTTGTGCAGAAAAAAATGAGTGGATATTGCTTCATTCAGCAATTATTCTTTGGTTTTTCCTTAATTATTCTTTATTTTTCCCATCTTTACTGGAAACTCACAACTTTAAATATATTGCTTTATCAACATCGAATGATGGCTGACAATTTTTCTTGGTGAACTTAAAAAACATCTATGTAGCCAACTCCTTGCCAATTGCTAAAAGGAAGTCACCGTGAGGGAAAGGTGGCAGGGTGTCAATTACACACATGGTGCTTCCTTTGGAATCCATTAATTTTTTTACCTCCCAAGGAAAGGGCTGCTTAAGATTTTGATGCCTATTTGTGAGGTTGCATTTTTTTAAATGACTATTCAAAGAAACCCAACCTACTGAGTGAAACTCGAGATTGTAAAGACCCCATGAGAAGCCTCTACCACCTATGAGGCTTTGGACATCAAAGGGAGTTAACAAAGATAAAGAGAAATCAGAGGAAGCAAACAAGAGAGCACAAAGGCACAATTTTCTATGGTGAAAGGAGAAAAGTTTTTAAAAAGAGAACATAGATCTGGACAGGTCAAATCACACAAATATGCAACGCTGGGCAAATTTGCAAACGAGTCTTAGAAACTATTCTGCAGCAGATCTCAGAATAGGAAGCCAAGGAGGAGACACTGGATTTGACTTACCTTATAAAGTGTTAGCTTTGTTTGGGGCTTGGTTTATGTTTTATTGTATTTCATTTTCATTTTGAGTGTTGTGTTATGTGTGTGAAGGTGGGTGGCAGGGGGCTGTTCCTAGTGTATAAGAACAAAAACAAGGAAAGAAAGGGGATTTCAGTTCCCTGGGGCTTAAACATAAGTCCCCACTGCTTCAAAAAGGCACAAAGTCACAAGAATTTCTCTGCATTTCTCTATCCATAGGCAAGCCACAGAAACAGAAATAGCAGAGAAAAGGGGAAAGAGTAGGAAAAATTTTGAGTTATCCAAAATGGAACCTTGTGTTAGCTGGAGAAAATCAGCAAAATATAGTTAGCTTGAAACTCTGTCTCTGGCTAGTTGTTGCCAATGTTTGACTTTTTGATTTGTAAACAGTTTTCTGCAGAATATATGAATATCTCTAGAACTTATGACTAATGCTATTTCATTTTCTTTCACCTCCAGTACTTTGGATGTTTTTTAATAATAATGGATTGAAGCTTATCTGCATCCTGGCTGGTTTTATAAAATCAAATAATTGCTGAGCACAGGAAGTAGGTTTATTTGCATTTTTTTTAACTTAAAGAGAAATTCTGCCACCCTCTGGACAGAAACCAAAGATCTATTTCTGAGTGATTCATCAAGAACGCTGTTTTAAGCACTTGCCCTAGAAAATAACAAAAACCAAAAAATCTACCCTTTAAAAAAGAGAGGGAGAGAGAGGTAAGAACCACAGTTACTTTGATAACATAAACAATAGCTGAAAAAATCATTTTAAAATGCTAAATTCACTCCAAGAAATTTTTAACGAAAGAGGAAAATGTCTCAGAACACATTAAAAAATATTTAGAATTTAAAGAGTAAAATTTCCAAAATCACTTTATAGCCTATATTTCTGTTCCCAGGTCTATAACAGACAAGTAAAGATTTTTTCACATAATCTCAGACATGGCTGCTTCCCTTTATTGGTTAAAAGAAAAATTTGAATTTTTACTAAATACAAATATATATGTGTCATCTACTGATTTTTAACTAGGGCTAACCAAACATGAGGGCAGTGAGATTTCAGCTATTTGAGAGAAATCAGCCACAAAAGCACAAATGGGCAGTTTGTTTCTGAAGCCTGCCTGCTCATCCACTAAGTGTGGAGTGCTTAATGTCACATAAATGAAACTCTCCAAAATGCAGAGATGTGATCATTACTAGTAATAACACTGGGCAAATCAAAACACCTGCCATTTTATAAATAACCAGAGGGGGGATGGAGAATGACATGGAGTACCGTACCTGATTTTAACAGCAGAGTTTAGCCGCTTCTGGTCTTGGAGCACCTTGGCCAGCCGTTTTTGCAGAAACAAAACCTTTCCATGAGCTCCTTTAATAAATGGATGGTCCAGGAGATGTGTGACGGAAGGCCTCTTTTCAAAATCCTTAATAAGACACCTGTTTGTAAAAATCAACAAACAATCCAAAGTACAATATTAGACCCTCTGTTCCTCTGTGAATGTGGCAGAGAAGAGGCAAGAAGGCTCATTTATGCAACCTGATCACTAACTTTACACAGCTCCTTCTTTATTAATGTAGACCAGAGAGTAGAAAAACATTATTCTTATATTAGTTGAATTAATAAATATATCAGAAATCTATTTTTGTTTGTTTTAAATAAATATTGAAAGCACAAATTTTGCCATCAATTTGCTTTGAAGTATTCAAAATGTTGAAAAAAATAGACTGGTCAGACAATATTTTCTGATTTTTCAATGTAGAAAAGAGTTTTCAATGGAGTCAAGTTGATTAATCTCTATATTTTATTTCAGAAGCATGTAGAATTAAATTCTATCACCTCAATTAAATCTTAAAACATGAAACATCCATTATTTGGTGATGGGGAAATGCACTGAGGAGCTTGCAAGGTGAGAAATGAATCTTAAACAGAGAAGCAATCCAGCAGCTTGATTTCTAATGTCTTCTGAAAAAGCAGAAAAACCTCAGAACAGGAAGTGACCACCATGTCATTCAGATGAATCGGGATAGAATTATGCAAACAGGGAACAAAACATCCATTCAAGATGATTAAAAATCGGGTTGCATTTAAACTCTGCGGTTAATTGGTTAAAATTGCACCAGTGTAACCACTTTCTGTTTCAGACACAATGCCCTTTTCAAAGAAAACAATGACTTGGTGCATTTTGCTGTGTGTTCTGTGTTACCAAAAATGATTTTGACACAAGGAAATTCCTAGTGAAATGGAATCTGATGAATACCTCTCCAATTACCATCGCATTTCTATTTTGAGTAGCTGCCCTTGGTGAGCAGAAGAAATTTCAGCATTCGCCCTGTTAAGCTAAGGTCTTTAGCTCACCTTGGAGGCTTAGGATATATACTGGAGGCCATTCTGCCCACTCCTTCAAATAAACTGCTTCAGTTTACCCAACGGTGGCACGCCAATGACATCTCAAAACACTACATATTTTAAATAATTAAATGCACCAACAAATGGCAAAAAGTCCAGCATCCCCTCTAGTACCTTTTAGCACATTAAAGCAGGATTCCTAAAACAATCCTCAACCATGGGATTTACAAAAAGAACTTTAACCTGTGCAGTTTTCATTTCAAAACACTTTCACATTCCTCACCTTCAAGTCCTGGAAGATATTCAGTAACTTTCCCATCAGGCTGAGGATTGGCTCAGGGACCCTCCTGTCTCTTGTAGCTGGAGCTTCCAGCACGAAGAGCGAACAGCACCTCGACTATCCCCACCCACTGCCCACAGGACTATAATACCACCTCCACCTTGCCATGGGAGGAAATCAATCTTTTGACATTTGTAGGTTCAGAGTCTTTTGAATAACCTATTATTTTTCCTATCAACAATACAAAATCAATGCACATGCCTAAAAAAGACTAGTTCTGTCTTTTTATCAGCAGACTTCCCTTGATGCCACGTATATTCATCTGTCTATATGACCATTGAAGAAAAAGAAATGTGAATCACTGTTTCCTAAGGAACCTCAGGGGTAGCTAGTTTGTCAGTGATAAGGGTAATGGCCAGTCCCCTGGCTGGAGGGATGGTATATGAAAACTTCTAAAATAAGAATGGTCACATGTCCTCTGAGGGTTCCCGCTGAAGAGAGACCTGGGTTACACAACACCTCCTGCAGCCTCAGAGGGAATGAGTGGAGCCCGGGTTCTGCTGGATCCCCAGCTACAACTGCCCAGGGACAGTGGACAGGTCATATCAAACACATTCTCGGACTGAAGAGCTTCCCCAAATGCAGGGACAGAGATCTCTTGTTTCCCCACATATTAGCGTCCACTCACACTTCTGGCTGCGCTTTCTTTCTGCATTAGCTGCGATGCTTCATCCAACTTCCAGCAGTTACTTGTTGAAAAGGGAAGAAAGAACAAAAAGACTGGGGCAGCCTCTTTCCCCATGAGTAGTTCCAGCACTTCAAATGAACAAACTCAGAGAGCTGAGACTGAAGACATTTAAAAAAATTCATAGCATGTGAAGGGGACAGTGGACCAGAGCCGCCTCCATCTTCCCTTAGAGACAGGTGCCCTGGGAACATTCAAGGAGAGGCCCGAAGACAGGTCCTTCATGCACTTCGGTATGGAAAACTCCTTGAATAGGATTTGAAAGCACCTGGGAACCCCTGCTCCACCCAGCTTTATGAGAATAGGTCTCTACTGGAGTCAGGGGATGTGACTGAGGGTGTTGTATCTTGTTTCACAATATTAGCACCACTGGAGAAGCATGGCTTCCAACACTGCTGCCAGGTCATTTGGCATGTTGGGGAGGCTCTGTCTCTGAATCACAGAGAAAGAGAAGTGTGTGAATAATAAAGTGAGAGAAGCAGACAAGGAAGAAACCAGCATGTGAATCTGTTGTCTCATGGAGATTCAAAAACTGGAAGCAAAGGTCAAGAGGATTTGTTAGTTTTCTGAGTAAGCATGGAGTGAGCTGGATGTCACACCGTGGAATCAGCAAAACTGAAACCTGGTGTGTGGGGGACAAATGCTAAGCAGTGTGTGAAAATCTGACTGCACTGGAGGGTTTTGGGGGAAGGGCAAGATGGCCTTGAGGGTAGAGCCGTATCCTACAACATTCCTGTGTACTTTTTTCTCATGGAGGCAAAGAGCCAGCCTGAAGGGGAACTATAGTTGTACTAATAGGGGAAAGTTCTCCTCTTGGAGCAGATACGGCTGAGTCGTACTAGATAAGGGCATTGCATTACCTCATTTACTCAGTAAACATTTATTCTACAGCACCAGAATTAGGCAAAATAAACTACTTCATAAAAAACTATGGCCCTTTTCCTCAAGGAACTATAATCTAATTGGGAAGATGGAAGGACCAGAGAAGCATAGGAAACAGAAAAAAGCCAGTATTTGCTTATATATTTAGGATGAGAACTAATAATACAAAAACAGGATTTCAGAGACATGGGGACCAAGATTTTCAATTCTAATCCTCTGTTTCAAGAGGTAAGGAAACTGAGGTCAAGTCTCGATAGTGATAAAGCCAATGCCCCAAGTCTCAGATCCCTCCTGCTCGGCTCTGTGCAAAGCAAATATGGGGTAGAGCTGTGTTGGGGAGCTCTAGTCAGGGGACTATTTCCTGGGGCTGGTAAAAATGGAGCCAGGTCTGGGGGAACTAATGTAAATGAGATTAGTGGAAAAGAGGTAGAAGACATTTCAGAGATGAGGAATCCCACAAAGCAATGCAAGAAGCAAAACGAGGCAAGCTGCATAGCTAGGAACTCAGAAACCACCAGACCGGTCCCTTCACCTCCTAAGCCACCACTTATGAACATCTAGCAGTAATCATTGGCTTTAGTCCCTCGTCAGCTTTAGGACATATTATTGCTTTATTGCTTAAGAATATGCAATTTGATGCCCCAAATTCTGTTTGTCAGTTCATCTTTCCATCTTACTCTTCTTCCAGGCAGGGATTTAGTGGATGAAGATAGAACTGACTACCAGCATCATTAGAACTCCGGGCAGCCTGTTTGTACTTTTTTAAAAACAAGATAGAAACCTCTCACCTGATTTAGAGAACAAACGAAAAAGTAAAATTTGAGGGCTGGGATTGTAGCTCAGTGGTAGAGTGCTTGCCACACATGCATGAGACATAAAATAAAAATATTTTGTTCATCTACAACTAAAAAAAATATTAAAAGAAAAAAGAAAGTTGAATACATGTATTCATTTCAGGATTGCTTTTTAAGCCACAAATTGCAAATTTTGGATACAGAATGTCTTTCCTAACCAGGGGCTAAGCAAGTTTTTACAAAAGGATAAATAAAATAAAGGGTAAATAAAACTCTGTCATGGAAAACAGGTACCAGCCAATGTGAGGTGAGTCGGGCGAGGCATTCCATTAAAAAAGAGAGAAACACAGACAGACAAAGCAGTTTCCTGGTCAAAGAAGTTTGGGAAACATTGGTGATCCTATGAACCAAGTAAGTGAGTTTGGAGTTTCATAATGTACACAAGCATCTTAAAGGTTCTCCCAAGTGTTGGGGTGAAGAAAACCTCTTAATTTTGTTTGAGACCATGTTTCAAATCTTACTTGATCACCACAGAACCTTTGGTTTTTGTTTGTTTTTGTTTTGTTTCCATCATTACCAAATGACATCCGTAGATGCTCTGCTTCAGAAGTTAGCACTGTGCTTTTAGAGTGGGGGCAGAAATGAGCCTTCAGCTCAGTGGAGGAAGGGGAGAGGCACAAAGCCCCTAGTTATTGGTACATCTGGGACCCTTGTGGGTTACTTGAGACAATGTCTTAGACATCCACCAACTGAGTTCTTCCTAGAGTTTTTTATTCTCTAAAAAAGAAATTAAACATGAACTAGCTTTAGGGAAATTGCTTTTGTGCCCCCCAATTCATAAGTAAATCTTTCTTCCTTTCTTTCTTTTTTTTTTTTTTTTTTGGTACTAGGGATTGAACTCAGGGGCACTCGACCACTGAGCCACATCCCCAGCCCTATTTTGTGTTTTATGTAGAGACAGGGTCTCACTGAGTTGCTTAGCGCCTCGCCATTGCTGAGGCTGGCTTTGAACTCGCGATTCTCCTGTCTCAGCCTCCCTAAGTGCTGGGATTACAGGCTTGAGCCACAGCGCCCGGCTATAAGTAAATCTTTCATTTGCTGAATTTTTAATCTCTTTTTTAAAGTTTAGGTTTAGATTAGTTTCAATGTGCTAAGGGACAAAACAATAGAATAAAAAAAAACACATTTATGTTGTCAGATATATGTAAGGGACCCTGGATTTACAAGGCTATGGTGGGTGGTTTGAATATGATAGAAAAATCCACCAGAAGAAAAAGGAGCAAATTTCAGCCTTGAAGGAAATCAATCCACTACCTAATTTGAAATTCTAGTACTTTTCATCATGCTTTCTTGGCTGAAGATTAATTCTCAGAATTCATTAGTGTCACCACATTAAACACAGGTTGTTGCAACCATTTGCAGCTATCTCTCAGCCTGACTTATGCCAAAAACAGGCAAAAGGGACATTTTTTAGCAAGAAGCAAGGCTGGGCTGTGAAGCTGAAGGCGACTGAGCACCCCCTCGACCCCCGCTTCCAGACCATAATGTTGTTGAGACTCCCAGCAGCACTGTTGCCGTAAACTGCCATTTCATAATCAAAAATCCAGATGCTGCAAGGGGGAGCTATTTATCAAGAGTCACAGGCTGATGTTTACCCGTGAATAAACACTCTTGATATAGAGAAGCTGAAAAAGCAAAAACTAAAAATACTGGTGAACTTGGTGAGAAAAGCATGAGGGAAGGCAATCTCATCCCACACAGCAGAGCAAAGCTAGATCAAAAACTTGGGATTTATGTCTCTTCTCATTTCTTTATCAACATTCTGTCTTTCAGACTTTTTGCTATTTTCTTGTAGGCTTGCTACTTAGATGGTTAAGTGTTCCCGTTGGTACAGAACAGCTAAACGGTTTTGATCTGAGCAAACATTTCCCTGCCCCGTGATTCACGGAGCTGCCCTGCGGTTCCTATCATCCTCAAACAGCAGCCTGACTGACAAAGAGGCCTCCACATCAAGAGGAGAAAATCCTCCAGAGAATACACTAATTATAGGCTAAATAGCAGAGCCCGAGGTACTTTGTCTTGGAAGAAAATTTCCATTCTGAAAGACAAGACTATGACAAACACAGGCATTTTCCCAAAATGACTAATGCCTTAATTTAAAAAAATAAAAAGGCAGAATGAGAATCTTGACATTGCATGTGTTGTTTCAGTAAACCACCGCCTCTCGGGTAGAATATTTAACTGTGTTTTTCAGTTTTCCTGAAACTTACAAACATGGTTTTTGGTAGTGATGTATTAAGGTCTGAAATTCCATGACAAATTTACGCTTGGGGTGGGGACCTGGAGAGGTGGGGTCCTCACCCAGAAAAGGTAAAAAGGTAAATGAGATCTGGAGCATATACTCAGTGAGTTATCAGAGAAGAACAGACACTATTTACTAAAAGGAAAAAGAGACAGAGAGAGAGAGAGAGAGAGAGAGCCCTGAGAAGGTAGGAGGGGAGGTTTTAGAACAGGAAACTCAGCCTGCCTTTGAAGTGGTAATAGGAAAAGATTCTGTCCTGCAAAGTAGGAGACAGAGGGAGAACAGTTGCCATCTTGCCTGAGATTCCAGGAAGGGAGACCTATGTGCAGGGTTAGAAAGAAGAGCAACTCAGCTTGACCTGCAGGCGAAGCTGTCAGCTCAGAGGGTCCAGAGTTCAGGTGAAAAGGAAATGGAAAAGAAGAATATTCCATTTTCTCAATTGTGAAACTGGGAGACAGAAAAGAACAATTTTTCACACCCAGTAAAGAAGACTCAAAGAAGGTGAAGAAGGTAGGAGAGAAAAAATGTGATGTGGTTTGAAGCCCAAAGACCAAATCTACAAGCAAACAGCACAGAACCTCCCTTGAGAGTAAAGAAATATGCACCAATGGAGCTACAGAGTTCCTCTGCAGGGACTAGAGGCCTGGCTAAGGCAGAGAACTGTACCCTGGAGCCCCAGCTGCCTCAGTGGTGCAGACTGAATGAAACTTGGCAACACTTCATTTTACTCTATGTTTCTAATCCCTTGGGCCATGGTAAATAATTAGAAAAGCCCAGACTAACTGGTTATATCTCTAGAGAAGGAGCTGTGATACAAATTCTAGATCCTTAAGCACTGCGTGTCTGGGGACAGCCTGCGGGCCACAGGTAGGAGCCACAGAGGGAAGGAGAGTATACAGGGACGTCAGCCTGCGGCAAACAGGCAACTATGTAGAAATGTTAGTCAAAGGAGATGAAGAGTTCACTTGCTACAGCTCAGAGTCAAGCTCAGGTGCAGATGAAGAGGGGACACAGGTTCAGGGTAAACAGAGGCGTGTCCAAGGAAAAGCCAACGGAAGGCCTGAGGGTGGAAGTATTGCTTTATCATTTTGTTGTTGGGACTTCCTTCTATGTAAGCTGTTCTTCCCAAACTGTCCTATGGCATTTGCAGAAGACTAGCAACAAGGATGCCCTCTGCTGGACATGGTAGCAGCCAAGGAACATCCTGATTTTTGTGTCCTAGTACTCCGGCAGTCTTCAGGATGGTACTTGGTGGCCCCAAGTCACTGCTTCTCACTACTCCTGTTTTCTTTCTTTCATCCTTATTTGGATTTTTGTGAAAAGCACTTTGCAGTTAAACAGGTTCTCCTCCAAGGTAACTCCAGTCATGTGGTACAACCAAGGCACCAGACAGCAAGAGTCATTACTTCATTATGCAGCCCGAGCAGCTAGCTTACGAGGGTGTTAGTCAGATCAAGTGCCACCCTGTTGTTCCAAGGGCTGGGGAAGGTGACTGCCAGCATAGCTAGGCATCTCCTGCAGCACCCCAGCCACTGTCTCCTGGGCCTTTCCAAGGGCTGAGATTGGTCAGAGATCAGCCTTGACTTCTTTTAAAGGTCTTTGTTTAAGGTGAAAATTAAAGAAATATTTGCATGAAGCAGCCCAGGAAGAAAAGGAGCACCAAAGGGTGAAGTGATAGGTGCATCCAGAGGACAGTGGTTACGGAAAATATGTGTGAGTTGGGGCAAGATAATCCAGAAGTTGGCAGATCTATTTTTTTTTTTTTTGGTACTAGGCATTGAAACCAGGGATGCTTAACCACAGAGCCATATCCCCAGCCTTTTTTATTTTTTATTTTGAGACAGGGTCTCATTAAGTTGCTTAGGGCCTTGCCAAGTTACTGAGACTGGCTTTGAACTTGCCATCCTCCTGCCTCAGGCTCCTGAGCCTCTGGGGTTACAGGCATGTGCCACAGCACCCAGCAGCAGATTCATTTTTTAGAGATATAATTGTTTTGTAGAATCATCATCCTTAAAATAGTCTGTTGATGTATTTAAATAATATAGGCAATCACCAAAACCATTATTCTCCTAAGGATGACACATGCATTTATTCATTTTAAAAATCACTGGGGCAATAAAACATAGGGATTAAGAGTCAGGTATCATAGACAAACCTAATGTAGTTATCTCTTAAAGATATGCAATGACATACACGTTTTACTTAAATTCATTGAGCCTCAGTTTTTTATTGATAAAATGGTCTTAAAAGTTGTTATAGGAATAAATAAGATAATCTATGTACATTACTAGATATATAGTGACTGCTTAATAAATGCCAACTATATGGGCAACCCCTGCACCAGGTGCTGAGGTACAATAAACCAGCCCCTTAGAGGAAGACAGTTGTGGCATTACCCAGTTAACAGGATGAAAACTATACCAGGGTCTTAACCCATTGGTGCAGCTATAACAGAATACCTGGGACTGGGTAATTTAAAATGAACAGAAATTAACTTCACAGTTCCAGAGACTATGAAGTTCAAGATCAAGTACCAGCAGGTGCAGCTGGGTGGTGAGGACTGCTCTCTGCTTCCAAGATGGTTTTTCCTGAGGGGAGGAAGTTGTGCCATCACTGGGTGGAAGGATAAGGGCAAAGGAGATGAACTCCTTCCATCAAGCCCCGTGAAAACAAGACCCAATCTGAGGCAGGGTAGGGTGGGGAGGGGGCTCCTGACTTAAATGCTCTGTGAAGGTCCCACTTCAACTTCAGAGGGGACAATCAACCACAACAAATAAATGTCAAGGTACAATAGCTCACTGAGTCAGATTTGAATAACACTATACCCATTAATTAGTCACTTTCTCTCAGTGTGATCCCTACCACTGAGGACAAAATTCCTCAGATATCCTGAGGAATTTGACAGATATCCTAATCAAAATTTGCAAAGTTCTTGGACAGGGGACTTCGAGAATCTGACAGTTCAGAAAAAACAAAAAACCTAGGAATTTTCAAGTTCAAGCCTTTGAGTACTCTTGTTTTGGAATGTCTGGCTAATTTCTTTGATTCAAAAATCAATTTCCATTTTGACAAACAGTCATAGTCTGCTTCTTAGTCCAGGTTTAAATGCCCAGGGACATATGAATTGTATTCTTTCCCCTTGATCCGACTTGCCACTCTGCCCTGAATTAAATCCATAATTCTCATTTGTATGCATTTTCTCCCTACAAAGGGAAGAAATGGATGGTACCCAGCCATTCCTTATAAGAAATGAACAACCAGTTCCACAGTGTACCACTGTTACATGTTCAGGACCACTGCAGGACTAGGGTAGGAGCCAGGAGAGTGCAAAACAAAGAAAAAGATACTGATAGGGAATACACAGACATGAGTGGGGTGAAAATGAGATTAAGGAAATAATTCTATAAACTAGGCCCACTGTGCTGACCCCCATATGCTTTCTTTAAAATATATGTATGTGTGTGTGTGTGTGTGTGTGTGTGTGTGTGTGTGTATGCAGCCCTGCCTGGCGTAATTCAACAGGTTAGGTTATATTCCTCAGCAAACAACCTGTTATCTGCAGGAGAAATGTAGGCCCAAAATGCAAATAAAAAGAACACAAGTTACGCTGAAGGGAAGGGGACTTTTGTGACCTGATCCCAGAACTCAAGAACATAAGGATAATTTCTCTTAACCATAAAATCTATAAGAATAGGTTTGATTAGAATTGATCATCATGGTCCAAAGTGACCTGGAGTTGTCATGTGCAGTGGGGACTTGAAAGTCTGATGCCATCCTACTGTCAGTCAAAAGTCAAGAGGTGGACGTGGGCTGGACTCTCTGGAAACTTCCCTGAGGAACCCCCTCCCCCACCCCCAGTAAAACTGGGGCAGGAGGGACATGTCATCCTTCCCCTCTCTAAGATGACCCATCCTCCCCCTTGAGAGTGTCCCCTTTTCCCTTTCCTATCGCTTCAATAAACTCAAGCCTCCTACTCTGAGTGACATGTCTGAAAGCTTTCCAGCATGATAGCAAGAATCCGGGTGATAAAGACTGCCAGGGCTGCTTCAGCTCAGTGGCATGGCTCGTGCCATAAGAAATTTAGCATCTTATGAGGTAATGTTCTCTAAAAAATATTTAGAGAACAAGGTGATATTAAAATTATTGATTCATTCAAAAACATGTTTGGTATTTACTGTGAATGGCACTACATCAAGTGCTTGGGAGCAAGATGCTCCCAAGGAGTGAGACATTGGCTTTCGCAGAATTTAGAAACAAGTAGCAGAATGGACATGGACATAAATAATCATAACTCAGGGCTAAAATGCATAAGCCCTAGAATAACTCAGGCAAAGTAAATGATTCTAGCTAGGAGAACAAGTATTTCACAGAAAAAAAATGATATTTGGGTCTTAAAGAACAAAAGGGACATTGAAAGTGCAGGAGAAGTATTCAAGTGAAGCATATAGGCGCCTCTTGGGGAAGCCCATTGCTATAAAATGAAAGACTCAAGCAGGGAACAGAGGAGAACAGAACCCTGCAGGTGTAACACAGATAGGAGGAAGAATCTGCCTTGGAACGTTTTTTCTGGAACCTAGACAGCCCTGTGCAATGAGCTGCGGCTTGCTTTCTTAATCTTAGCCATATTGAAAGGGAATTTTTGAGCAGGAAGATTACACAATTAGATCTTCACTTTAAAAACAAACTGGCATCGGATTGCAAAGTCAAATGGAGAAAGGGAGGGGATCCTTTTAGGAAGTACCCATTCTGCATAGAGGACTTGGGGAGGGAAAGATTCTGGCTGTTGCTGTGGAAACTGAAGACAAGCCAAAAGTGCAGAAAGAGAAGAGAAAAAGTCAGTGGTGGAATCTGAGGCAAATTTCAATTTAATAGATGGACTCACAGCTAAATCTTTGTGCACATAACCATCTATCTTTCACCTTCACTACCCACTAGAACATCTCTCAAAGGACCCCAAAACCTTAAAGTTACCAATTCCATGATCTCTTTTTAGTTCTCTTTGTGCTCAAGTGCTCTGTTCAGTCCTGGATGAAGGCCGCTGTTGACCTGCCCTGCTTCCTTGAACATTGTCTTTCCTAGTCTGCAGCAATGCTCCGTCTCTGGGTCATTCACTTACTTCTTGACCACTCTTGCTCATTTATTTTCATTGCTGGGTGGAGTAGAAGAACAAGGGCAGAGGAGATGAAGTACTCAGACAAGGAACAGTGAGCATAGAACAGAAAGCATTTGGGTCCACAGTCTCGGAAACATGCTCCTGAGCCACCACTCAGTTCTTCCAGTGGATCAAATGTGCTAAAGAATATTGAGGGAATTTGCACATCATGGAGAAGGCCATCCCTAGCTTTGGAAACTCACAATCCCAAACAAGTCTGCAGATTCTGCTGAAAACGAGCGGGTTTAACTTGAAGTGCATATCTGGCACTAAGTAAAAATTACAAGTGTAAGAAAATGAGTAAAAATTTATAACTGATTAATTATACTGCAAATGATTTTTATAACATTTTTAACAGGATATAATTCACAAACTATACAGTTCACCCATTTAAAATGTATAATTCAAAGCCCCCCTCCCTTTTGGTACCAGGAATTAAACTCATAGGCACTTGACCACTGAGCCACATCCCCAGCCCTATTTTGTATTTTATTTAGAGACAGGGTCTCACTGAGTTGCTTAGCGCCTCTCTTTTTGCTGAGGCTGGCTCAAAGCCCTTTATTTAGTACATTCACACAGCTGTGCCATCTTTACCACAATCAATTTAAGAACATTTTCATCAGTCCAAAAAGAAACTCTGTACCTCTGTTTGCACTCACTCTCCCCCCCCATGTCCCCTCAACCTTCTCCATCTCAGGCAACTACTAATCTATTTTTCTATTTTTATAGATTTGCCTAATTTGGACATTTCATATAATATATGTGTGTTTCTGTGCCTGGCTTTTTTCACTTAGCATGTTTTCAAGGTTCATCTATGTCAGAACATGCATTGATATTTCATTCTTCTAAAATACTAAAAAATGTTCCATTGTGTGGATATACCACATTTTATTCATCCACTAATCAGTTGATAGATTTAGGGGATTCTTATGAAGCTATTATGAATTAATATAGTTGTACACATTTCTGTCCATGTTCTTGTATGCATGTGTTTTCATTTCTCCCACATGTAAACCTCAGAGTAGAATTGCTCTATGTTTACCTTTTGAAGAACTACAAGACTGCTTTCCAAAGCAGCTGTGTTGTCTTACATTCCCACTAGTAGTGTACGCAATTGATTTTTAATACTTCATCCTGTTCCAGAAATAATTTCAAGCATCTTACAATAACAGGTGGTTCAATAAAAGTATATGCAATGAGGCAAGAAATAAAGCAAAGGGAAAATTTGGGAAGAAAAATAGGATTTAGAATGCCAAATAAATGACTTGGTCAGAGGGGTCCACAAACTTGGTTCTAATATTCCAAGCAGACAATGTGGAAGGGAAAATGTCTGTTCTTTATTTCTTAAAATCCATAATAGACAAATAGACCAGCTGCTTAGAGAACAGTGATGTGATGATGATAATTGGTAGTGAAACTCAAGACAAGCTCTCCTGGGTTTTCACAGAAATGGCTGCATGTAATGTAGTGGACTCTATTTCCCTATAGTAAACATGGCTATGAGTTCCATAGAGCATTTTCTTCCTTCCTTTCTTTTTTTTCCCCAGCAGTGCTGGCAATAGAACCCAGGGCCTCATACATGATAAGCAAACACTCTAACCACTGAGACACATCCCCAGTCATAGAGCTGCTTCTTCTTTTTTTTTCCATTTTTAAAATTGGTACATTGCAGTTGTACATAATGGGTTTTGTCATTACATATTCGTACATGCACACCATATAACAATATGCTTTGGCCAATATCATGCTGCAGTATTTCCCCTTTCCTTTCCCTCTTCCCTCCCCCTAGTCCTTTTCATAGGGCTCTTTCTTATAATGCTCTTCAATCCTAATACCTAATACCAAAGAATCATCTAGTAAAAAATTCATCCTGGGTGGTCAATACAAAGAGGCACAGATCTCTGATCTTAATCCATGGCTAACCCTACAAGAGACCTGGTGAACTTCTACAGACTCAAGCCCCTTTATTCCTAACATGTGGAAAGCAACATTCACACGCTGGCATCTATCAAGTAAAGGAAAGGCAGGTGCCAAGGTATATGTGCTGATCATACAAAGACTGAGAAGAAAATTGCCGGGAAAGTTTAGTCCTTGAATTGAAAGCAGTTCAGAGGAAGGAGCAATTTCATCCTGGCTGTGGGAGCTGGGGGAGGGAAGAGGACTGCACACCCCAAGTGGGTGTGAAATAACAGGGCAGTCAATTTGCCTCCTCAATGATGCTGATAATCATTCCAACAAGAATTTCAAGCCATAACACATGGTGGGGATAGGGAATTTGCAAGTGTCCTGGGGTCACTGTCACTCACATTTTGTTTCAATGTGTGTTCATTTCAATGTGTGTTCTTTGGACACAGACTGAACGCTCCTCTGTGGGTCACCAATTCCATGCCTATTGTTGACGGGCGGGAGCATCACTCTGGGGTAATGAGCCAGGCCCGGCTTTCCTAGCAACCTCATCCCTCCTGAAAAGCCTGGAAACAAATCTCATCACATCATGTGGAGTTGTAAATGTCTTATGCAACTCTGGATCATACACGGCCACTGACTGCCTTGGTTCATGTTCCTGAGGACACACAATGTCTGTCACTCGTTATGCCCCATTTCTGAGTCAGAAAGCTTCCAAGGACAACAAACTACAGGGCCCAGATTGGTACTGCTGCTTCCCCTTGGAAGGAAAGCTCTTCCTGAGGAAGGGGCCACCCAAGGAAGCCTGCGAGTACGGCTTCTATGTACTTTTAGACCAAGAAATGAACACGTCACCCCAGGGATGTCAATCCAGTGCCTTGTTCAAGCACTAAGTTTTGTAAGATACAATATTTTTCTTCTTTAGGCAAGGGAATGAATAAAGACACAGACTGCCAAAGAGAGTCTGGGGAGTCTTTAAAACTCCTCCATTAGCATGATGGAGCAGTACAGCTCCATCTATTACATCAAAGCCTCATCAGAGGCCCTAATCCTCTCTGAAAGGAACTCTCAGGCAGCCAAGCCATTAATTTGCTGAATAATAGGCCATCTGATTAACCCTTGCAAAGCAAAGCACAGGCACTGCAGGCAACAAATGTTCCCAGGGGCTGAGAATGAGGGAGGGAGGCCTTTAGAACGGTTTCCACTCCACTGTTAGGCAACCAGCTCTGAGCATAGGTTTCTAGATGATTAGCTTTCTGTTTTCCTTTCCCAGTTCCCCATTCTCTCTCCCCAGGGCTTGCCTTTCCTGGTACCGTAGTGCATCCTGAGCTTTCAGCCAGCCACGTACTCAGTGACGTGCATGTCTAGGTGATGTGGAACTCCCACGTCACAGAATAGACTCACAGCTGCCAATCTGTGACAATAAAGACTTTTAAGAACATGCACCCACCTACCTCTGCTCTAGGGCAGGCCACTTGTGTTCTGGGAAAATAGAAAAGAAGGCAGAACCCACACCTGGGAGAAGAGGAAGGGCAGTGAGAGGAGGACAGGGGTGACACTAGCTTGGGTGCTCATGGGATCATTTCTAACTCAACAAGAGATGCCTAGCATTGAACCAGGTTGATTCTTTTTATGGGATCCTGCTGCTGGAGGTAGACAACTGGATGCTATGTCACCAAGGACAGGTAACAGGTAAGCTGGGTGGAGGGTTTCACACTGGTTAAAATTTTAATAAATCACATACACATCAGCCTTACTGCTCGTTGTATCAGATAATGAGATGAATGATTGAATGTATGACACCGCGGTCAATTATCATGTGGAGGATATAAATTCTATTGTGCTGAGGACATTTATCTCTGTATTGATCTGGCTTTGCTAGCAAGGATCATAAATTACTAGCCTCCCACAATCGTATGATAAATACTCTAATAACGGAATGCCACTGACTGTTTTCCCAATAAATTCCCTTATGGTTTCAGTTAGAAACACGCAGAGTTTATTCTATTTTATGAAAGACTTTATTTTTTTAGAGCAGTTTTGGGTTCATAGCAAAATTTGGAGGAAGGGAGAGAGAGCCCTCTCACACCCCCTGCTCTGTATTATGCATAGACTCCTCCATTATCACCACCTCCAGCAGCACATTTACTACAATTGGTGAACCAACATCAACACATCAGAACTACCTAAAGGCCACTGCTTACCTTAGTGCTCACTCTTGGTGTCATACATTCTATGGATTTGGAAAAATTCATAATGACATGTATCCACTACTTAGTATCATCTGCATATTTTCATGGCCCTAAAATCCTGTTATGCCTAATTATCCCTATTATCCCTACCCCACCTCCTGACAGATCTTTCTGCCATCTCCATAGTTTCTCCTTTTTCAGAATGTCATATAGTAGTAATCATACTACATGTAGCCTTTTCACATTGGCTTCCTTCATTCAGCAATGTGCATTTGAGATCCCTCCATGTCTTTTCACAGCTTGATAGCTCATTTTCTTTTTAGTGCTGAATAATATTCCATTGCATGGATGTACCACAGTTTACTTATCCATTTACGGTCTCTTGCTTCCAAGTTTTGGTAATTATAAAGATTTTATAAACATCTGTGTGCATATTTTTTTTTACTGACACAAATCCTTTTGGTTGAACAGCCCTGAGTATGATTGCTGGGTTGTATGGTAATAGTATATTTAATTTTGTAAGAAATTGCTGAACTATCTTTCTAAGTGGCTGAACCATTTTGCATTCCATCCAGTAATGAGTAAGAGCTCCTGCTGCTCCACGTCCTGGCTAGCAGTTGGTGTTGTCAGTGTCTCAGATTTTGATCATTCTGATGGTAATATCTCATTGTTGTTGAATTGATTTAATTTTAATGTTATTGCCAAAAAGTTATAGGTAATATGAAGACCATGGAGGAAAGTCTGTCCATCCCAGACAAATAAATAGTGGTGTGTCAGAGCCAGCAGCCATGAGTTCACTAGGTATCATTTTTACCTTTCTAGGAATTTTGTGAAATAGTTGATATCACACTGGTAGCTTGAAGCTGGTCATGGTGAGCATATTTAAACCACAGAAATTAATAAACACTATAAATCAACCTCACTCACCCTCTGCCCAGTAAGATATCACAGAGCACACCACTGCTTGGGTACTGGAAATCTCAGGGAAAACTGACTGCCTGGTCATTCCAAAGTACAGTCAGAAGAGTACAGATCTTTTTTTTACTACCCATTTCCTCTCATCCTTTTTTTCTTTCTCACTTTCTGTCTGCTGTTGGATGGATAAAAATTTTCCAGACTCTTTTTTCCTCTTGTTGGTTTAAAAACTGTACATTGTCTTTTAATAGTGTTAGTGATTGCCCTACAGGCTTAACATGTATGCTTAGCTATAAATTTGCCAGTAATTCTACCCTCTTTATTTTTATAAATTGCTTTGTTGGTGCATTATGATTATACATAATAATGGAATTCTTTGCGATATATTTTGTACATGCTCCTAGCAAAAACTGGTCTACTTCATTTCCCTGTATCTTCCTTCTTCCTTCCTCCCTCTCTCCTCTGATTGCCTTTTTCTACTCTACTGGTCTCTTTTCTATTTTCATGAAGTCCCTTTTTTTTTCCTTTTTGCTCTCTAGCTTCCGCATATGAAAGAAAATATATGAACCTTGACTTTCTGAGTCTGGCTTATCTCACTTAGCATGATGTTCTCATCCATTTTCAGCAAATGACATAATTTTGTTCTTCTTTATGGCTGAGTAAAACTCCATTATATATTTATACCACATTTTCTTTATGCATTCATCTGTTGATGGACAGATAGGCTGATTTCATAAAGTGATTTTTGTGAATTGCACTGCTATAAACATGGGTATGCTATCACTATGAGGACTTTCTTTTTGGATTCTGTCCTCTTTAAGAGCACAGAAATCTATGCATGCTTAAACCACATCTTGAACAGTGTCCTTCCCCCAATCTTAAGTTTAGTTTTAGCTTTTACATATCTTACCCCATGTCTTATTGTTTTCCTTTTTAACAATTAATAGTTACTTATTTCACTCCTTCAGGCTGTTCCATGAACTGATTTCATTTCAAATGAATTTGTTTTACTTACTATTTTGGTAGTTTCTTAGAAGCTTTGATGCGTTTTGAAACTTCATTTGGCAGGCTCATTTTGGGGAGAAGGAGTCTGTTTCCTTCTCTTCTCTCTTCCTCTGTGTCCAGTCTCCTAGTATAATAATTTTAAGGTTATGTCTGTCTGGCTGTCTGAGTCTCTAGCACAGAGCCAGGTATTAGAACAGCATTTTTCAATTCTGTTTTGTAAGGTATATGGACAAGCCCATCACTGTGTCAACAAAAGTTCTGGTTGCTTATATATACTTCTATACAGAAGGCAGCCAAAGCCATAGTTCCAGATGATGGTCCTCATTGACCCAGGTGATGGAGAACAATGTGGAAGAAACCACAGTGCTTAGAGCACCGGCTCATGTGACCCCTCTCCATCCTATTTTTTTTTTCCAGCCTCTTCTATCAACCTGGGAGAACCATTCCAGACTCTTGAGCAGAGTCCAACTCCAGACCCTGCCTTGTTTGGAGCCTCCTTATCCCTTTTATCTACAGAAGCCAAACTCCCAGCCTCTCTGCTCTTGACAGCAGACTTCAGTCTAACTGAGCACTTTGGTTTTGTTCCATTCTGATCTATCCTAGTTTAGGTTCCTTTCCTCTCTGTCCCTTTCCTCCATTCCTTCCTTGGTTTTCTCCTTTCTTCCTTCCTTAGCAATATGATTTTGGCCTTTCCTTTTCACATGGGGGGTTTGTCAATATTATATGTTCAGGACAGTAGAAATCCAAAGAGTCTTTTGGACAGAAAATCTCCTGCATGGAAGCACAAGAAGACAAAAATCCTTCAAAATCAATCTTTTCATTTTGTCTGCTTACTATCACCCTAAATTATTTTTCTTTAGTATGTTTCTTCATCTGTTGGTATGAAGAGTGTATTAAACTATGAATATATATGGCCAAGATCAACACCCATGAGAAGTGCCGCTGACCTTTTATAGCAAGGAAGCGGAGTTTCCATTGACTTCCAAATTCTCCACGCCTTGATTTCCACCTGTCACACTGCAGCTGTCCTAAGGCAGACTTGGCTGGCAATGATTAAGGTAGAAGGAAACGCCACTCCTGTAGAGCCATGGCAATGACCACGGTCCTGAAACAGCATGAGCCATGAGAACAACTGTTTCTCTTAATCCTGAGCTCAGAAGTGCCTCCTCTTCAAACAAGGGGATAGAGAATGTGGAAGTAGGGAAGTGGGAGGTGGGGAAATGGAGAAAAGTGGGCAGAATTGTTGAAAAAGAATGACCACTGAGATTGGCAGGGGCTGGGGGGTTTGTTTGGACATCATTTCCATATATTTAAAGAACCAAAACAGAATCCACAGCTAACCCTGTAGCTTTCATCAATCATTTTTTTAAGATCCTGTGATGATTCTGGGAATTCAATTTTCCAGATGGGTGTGGATTGGGAGTGGGGTGTGCAAAGCCACTCCCTTTCCTCAATTTTTTTTGTGGTCAGGAGACATTGTCCAAAGATCATACATTCTAACATTCAGTTTCTAAACAGGTCCATTAAATGCTGTGCATAATTTGGAGGATGTCACTTCCTCCTAGAATTCCTGGTTCTTCAAAAGAAGCTGATGTTTATGGAACTTCTGTCCCATGTTGGAACTGTGCTAGGTACTGGGGTACAAAGCAGAACAGATGCATTCTCTGCTCTCAAGGACATCACAGCTCCAAGTGGGGAGACACAAACAAGCAGCTTTGGGATGGTTTACTCTCCTCTCCCCTCCTGATTATAAAGGCCTGTAAAAGTCCCCATGCAAGCCGGGCGCAGTGGGGTGGTGCAAGCGTGTAATCCCAGCACTTAGGGAAGCTGAGACAGGAGAATCGCGAGTTCAAAGCCAGCCTCAGCAAGGGCAAGGTGCTAAGCAACTCAGGGAGACCCTGTCTCTACCTAAAACATAAAATAGGGCTGGGGATGTGGCTCAATGGTCGAGTGCCCCTGAGTTCAATCCCCAGTACCAAAAAAAAAAAAAAAAAGGCCCCATGCAGGCATGAAAGCATAAGGGAAGGGGACACTGAGTCTTCCTGGGGCAGACAGGGGAAGCACCATTTGTTCAGTTTGCTAGGATGGGCAGACAACATGAAGGAGGGGGTGATATCGCATAGACACAGAGACAGGATCTTTTATGACCTTGTGTGATTAGAGTCCTAGCACACCCTTCAAGCAGTGCAAAGTCACAGAATGATTACAGGCAGGAAGCACTTGATCAGTTTGGGATTTCAGAAAGATCATGTTGACTGTTTTGCAGGATGGTTTGCAATGACAGCACTTGCAGAGCTGGGGAGAATATTACGGAAGCTGTTGCTCTAGTTGGTGCAGAGAGCTGAAGTGTCACCTGAAAACACCGGGACACTGTGTACTAAATGAAAGGAGTCAAACATGAAAGGTCACCTATTGTATTACTCCATTTATATAAAATACACAGAACAGGGAAGTCCACAGAGACAGAAAGCAGATTGGCTGGCAGTCAGGAGCTGGAGGGGAGAGGGAAATGGAGAAAAACTGCTTAATAGGTATGGGGTTTCTGTGTGGAATGGTGAAAATATTCTGGAACTGAACAGAAGTGGCAGTTGCAAAACATAGTGAATGTTTTAAATACCGCTGAATTGTTCATTTTTAAAGGTCAATATTAGCCCCGTGCAGTGGCACACACCTGTAATCCCAGTGGCTTGAGAGGCCAAGACAAGAGGATGTCGAGTTCAAAGCCAGCCTCAGAAAAAGCAAGGCACTAAGCAACTCAGTGAGACTTCGTCTCTAAATAAAAATACAAAATAGGGCTGGGGATGTGGCCCAGTGGGCAAGTGCCCTAAGTTCAATCCCAGGTACCAAAAAAAAAAAAAAAAAAAAGATTAATGTTATACTATGTGATTTTCACCTCAATTAAGCCCCCATACACACACTCTAGCATCATGAGCCTCAGAAAAGATGCTGGAATATGACAGAGACCTGGGTTTGAATCCCAGCCCTACCAGGATGCAGCTGTGAGACCTAAAGCCTTTCTGTCACTTAACCTTTAATAAGTTTAGTCTCCTGAGTAACAACCTGCCTTGTATGACAGCAGTGAGAATTCACTGAAATTATGCAAGTAAAGTACATTTCACCATGTCAGATACAACTTCCAACACAGCTCTAAGTAAGGCTTATTGTTAGATCTGTAGGTGTAGCTCCATGGTAGAGTGCTTACCTAGCATGCATGAGGCCCTGGATCCATCCTCAGCACCATGAGGGAAAATAAAAGCTTATTGTTAAAATGATTATCTGTATTCTTCTTACAGACAACTCTAAATTTATTCAACTACTTTTATCTTAGCTTTCAGGTATTTTTTAGGATACACACGATTTAGATGAATGTTAGCTAATTGGCTTTCTTTGGCTAAGTGAGTTTCATCATAAATTTTCACAATGCCGAGAAATTGGTCAATATTAACAAGATTTGGGAACTCTATGTCCACAAAAGTATGAGCTACATTAAGTCTATGGCAGATATCACTGAGTGACACTAGTTTATGTCCTTAGCAGATAGCACTGGAACTCATGTACTCTAGACACAGCCTCAGAATCCTCCACACAGCGTTCTAGGAAGGGGGTCTGTCAGTCAGAGATGGGTTGCAAGATGACACCCATCTGCCATCTCCCTATGATAATTTGTTCCTCTTGGAGAGGTACATGTGACATAAATCTTAGTACTGCGTATATATTTAGTTCCTGAAGCCACTATAAAGCCAGCAGATCATGGGCCATTACAGAAAATCCCCACTTGAAGTATTATGTAATATGTTTTGAAGGGAGAATTCAGCATAAACCTTTAATACTTTATACATATTTAAACAAAAAAGAAAGGGAGAGAAGGAGGAAGATACACTATGGCCTTAGGTACAGCACTAATTCCTGATGCTTTCCCGAGGCTCTATAGTATTCAAAGGTATATATGAGCCTCACTGGTATGTGGGTGTTATCCTCACCCATAGCTTAGAAAACAGAGATTTGAAATATCAAATGACTTAAGGTGCTGTAACCACCTAGTCATGCCTGTATTGATATCCTGGGCTGCTATAATAAACTATCACAAACGGAGAATTTGGAGGCTGGAAGTCCAGTATCAAGGTGTCAGCAGGGCATGCTCCCTCTGAAAACATCAGGGAAAGATCCACTAAGGCCTCTCTTCCAGCTTCTGGTGGTCCCTTGGACTGAGACATCCTGACAGTAGTCCTCACTTGATGTTCTGTGTGTCTGCATCAAATTTACCTTTTTTATAAGTCATATAGGATTGGGACCCACTCTACACTACTATGACCTCATCTGAACTAATTGTATCTGCAAGGGTCCTGTTTCCAAATAAGGTCACAGTCTGAGATACTGAGAATTAGATCTTCACATATGAATTTTAAGTGGACACAGTCCGAAACCATAACATGCGTGATCAAAATCAGGCTTTCTATACTTTTACTGTGTGTGAAACATTGTTTTAGCCTAAGGGTTCAAACTGCTGGACTCTCCTAAAGGCAAGAATTCCCATTACTCACTCAAATATAACCTTTTAGTAAAATTCTTTTTTTTTTTTAATATTTTTTTAGTTGTAGATGGACACAATGTCTTTATTTTATTGCTTTGTGTGTGGTGCTGAGGATCGAACCCAGGGCCTCACGCATGCAAGGCAAGCGCTCTACCGCTGAGCCACAATCCCAGCTCCTAGTAAAATTATTTTTTTCCAAAAAAAAAAAATTCAATAGCCCTCATATAAAACAATCCATGATGATTTTCCCCATGCATTAACCTAACATGATAGCTAAACATGATGCACTTAATGGCCTCATGAAATTCTGAATTATATAAGAAATGAACAGAAACCACACACATACCCAAAAGTAAATGGAAGACCAAGAGATTCTATAACAACTTATTATATTTAAAATGTACACACACACAGTCCTTTCTTCATTATAGCCAAAGGGCTATAACTGACATTTTATCCTTGCCAGCAATTATCAGTGGGCTGAAAGAATGTAGTACTGGTGATGTGGGTCCACATTTCCATTTTTAATTGAAATTCTGACTGACCCAGAGCCAGATTTCCTTCTGCACCATGGCCTGTGGAAGCAGCCTGGGAAACTCCAACGGTCAGGGAGCAGAGGACTGGGGCATCCTATGGAAACAGGAGCACATCATAGCTCTCGGGAGAAGCCCAGGAGAGATGTCCACACAGCCACTCCACCTTGTCCTTACTGCCAGTCTCTCCCAGGCCACAGGTCATCCTTGGTGGGGGTCATGACTGCCCCTCCTCAGGACCCTCTTCATAACCCCATGGGCCCTATGGGCTGTCCTTCCTGACTCATGTCTCTTTGAATAGCACCACCCTCAGGAGTTATTCATTATCACCATTGATAATGTCCATTTCATAGTAAAATGCTCATCATAAACATCTGTTGGGCTCTTATTCTGTATCTCACTTAATTCTTTTTTTTTTTGGTACTGGAGATTGAACTCAGGGGCACTCGACCACTGAGCCACATCCCCAGCCCTATTTTGTGTTTTATGTAGAGACAGGGTCTCACGGAGTTGCTTAGTGCCTCACCCTTGCTGAGACTGGCTTTGAACTCACGATTCTCCTATCTCAGCCTCCCAAAGTGCTGAGATTACAGGCTTGAGCCACCGCGCTTGCTGTATCTCACTTGCTCCCCCTCCTCTGATTCCCCATCAAGTGATACAGAGTGCTATCTGTTTATAGCAGTGGGAAAGGAAATGGATTCCAGGACCCTGGGAGGGAGAAGGCACAGTCCTGGGAACTGTGGGAGGAGACCAGAGCTACAGAAGGAGGGGTGAGGCCTGACTTCAGCGATTTCAGGTCTTTAGAGAATTCATGTTGGAGAGAGTCCGAGCACAGGAGCTGAGGCAGACTGTATTCTAGCACTGTCGCTTAGATTTTTTTCTTTTAATGGGACTGGGAATTAAACCCAGGGGTACTCTACCACTGAGCCCAAAGTCCTTTTTATGTTTTATTTTGAGACAAGGTCTCTAAGTTGCTAAGGCTGCCCTCAAACTTGCTATTCCCCTACCTCAGCCTCATGAGTAGTTGGGTTTATAGGCGGGTGACACCACTCCTGGTGCTTCTTAGATTCTTGACATTGAGTGAGTTAAATAACTTTTCTGAGCTTCGTTTTTCTCATCTGTAAAATGGGGCTAATAGTAAATGTATAATAATAGCCACTTGGGCTTAAGATCAAGTCTGTATGAGATAGATCATAGCCAATAATGTGTTATGTGAAATTGTCAAAGGGTCTTACTCCTTCCACCTGACTAAGAATGTAAATGTTGGCACTCCAGCAGCCACTTTGGCCCATGAGGTGCCCTTGGGAGTGGAATAGCATGAGGGCAGGAGCCCAGTGGCTGCTATGTGGGCCTGCCACACTACATGTGGCCGAACTCCTTATTTACTTTATATGAAAGAAAAATAAAACTCCATCTATTTTATGCCACTGCTATTTGAGCTTTTCTATCACATACAGACAGGATCTGGGCTAGGCATGTAGCTAATATTACAAGGACCTCATGGAATTGTAAGAACCCAGGACCTGGAGAGAACAGCACCAGGCATGAGGAAGTTACTTACATTATTGTTATTTACTAGGTTCTGATATAATTTAATCCTCGCTGCAATGCTGTTCTCAGCCCCAATCTGACAAATGAGGACAGAGGATCAGGGGATTGAGTAGCCCTCCCAGGGTCACACAGCCAGAAAGAGCAGGATACGCACACTACAGCTCCACCCCTGCACAGAGGCCTCTCCTTGATAGTGACCCAGGTGGCACTCTAAGGAGGGCCCCACATATGCCACAGGCCTGTGTGTGCAAACACAGACAGTGCAGAACTCACTGTCCCTTCTGTTGATATCCACGGCAGACTCTGATGTATGTTATGAAAATCACATGCACTTTTTTAAAAAGAAGAAAGCAAAATCAGTATGGGGAAAATGGTACATCATGTTATTTCAGATCCCGCAGCACAACCACAGAAGTCAGCTACGAGCTGACTGCGAGCACTAACGGAAAATCTACGTAGGCTGCCGATCTTGCTCTCATGAGACCCCACCCAGCACCTGCCAGGAAACAAATAATGTGCTGACTGGTGTCTGCAGCTCTCATTTTACTCTTTTAGGTATTTTGGATGAGGCCCAAACTCTTGTTTCTCTGGTACTGGTACAGTTCCTTGAAGGATAGAATGTTCTAGAAATATGTGGACCCAGCACCATTTCAAGCTTCAAGTCGTACTGAGTCACTTCTCGGTTTACACTCTGAGAAAATCAGATCATAGTCACTGACTGTATAAGTGAGACTAAATCAGATCCAGCCCTCAGTGGATTAGATAATCTATTAGTTCATCTAAATTAGATGCTCTTCTGGGAGGTATAACCTGGAGATTTATTGCTTTATTTGTTCTCATGATGAGGGGGGAAAATCCTAATTTTTAAAAATGAAAAAGAAGATAAGTTACATTTATAAGTGTATTGATCAATATTTGTTCATAGAAGAGGAGAATTTGGGGGTTATTAACTTAGAATTTTTTTTTTAATTTTGAGCTTCTCTGTGAGTTTTTATTAATTCACGAATTCCCTGTAGCTCAAGAGATGCTAATTAATTCAAGAAGCCATAATAGCTAATCATTGGCTAAGTAAATCTAAAATGGAGAGTGTGTCACTGGAGATACCACTGCTCATTTTAATTAAAATTACCAATTTGTGAAGTAATGTAAATAAAGGTTATTGTATCCTTCTACTCCCGGAGGGATTAACACTTTGCATGGCCTCCTGAGAACCCAGAAGGACATAAAAGCCAAGAATATTTGTGGAACTTAATAAATTACTGGGTTAGGATTTTTATCAGTGCAAGCTTATTGTTCATTGACATAAAGCCACACGGACTCAAGCAGCCTTGAAACACGAGTGGAGAGACGCCGGGAGCTGAAGAGTGTTATCTTGAGGGAAATACAATCCACGTCAAGGAAACAGATGCCCCGAATGGCCAGTTTTATCAACATCCAGGCCTACAGAGAACCTGAGTGTTCCAGCCTGGGCCGGGTTTTGGTTTTTAAGGAAAAAACACATGCAACTGTCATAGGATTGCAGCTCAGAGCGGTCTCATCTGGTTAACGTTCATTCAGCAGGATGCCTGTGCCCATGTGGGTGTCACCTGGAGGGACAGGATAGCCTGCCCCAACATCTCATGACTAACCGCAGCACTCACGTAGCAACTTCTGGGAAAGAGAGACCTGTGCACTGGCCACTGATGGAGGACTATCAGGGAACACTATCCCCACACAGGGCTCCTCTGCACGCTGAGTACTTCAAGATGAAGGAAACTAAGAAACTGCAGAGGCAGGCAAACCCCTCTGACCTCCCACCTGCTCTCTATGGAAGAGTCTCATGTGACAGGTGTCCTGCACTGCACCTGGAGGAATCTTAACTGTGAGGTCCGGAGAAATCTGAACAGGCAAGTTGTGCCAAGTTCCCCAGTTTGTTGCCCTCTTGTTAGTCACACCTCTGCACTGCTGTCCAATCTTCTTCAAACCTGACCAGGAAAACAGTTTTTTTTCCCTTCATCTATGGGCCTTCATTTCTGAAGGCTCCCTTGTCACCTAACTTACAATAAATAAATTTGTTATGCTTTTCTCTTGTTAATCTGTCTTTTGTTATAGGAGTATCAGTCATGAACCTTGCAACAGGTGAGAAAAAGGTACCACTTTTCCTCCTCTAACCTGCCCAAGTGAGTCACCCCACGAAAGCAGTGCATGTGTGGATGATCATATAGTGTCACCGTGAAATCCAAAGCGGAACTGGAGTGATGCTCTTGGTGCATTTGCCCTAGACCAAGGGAAATCCATCTTTATTGTCTCCCTAATCAGCTCAAAAACCATTTGATGATAAAGTCCTAAATCCAATTCCTAATAAAACCCCAAAAGTTTTAGAGGTAAAATCAGAGCATAGCTCCCAATGCCTTTTGACCAATGATTAGGAAAGTATTTTCGTAGTTTAGTCCAAAGGCCTGAAATTAGTTTGAAGTGAAGAAAGAGGTGGGGGTGGGAGGCCATTGGGACCAAGAGGAAATTTACAAAATGAAAATTATTGTTATCTTATCAAAAGGCTACTTCTGAATGGAGCCCCCTAACAAAGCAGAAGTCTGGCTGGTACTTGAACCAGATAAACTTGTTATGCAAATAGCTTTAGCCAGAGGGGAAAGGGCTGATAACGAAATTGCTACAAAGCCAACTGCACATTTATAGAGGTGACAAAAACATCAGGCAGGGTCCTAGTATAGGGATAAAAGCAGTGCAGAATTTATGTGAGCATCGCGTTTAATTTATCATAACTAAGCTGTCAGGAGTCATGCTTTGACAAATGCCTAACTAACACATATAAATGAGTCAATTATCACCAACAACCAAAGGTTCAGAACTAAACAGGGTAATGGTTTTTTTTTTTTCCTTTTAAACCCCAAGACAGGTTTGCTAATAGGATTTTAGACTTTAAAAATATATCTCCTGTCTCCAAATAAGGAGGCGAGAAGCAAATCTGGAAAACACTCGGCCACATCCAGTGTTGCTGCTACCTTGCCTGCCTGGCCCTCCTGGATGCCTGTGCGCCTGTGCTCACATGGCCTGTCCCCTGCCCACACTAGGCTGCAGCCAGCCCGACAGATCCCTGCAGCCAATGAGATGTCACCCAGGTCCTTTGGTGAGGAGTGACCAGCACAAACTGAGAAAGCCCTAACTGACCAAATGGATAATGGGTCTGCAGTTGACATAGGGACAAGGTATCATGGGTTTTAAAACTGTTAAGAAGTTTCTAGTCCTATTTGTTCTTTAGAGAAAAGCAGTTCTGTTTACCTGAATACAATGCTCTGTGACTTGGTCTACAAAGGGAACTGAAGCAGTTATTTGAATAATTCAGGTTAGAAACACTTTTCCTAAAATTACCAGATGATCATCTTCCCCGCCCCAGTCCCTCCAATAAGCTTACAATCTGAAGGTCTTAATCCTCCATCCTTCTTTTCCAGTATGAGCAAGGTAAGTAGAAAAGCAAACCAAAGCTCTCTCTTTAAATAGACATTTCAAACCCAGGCATTGTTTATATTTAATTAGAGAATTGAATAAATACAATGAAATCACTTCTTGTAGATTGAGTGACTGCAGCTTAGGATAGGCCACCTCATTTACAAAACCAAAGGATATTATTTGTAAATAATGGGCAGGTTTTTGTCTTAAAGGTATGAAATGTAATGATTAGTCCCCAGTCTTGAGAGAGATTCCTAAAAATATTGTAGAAGGAGGATTCATGGTTAAAAAATCTAAATGTTATAGGATAAATAAGATTATGGGGCTGAGGTCAAGAAAGAATCTATGAACATCTATAATATATAACATACTCACTAATAAAAAAAAATAGAGACGACTTATTCAAGAAAGAGAAGATTGAGCCAGGTGTGGTGGTACATACCTGTTATCCCAGTGACTCAGGAGGCTGAGGCAGGAGGATCACAGGTTGGAGGCTAGTCTGAGTGACTATCTCAAAATAATAAATAAAAAGGGGCTGCAGATGTACCTCAGTGTTAGAGTATCCCTGAGTTCAATCCATATACCACAGGGTGGTGAGGGGGGAGATTTGCCATAAGAAAATATCAGGGTGGGAAAGAATTTCTATATTGTATAGAGCCCTAAAAGCCCCAGCCCTGTCATCAATGATGGACCTTTATTGTCAAATCCATCCAAGCAATACCATGGTTGTTTTAAGAATACAAACATACTCTTGAAAAAGCATATTGAAGCCCAACTTCTGTGAGTCAAATCACATCTTACAGGCATTGGGAAAACTTGGAATGAGAAGGTGCATCACTGAATGTGTAATGGATTTTTCTAGGCCAATACCTTAGGAAGGTCAATCAAGGGTAGCTGTGTGCAGCCATGAAATGCAAAGAAAAAGGTTTGGATCCGTCCTTGCCAACAAAATCACTGGAACCTTATCTCCTGGAGTTCTTTCTCTGGGGTGGTCTGAAATATGGCCCCAAGCCAAGAGGATGTCTTCAGCTCTCAGTTCCTGCTTCCTTGTGTGGCTCCCAACCCTGAGGAAGGGGCCCTTCCTCTGCTCCCTGTGAGCATCATCCCCCTTGCAGGTACCTGATGTGCCTCCCACCCTGGCCTGACATTCCCACCCTGACTATGGCTGTTCCTGGTACATTCTGCAGTCAGAGCAAAAATGTCAGAGTAGGGTTAGAGGGCAAGGGCATGTCCTCCACCCCTGGCCTTGACCTTCACAGTCACATTCCAACATAGCCTCTCTTGGAAGAGTTCTTGTCCACTTGCCTCTCCTGAGGAATGTGGTACAAGTTCAGGGGGGACTAGACAAATCTATGTTGCATTTGAAATGAAAATGAAATATAGGTCCATAGCTCTTATTCAGACCTCTTGGGGCCAAATAAATTTTATCAAATTGTAGATAGATAAAACTGGTACATTTACTATATATTATATAATACCCCCAGCAGGATCTGGGGCATCACACTGTAATCAAATACTAATATATCTGCAGCAAAACACATGAATATTCACACTAAGACAAATAATGACTATAAATAGCCTCACATCAGTTCAGGTCATGTGTTGCCACCAAATCGGTTCATATAAGGTCAGGTTTTGCTGCTAAATGACTCAACTGTGGAAGAGATTTGATTTTTCAGAGCTCTTTGGATTTGGGGATTGTGGAGAAGGGATTATAGACCTACACTGTGATTAAGGAAGATGATTAAGACATCCAGTTTGTTTTGTTGCCCAGACTGTTGGCAGAAGCTAAGTCTTCACATTGGTATAAATGAGAAAAATGTGTGTTGACCTTCCCTACTCTGTGTTTATCAGTTATTTGGTCACTCCTTTCCTCCTCCACGACCTCTAAAAAAATTGCTTGATCCACTAGGCGCTGGGGCACCTCTTCCCAGCTCCGGCACCTGGGCATGACTTGCAGTATTCCTACCGCACAACTCACCAGGCTCCACCTTGGGACCTTGTGGCCCCTTCAGCAGACTGAGGGTCTTCTGCAGATCTGTAACCAGTATGGTCCTCTTCCAAGGCCAGGCTCATGACCCCAGCACTGAGCCACCTTGCTGGTGTCATGGTTGGTTCTATGTCTTAGATTCAGTAAGTCTTGCCTGGTGGCATAGCTCCCACCAGGACATCCCACTATCGGCTGGGTTCTCATCCTGCTCTCTATAACCTGGGCCTAGACTAGGTAGCCTCACTGTGGTGTCCCAAGCCCAAGTTCCTACTTTGCCCCCTCGTAACCCCTGTTCATCTTGGAAACTAGGTTATCAAGATTCTAGAGCCAAGATCCTAGAGCCAAGCCCAACACCCAAGCAGCAACACCCCCTAGAAACTATTCACCTCTGTATTCTCTCTGGTCCTGGTCCCAGGGTGAACATTAGATTTTTAGATGCTGAGTCTCTTCCCTCATTGAACATGACATGTTGATAATATTTGGTCCATGACAGAGCAGGTTCTCAGGTAGATGTGACCCATATCATGAAGGGGACTGATCATAATTGAGTCAAATGGAACTACTTATTTTTCAGATCCTGCAGAGTCATCTTCTGTCACTCATTGGAACAAATCCTACATCATAACATGCTCTTAGGCATAGCCACTTCTAGCACTAAGTAAATTCCACGGCTTGGATTTCTCCCATCACTGTCCAAGGCCTTGCTAGATAAGCAATTTTCAGAGGGAGAAATACTCACTGTGAAATAAAGTGGTTGAATTCCTCACACCATTTTTCTGGATGCAGTAAGGTAGGCGGAGGATTTCTGAAAAACGAAAGAAATTTTTTTTAAAAAATGAAAGTTCAGCAAAAGGCCAGATGTCAACTTGTCTTTATTGATGTCCTTGTAAATCACTGCAATAAAATCTTCTGTTTCTTCCTGAGTGGGAGTCATTCATTAGTGGTAACTTATCAAGTGCCAGCGCCTGCTCCTGCGGTCACTCATTTTCATTAACTGAAGGCCTAACCATGTCCCCCGCTTTCTTGGCACCTGTGAGAGTTACACAGCTCAGGAACATTCTGCAGCAGTAACATTCTAATGAGGGGTGAGGCAGGTGCACAAGCCATTAGAACAGAGAAGATTACCCAGGCCATAAGAAAGCTATGAACATAGTGCTAGGGGCTTTAGAGAAATAGGCTTTTAATTGTACAGGATTTCCAGATCATTATGGCGCCATTTGAATTAATTATATGATGCATCTAATAAGTATACTCATAAATGCATCCATCACATTTTTAACCATTTGCTTGTGCCAACTTCTGCAGTAGGCCCTGGAGAAAGCAGATCTGTCAAAAGAACATTCCAGATTCCAAGAGGCTCCTGGGTAGAGAGGGAAATGGACAATATTCTATTCCTAATTATTGGAGGTCCCAGAGAATGAGAGGACAGTAGAAAGATGCTCAGGTAACCAAACTACCTCCTGGTGAAAAAGCAGAAAAAAGGCAGAGTGTAGAATGTAGCTGGATATTTACCCCAAAGAGATTTAATTTTAAAACAAAAGTGACTGCTTTACTTTTCATTGATAATTTTTTTTCTAGGCATTAATGGAAATAGGAGCTTGTGGGCCAGTTAAGTTCAGTAAACAAAGTAAAATTTTTGCACATCTAAATTATGACTGCAAGTTTCAAACCATTATAGGCAATGTGAGTTTTCACCTGGGCCCTGCTTCCCAAAACCGTAGAGTGCTTCAGCAGCTTCGGCAGGCAGAGGAATGGTTAGCACCAAGAATTACCAGAATAAAAACTGTATTAGAGCTGGGTGTGGTAGCACACACCAAAGTGTCTGAGCACTTTGGGAGGCTGAGACAGGAGAATTGCGAGTTCAAAGCCAGCCTTAGCAACGGTGAGGCGCTTAGCAACTCAGTGAGACCTTGTCTCTAAATAAAAAAACACACACACACACAAAATAGGGCTGTGGCTCAGGGGTCAAGTACCCCTGAGTTCAATCCTTGGTACCAAAAAAAAAAACCTATCAGTCTGGCTGGAGTGGCACATGCCTATAATCCCAGTGGCTCCGGAGGCTGAGGCAGGAGGATAACAAGTTCAAAACCATCCTCAACAGTTTACAAGGCGCTAAGCAACTCAGTGAGAACCTGTCACTAAATAAAATACAAAAAAGGGATGGGGATGTGGCTCAGTGGCTGAGCACCCCTGGGTTCAATCCTCAGTACCAAAAAAAAAAAAAAGTATCAGAATAGTGTGATTCCAATTCGCCTCTCAGTATCTAGTCTAGTCTTGTGTGGGTGTGTGTGTGCGTGTGTGTGTGTTGATGGAATTTATCCCAGGAGCACTTTACCACTGAGTTATGTCCCCAACCGTTTTTAAATTCTGAGACACAATCTTGCTAAATTGCTGAGGATGGCCTCAAACTTGTGATCCTTCTGCCTCAGTCTTCTTAGTAGCTGGGATTACAGGCATGTGCCACCATGCCTGGCATCTCTTCACATTTCTTATGGCACAGTTTTTATTTTGACACATTGCTACCACAATGAAGACTATATCTTGAGTCACTTGCCACTAAATGTGGCTACCTGAGTTCTGACTAATACAGAAGTAAAATTATTGTGCAGTATTTCCAGAAACTCTCCTTAAAAGAAAAGAGACATTTCATTTTTTTTTCTTCCCTTTTCTTGCATTCTGGAACATGGAGGTGATGGCTGGAGCTAGAGCAGTCATTGTAGACATGAGACAAACTTGAAAATAAAATCTCTGAGCTTGTTTATAGTAGTACAATTCACAATTGCTAAAATATGGAAGCAACCTAGATGCCCTTCAATAGATGAATGGATAAAGAAACTGTGGTATATATACACAATGGAATATGACTCAGCAATAAAAGAGAATAAAATTATGGAATTTGCAGGTAAATGGATGGAATTGGAGAACATCATGCTAAGTGAAGTAAGCCAATCCCAAAAAACCAAAGGCTGAATGTTCTCTCTGATTAGTGGATGCTGATACATAAAGAGGGCGGGGTGGGAAGCATGAGAGAAATGGAGGAAGTTTGGATGGGACGGGGAGGGGGGAACGGGAGTAGCAAAAATGGTTGAATGAGATGGACATCACTACCCTAGGTACATGTATGAAGACACAAATGGTATGATACTATCTTGTTTGCAACCAGAGATGGAAAATTGAACTCTATATACATACTATGACTTGAAATGCATTTAAAAAAATAAATTAAAAAAAAGCTATGAGCTGAGTTTGGCAGAGAAAGTAGGGAGGGAACTGGATTCATGGTCATTACAAAGCTTCCACACCAGCTCCAGATTGCTTCTCCCTAGTCTTCTTTAATAGGAGAGCAAAATAAGCTTTCATCTTCTTTAAGCCACTGTTATATGCAGCTGAGCCTAATCTTGAGTCAAGTATTGTTTCAGGGTATTATCCTACCATAA
The DNA here is from genome assembly GCA_028644305.1 of Xerus rutilus. Taxonomy (NCBI): domain Eukaryota; kingdom Metazoa; phylum Chordata; class Mammalia; order Rodentia; family Sciuridae; genus Xerus; species Xerus rutilus. Next base: position 104,549,454 of record CM053402.1, on the reverse strand, counting down.
GAGTAGAATACAATTTGAGAAGTGATATAAGAGATGCACAAGTGCAAAGATATGTAGAAGCATAATTAAGGGCTGCTTACCCAACTTGGGGAGTTCCAGAAGACTTTATAAAGAAGATGAACTTGAGCTGGCCCCTGAAGATTATGTTGGATTTTTCAAGTTAGAGAAGGCAAAAGAAAGCCATTCCAGGTTTAGAATGCAGCATGCACCAAGTCACAAAGGTATTAAAAGAAGTCTGGCAGGTTCAAAGAACATGAGTAATTTTGAGGTTAGACTTGCGCTTTGCTTGATTATCTCCAGTTTTCTGCTCCTTCCATCCTCACGGAGGTCAGTTCTACAGGTGAGAGCTTTAGGAGCCGCCCACTGGCTGGGAGTTTCACTTACCCACAAGCATTTCACATGACCACAAGGTCCTTTCTGGACAGACTGGACAGAGTCCACTGCTACACCACTAGTGGGCTCAGTAGCAGCTGCCCTCTGGGACCCCCAATAATTACAGCAAGTATGTGCCTGTCTCCCTGTCTACTCAGGAGCCTCTTGGTGTCTGGGACATTGTTTTGGCTCTTTTGCTCTGTCCAGCCACGCCAGGAGGGGCATCTCGGCCACAGCTGAAGAACACCCTGGCAAGGGTCCAGTGAGCAGCGAATGGCAAGGGTCCACTGTGGTGCAGGAACACTGTGCCTTTCCGTTTTCAACCCATTCCCCAGCAGGGAACGTGGGCAGGGGCCACTGCCTAGGTGTTGGCCTCAGGAGAGCCGCAGCAGGTCACCACTCAGCCCACCCACCCGTGTGGCTTCCTGTGAACCCACACAGGGAAACATCTGCACTGAAGCTGGGCTTCATTGGAGTGTGGTTAGAGAAGCTTATTCGCTCTTGGATTCCCTGCCTCTCCTGGAGCCCATCACACTGTGGCTCATAAATTGTGATCTTGTGAAAGATTCTTATCTGTGTATAATGAAACCCAAAAGGAATTTGAAGACTTGACTGTGCTTCTCTTAGGTCTGGCAATATAAATTCTAGTTCTCTCACAATCCGGGAAGGTCACCAGATAGTAATGCTGGCATCTCCTCAGCTCTGCCAACCCCACAGATGCAGCCCTGCCCCGAGGGTCTCTCTTTAAGAGAAGGTGAGACTCAACATCCACAGCCAGTGACTGTGACCCAGGGACTCCTTATGCATGAGGGTGGCCTTCAGATGGATGAGTGGCTGGAGGGCCACTCATGAGATAATGTTGAGAAACATATAAGACCACAGGGACTGCCAATGAGGCTAAAGGAAGATGACTATATTTAGTCTGAGTTTTGCCCACCCAGACTTTAATCCTGTGGTTTGGATCCAAAATTTAATTCCTATAATGACAGTCCCTGCTCACAGACAGCATTTGGGCCACATAAGCCTAGGATTGAAGAGTGAACCTATAATCTTTCCATTCTGATATAATCCTATGTTCAGCAAATACAGTGCAGGTAAAGTCAACCTTCCTGCCCCCAAAGCCTAAGAGTCAGACTGGATTCAGTCTAGTCCCTGAAACAGAAAAATAGCCAATTGGACCACGGTGAACACCTGGCCTCAGGACAGCCATCCTAATCTGGTGGCGTGTGCCACAGTGTGACTCTGAATGATAAGCTGGGTCCACTCGATTCTCTTCAGAAGGTTTTCTTTTTCTTTTTCTTTCTTTTTTTCTTTTTTCTTTTAACCTTCAAATACTGAGAAAATAAGGCCATTTAGAAATGGAAATTGAAACATTCCCAAAGAGGCAAACAGAGAGGTCACGGTGCATAGCAGAAATGATGCGTAGGCCAGAAGCAAGTCATGGGGAGAAAACAAGCCTCATAGAGGGGAGGCAAGAAATGTGCCCAAAGGGACAGAGACTCTGACTGGGGAAACCAGGTAGATGCTTCTTCCACTGGTGCACCCGTAATTATCAGTCTCAGGGTTCTGTTGGCGGCCCTGTTCTCTTCCCATTTTACATATTCACCAAGGGCTTACTGTTTGTTAACAGCTGCCCGACCAGCATCTCTTGCCTTGATTTCTTGTCTGTCTTTTGGCTGGTACATCTAACTACTTCCTAGCAGGTTCCTGGGAACATCTTAAAGTCAACATATTCACAAACAATCTCAACTCCTTCCTTTTTAAGTGCTGGGGATCAAACCAGCATGCATGTAAGGGAGGCACTCTACTACTGAGCTATATCCCTAGGCCTGCTATTTTTCTCTGGAAGTTTCACATCTTTGGTACATAACTAACCAAAACCAATACTACAGTACCTTCATAACTAAAGAAAGATCACATTTCTAGTTAAATATTCTCAACTGTCCAGATAGTGGTGACATTTTCAGCTTGACATGCATGACAAGATGATCATAACCTTGATATAGCTTAACTGTGGAATTTCTTATAGACCCAGCTTGATTCTCCTCCAATGTCTCCTCTTGGAGTTGTACCTGATTTTATTACCAGTTTTCGTTTGAATCCACTGGGAAATGAGACAATTTTGCTTTTGGTTTTGACCAGGTATCACCTGACCCTGAAAGTCTTGTGAGAAGATGCAGTGAGAAACCAAATCAAGTACACACTCCGCAATGACCAAGAAAAGGCCAAGAGTCAACTCCTTCCTTAAAACTGTACTCAACCTGGTTCTCAAAGTCAGAAACCTAGATTCTACATTCTCTTTTTACCCCACAACCAACTGGAAAAGGTATAATGGCTGTCCTGAAGAAACACACCTTCTAACCCACAGCATCTGTTAGTATGCTACTGTACATGGCAGCAGAGAGCTTGATGACTGATCAAAGTGGAAGACCTAGAGATAGAGAGGTTATCCTGGGATCTGGAAGGGTCTGATTTAATCACGTGAGTATTTTCAAGTGGAAGGGGTGAGCAAAGAGAAAAAACAAGAGTCAAGAAGCATTCGAAAGAGGGACTTCTGGCAAGATGGCGGCTTAGAGGGACGCAGCTACCAGTCTCCCCAAACAAAAGACCAGAAACTGCGGTACAACCTTCTCCCACCCGGCTTTTGGACAGCACGGAAGGAAATTTCACTCGCACGGGTAAGCAGAGCCAGCAGCCGTAGACACAGCGCGACTCCAGCGGCTGTGGCCGAAAGCGGCCCGGGGCAGCATGGCTGCGGGAGGCGGTCCCAGCAGCTCGGCCGGGAGCCATAACTTAGAATGCCACTCCTGCAACTGAGGCCCAAAGCGGCCCCGGGTGTGTCTGTGGGAGGCAGTCCCAGCGGCTCCTCCACTCCAGCAACTGAGACCCAAAGCGACCCGGGCGCGTCTGCAGGAGGCAGTACCAGCGGCTCGACTGGGAGTCATAACTCAGAACTCCACTCCTGAGCTGAGGCCCAAAGCGACCCGGGCGTGTCTGTGGGAGGCAGCCCCAGCGGCTCCTCCACTCCAGCAGCTGAGACTCAAAGCGACCCTGATGTGGAGTTCCAAGATGGCGGCATAGGCAGACGCTGCGGTCAGTCTCTCCAGAGCCAGAGATTGAAGTTGTGGAAATACCATCTCCCAGCCAGCTTCTGGACATCATCCCACAGCTGCCCCGGCAGGAATTTCACTTGCGCGTGAAAGCAGGGCCACCAGGCAGCAGCCACTACCACAAGCAGCGCGTCTTCGGCAGCAAGCGGCGGCGGAGCTCAGCCGCGGGGGCTTAGAGCCGCAGCCCAGGGCCCGCCCCGGGCGCGGCCTGCTTCTATACGGGGTTTCTGGCTCTAGCGCCCACCCAACCACGCAGAACCCCTAGCAGCTGCTCCTGTGGGCACACAGCCTCAGTCGCTAGCCACTGGGGAGCCCATATTCAGGGCAAGAGTCGCTCCAGAGATCCCAGTGGAGACAGCCCGCCGCACTTCCGCTCCAGAGCTTTGGTGCACCGGCAGGAGCCGCAGAGGGCCCAGATCCGCCCGCAAGAACCAGCTCGGGTGT
>CM053402.1:104347538-104545028 GCA_028644305.1 Xerus rutilus | reverse complement strand
TTCTTCTTATTTTCTTAGTTTTGGAAAATATTTTTCACCAAAATGTGCTACTTAACATTAATGTATAGTGGACCTTTTCTTGTTATATGAAAATGCATAAATAAAGATTTGCAACTAAAAAAAAAAAAGAAGCATTCGAAGTATGAATTCAGGAAACAGGACCCTCCCTCGCTGCCTTTGAAGAGGGAGGTGGACTATGAGCCAAGGAATGCAGGCAGCAGCTGGAAGATAGGGCTGGGCCTCAACTGTGCCGAACAAGCAAATGGGGACCTCAGTTCTACAAATGTGTGGAACTTCATTCTGCTAATGACCTGAATGAGCATTGAACAAATTCTCCATTAATCCTTAAAAAGGGAGCACAGGCCAGATGAACACTTGATTTTACCCAGTGAGGCCATGTCAGATTTCTAACCTAGAGAAATCTAAGATAATAAATTTGTATTATTTTAAGTCACTAAGTTCATGGCAATTTGTTATGACAATGATAGAGAACAAATACATCAATCAAGGCCAAGTCCTCTCAATCCTACTTCCTAAATCCCTCTGTCATCACCCTGCCCTGCTTTCACATCCCAGCTGTCATTCCTCCTCTCATACCCGTATTGCTCTACTAGCCTCCTTATTTTTCTCCTTCTCTACACCTCTTCTCCCTCTCCTAGTTCATCTTGCACTAGTTAGCTAAAATTTCTTTATAACATACAAATATGACCTTGTTATTTCCTTGTTCAAAATTCTTCAGCAGATCCACACTATCTGTATCCCATGCAGCTCCTTTGCATGGTTTATGAATGTTCTCACCCACCTGTCCACCCAATATCACCTCAAACATTCCCATGCTCACCCAAAGCCACAGTGCACAGAAAGTGTAGCTCCCAAAACTGTTCTGTTCTTTTTGTTTCAGCACCTTTGCACATGACATACCTTCAATTTAGAGTGTTCTTCCCAGTTCATCCACAGGGTAGGCTCCTACCCTTGCTACTGCTCCTGTGTATCTATAGTGCCTACCACAGCAGCACTCAGGAACTTTTGCTGAATTAAGTGACTACAAGAATTAATGCACACCAGCATACAACATGTTGGAAGTCAGAAATGTTGCCTGGACAAAATATGACTTGGCTTCCAAAGTAGCATAAAAATTATACAAAAAAATGGACCATCCCTTTTGGATATAAGCATATCCCAATTAAATTATTCACAGTATGCAGGGGTTGAGAAACAAAGGAATGATGACTTGGGTTAGATTTGATAATAGAACCCTCATCTTTCTACTTAGGAAGCTCAAATGTCTCCAAGTCCCTGAACATATCTAGCCAAATAAACAAACAAATCATGATTTTAAGCTTCATTATAAACCTTATCGGGTATCAGGACATTACATACACATAGCAGGCTGGAGATAGAAGGCGGTAAAGACCAATAATTGTCACAGGTTGAACACTTACTATCTACACAAAGCCCCATGCCAAGTGCTTCACATACAGGCCAATGAAACACCACAACAGCTGGGCGCAATGGCACACACCTGTAATCCCAGAGGCTCAGGAAGCTATGGCAGGAGGATCATGAGTTCAAGGTCAGCCTCAGCAACTCAGCGAGGCGCTAAGCAACTCAGCAAAATCCTGTTTCAAAATATAAAAAAGGGCTGAGGATCTGGCTCAGTGGTTAAGCACACCTGGGTTCAATACCTAGTACCAAAACAAAAACAAAAACAAAAACCAACAACAACAAAAACACAACAGAACAGTCACAACAGTCCTATGAAATAAGAACTCAATCCAGTTTCACAAATGGTGAAATGCAGCTTAAAAGAAGAAAAATTCTCAGGAGCCCAGTGCGGTGGCACACGCCTGTAATCCCAGCACTTTGGGAGGCTGAGACAGGAAAATCGCAAGTTCAAAGCCAGCCTCAGCAACAGCGAGGCGCTAAGCAACTCAGTGAGACCCTGTCTAAACAAAACACAAAACAGGGCTGGGGATGTGGCTCAGTGGTGGAGTACCCCTGAGTTCAATGCCCAGTACCAAAAAGAAAAGTAAAAAACGAAGAAGAAAAATTCTCAAAAACATCCAGCAAAAAGTGGAAGAGTCAGGTTTGAATTCAGACATTTCATTCTCCAATGCCCACACATGTCCCTATTTTCTGTGTTTATCTCATGAAGAGTCTATTTCTTTGGAAGATGAATTAAGACAACACGTATGCAAAAAAAGTGACAGAAACCAATTAGCAAGCAACACCTCAAGAAGGTGCAAAATGAAGTCCTCAAACATGCCAGCACTCACCAAAGGGATGTGAGCAAATCTTTCTCCAGGAGGCCAAGTTAATTAAATAAGACTCCCTGGAAGTTGTGCATTAAGGACAGGTCCTGAACAGAGGGGACATAAACCCATTGGCAAGGGGAGGAGAGTGTCAGGGAAGGAGAGGAGGAATACAGAGAGAAAGATATAGAGACTGAAGTTTAATCATTAATATACAGTTAAGTACTTCGGAATATGTTCAACAGGAATTCTACTTATTTACTCATAAAAGCAATAAAGCAAGACATTTGAGAGTCATTAGCTATTTGGAGAGTATTAACTACAGCTACAGAGCTGCCATTCTGATTGCAATTAGTAGACTGCATTAATGAAGTTGACTAGATAGGCGAGGGCTTGTGTCCTGTCCCTCAGAATCACACCCCAGCCCTAGACTGGGTGGCTTTTCTCCCTGAGTCACAGCTTACATGTTCAAAGTTAATCATTTAAAAAGTGTTAATATTTATTAGTAATGTGGGATTCCATTTGGGCATAAAAAATTTCCCAGTACAGGAACATTGAGAGTAAAAAGCAAGATTCCTCTTTACTCCAACACCTAACCCAATCTCCTCCCACATCAGTATGGCATGTGTTTTTTCAGACCTTTTACGCCCATTTGTTCCATTTGCTATTAACATATAATACATATTCTGTTTTTCTGTGCTGTAAGTATATGATAAGTAAGATATAAATTTTATAACATTAATTTAAATAATTTTTCTAGTTTAGGGTAGTAGAAATGAGATTCCACGCTATACATTAGTGTCCTGGTACTTATTGTTTTCCATTCATTTATTGATAGACATTTTGGTTGTTTCTATTTTTCAGACTACATGTCTAGAAATTATATGTAATTTCTAACTTTTAAAAAAAGCTTTTTTGTTGGCAAACAGGTCTTGCCAGTGAACACTTCAGATTCTATCAAGTAACTTAAATGCTAGAGTAGACCATTGATTGCCTCATCCTCTGGGTGGCTCCATAAACAATTTCAGAGGCGCAGAGGGCTCCACAGAGGAAAAACCAAGGAGGAAGCAAACAGCACATGGCCCCACAGGGCTGTGAATAGCACTCCTGGGCCACAACACCATTGAACACACTGTGAATGGCGACCTTGAGTTGTTCGACTCCACCAGTATCAAGTGTGGAACCCAACTGCTGGGTTCCCTTCAGCCACTTGCAAGAATCTGCTTGCTGGCTCCAGTGGTTGGTGTCTTTGAGTAATGACCTCAACATATATGATACAGACCAAGATCTATTTAGAATATATATATCACAATTCTGCCAAAAATGAAACATCTCAAAAAGTCAAAGAAATAGCTGAAAACATTCTTTAAAATCAGAGAATAGTTGAAATAAAAATAATACAGAAATTACTTTCATGATGCTATTCACTGTACCCTTGTCTCATGTAAAAGGTACCTGTGCTACATGTTCAATCCATTAGAAAGACTCCTTCCAACCAGAGTCAATCCTTTGAAGAAGGGGAAATCAGGAAAGGAAGAGGTTTGCAAGGAGGACACTAGACAGGAAGCATCTGGAAGGATGCAAGAACAAAATGTACCCAAGTCACATCTCAGCCTTTAATGGCCACAAGAAAGGAAAGGGTTATGATCAATAACTATGAAACTATTCCACAATGACTGAAGAAATTACAGTAGGTAATAAGGAAGAAAGCAAAGATTTGTACTTAAGCTTCCAGTTTGTTGATTCTTTTGATTCTAATTCTGAATAATCTTTTTAATCCTGCCCCTTATATAATGCCACCTGCAATGCCAGTCTATAATCATTTAGATGTAAAGTCACTACATCAAATGATATGGCTCATAATAAACCCATCCTTAACCATTTACATTCAGTAAGTGACAGTGTTCACTTCCTCTGGCTTTTCAGCTCAGCAGGAGTCAGCTTCAAAGGTCATGGCAGGATCTAAAGCTCACCCGTCCCACATCAACTTTTAATTACCCAAGCCTGTGCTTAAGATGGGGGTGTCATCAAGCACTATCAATCCTTGGCCACTATCCCAACATTTCAATGTTCATAAAAGGCAGGAGTTGCACTTCCTGTCTCTACAGCACAGGGGCACCTTCCCTTTACTGTCCTCTCCTTATGCAAACACACAGGATACATAAGCAGCTCAGCCACGCATGCAGAGTGCAGGAGAAAGTCAAGGGCAAGAGAAGGTGCCATGTCAGTGGAGATGATAGAGGGACGAGTGGACGAGTGGCTTTCTGCCTGAGCCAAAGTGGTCATCTACGTGCTCGTTCCTTAATTCCTGCCTTCAACAAGAACTTGCACCACCATCAAATCCAATTGTTAATGCTTGCCCCAGGGCTGACTAATGACCTTTTCCCTACGTGTCCTCTACAAGCAGAGAGGAGACCACAAACCTATCTTTTTCACACACATTTTTAAATGCAGGTTTTTGGTTTTTTGTTTTTTTAATTCATGACTTTAAATAGGTACGTTTCAAGTAGATAGTGTTGTTCTGTAAAGGTTTCCCCATCATCAATTCTCGACTGTTTATGCAGGATCTTTGGGATTGTACTTTTTTAAGATGATCACTCTGGCATGTCTGAGCATTTGGGAAATACAGAATAACCCTGCAATTGGATTAGCATTTTAAGAAAAAAGATAATTTTGTAGGTAGAATATGAAAGTCACAATGATACAGTAGATGACCAGAGAATAGCAAAGCTAGGAGTTAAACAGGCTATGATTTCCTGGAGCATCCATCACTTTCCTTTGGTGATAAATAATTTAGAGGAGTTTTATATGAAAATCACTGGGGAAGGCAGAGGCTATAGTTTACAATAAAAAATCCCAGCTTCTCTTTGCCTGGGTCCTGAACTAATTGGGAAACAAAATTAAATAAATAGCAGATATGGTCTAAAATAACACCTTGGACCACCACAAGTCCCTCACTGAGGGGCGGAGCTTTGGCCACTAAGCTTCCTATGCTGAGAGCAATCAAGCTGGCAGGCAGGCTCCTCAGAGAAAGGAGAAAGGGACAAGCCAGGCTATGCCTGTCCCCTTCTTTTCCAAACTCACTTCTGAACCTCTAGTGTAACAGTGGTCCACTTCATCTTTTGAATATAGCCCTTGTTGCTCTAAGGGTTATTTTTAAAAGGACATGTTTTTTTCTCACTTCTCCCCTCTTCCCTTCCATAACAAGCTTAGGGAGGAGGTAGCGTTATCTTTTCTTCCCCTAGTTAACTGTTCTTGAACACACCCACCACAGGAAGGAGACGTCTGCCACGGGATCTAGGAAGTGATATCTCCCAAATTAACAAATGAATCCTAACACACCATTAGGGAGCTCTGGGACCCCCTACCAGAGCACACCTGGAAGGCAACTCTTGAAGAGTTCCTTTAAAATCCCCTAGTTCCTCCTGATAAGCAGAACCACAGCCTCTGGGCCTGGAGTCTCCTGTGTTTCTCCTTTGCTAGCAAAGCAATAAAACTTTTTTTCTCTTTCTCAAAACTATGTCCTAATTATTAATTTGACATGAATTGGCATCGGGGACAAAGACTGAGGTTTCAGTAACACTAGGATTCAATGTAGGCGTAATCAGAAGATAGAAACCACATCAGTAATTTTAGGGGGGAAAATTTGATATAAAGAATTATTAGCTTGTAACAGGGGATTAGAAACAGAAGAATAAAGAGAACTAACGAAATCAGGAATAACAGATATGAGAAGGAGCTATCCCTCTAGCTGAGATACAGTGCCCAAGAAGCAGCACATTCCAAAGCATACCTATCCCCAAACCTAAGGCTGAGAGTCCAACCCCAGTGGGGAGAATGTGATAATGGCACTTGGTGGTGGAAAACCCTCTGGAGGGCTGGGGAACAGAAGACAACCTGCTGGGGTTTTTGAAACTCACTGGGAAGACCCCCTTTTGAGTGCTAGAGAGGGTGAGCACCAAGCCACATGCCATGTGTGTCTCAAATGCCACTGGGAGACAAAGGCCACTGAAGCAAGAAGGAAAAAGCACACCAACACCAGGGTCCCTTCCTCCTACAGTGGCCTTCCAGTGCCCTCTACTGGCAAAACTTAGCATGTGCCACATGGCAAAGGAGACAGGTTCACCAAGTTCACAAAGCAGATGGGGCATCCAAAGGCAACCACTCCCTGACTGGTTCAAGAATGACGTGACCGAGAAGACAAGAGGCAGGACTGCCGCGACGTTCTCTCTCTCTTTTTATTTTAAGAGACAAAACACCAGATTTTAAGAAACTTTAATTTCAGACTACCAACTTCAAGTTATCAATTGAATGAATTCAGTCTCTTGTGACACCATAGGAAAACTTGCTGGAGATCTGTGAGAGTTAATGAGGTGATGGTGAAAACCCTCCTCTTCCACCTAAGAAGTCTGTCTGCCATGGGCATGAAATGCCCTCCATATGACTCATCGCTCTCTGAGAAGTTCTTTATTGAAATGGGAATGTTCTATAATAGGGAGGTATCCTATTATAAACTTTTACTGGCCAAAACTGCCCTTGGGATAAATTACCATTAAGAATAAAGACTTAGGGGCTGGAATTGTGGCTTAGCGGTAGAGCACTTGCCTCACATGCGTGAGGCACTGGGTTCGATCCTCAGCACCACATATAAATAAATAAAATAAAGATATTGTGTCCATCTACAACTAAAAAACTATTTAAAAAAAAAGGAATGAGACTTAGAAAAAGGGGGCTTGCAGACAGACACGATGGCACACACCTGTAATCCCAGCTACTTAGAAGGCGGAGGCAGGAGGACCACAAGTCCCAGGCCAGCCTGGGTAACTTAGCACGACCCTATATCAAAATAAAAAATGTAAAGGGCTGGGAATGTAGCTCAGTGGTGAACCCCTTTCCTCCCAGGTTTGGTCCCCAGTACCTACCCCCTCCAAAAAAAAGAAGGGTCAAGTGGCATGGCACCTCTTTTTGCTCTTCCTGTCCCTCTGCCTCTAAGATTTTTCCCATCATAGGAAGGCAAAGGAGATCTATGAAAGTCTGCATGGGCCAGGTACAGTGGCACATGCCTGTAATCTCCGTGGCTGGGGAGGCTAGGCAGGAGGATCGCGAGTTCAAAGCCAGCCTCAGCAATGGCGAGGTGCTAAGCAACACAGTGAGACTCTATCTCTAAATAAGATAAAAAATAGGGCTGGGGTTTTGGCTCAGTGGTTGAATACCCCTGAGTTCAATTCCTGGTACCAAAAACAAAACAAAAAAAGTCTGTGTGGTTCCAAACTCTTTTGCAATAGGATCATGGCCACGGAAGGGGAACTCCTCTTTCTTCTGGGCCCCAATTTCCCACCACATCAGTGGAGTGCTGGGTTGACAAGAAGTAGGCTGAGGGAATCAGATAATGGTTCTATCCTTACTCTCTCAGGAGGTCAGGAACCCAAGACTTCCCTATAAGCTGAACCATTTCTCTGCAGAGTTTAATATTATTTCTGGAATCTGAATGATGATAATAGTTGAATGGTGGTTAACGTACCTTGAGCGCTTCCTCTATGTAAGCACTGCACTATGAATTCACTCATTTAAACTTTGCATAAACTCTATGAGGCAAGTCTCCATTGTACAGATAAGGAAATCAAGGTTCAAGAAATTCAGAGGCTGGTGACATCATGGCCAGGCTTCAGATACAGGCAACCCAACTCTAACTCCACACTTGCAACCACCTCACCAGCCCACCCACTTGATTAACAAGATACCACAGCATTTTAAATTATGCCATTCATGATTCAGATTGAGCAATTTGTGCCATAATAATGGGAATAGGATTGTGATATGAGAAGCCAGTCAGCTTCCTGCCATCCTATCAAGTTACATTTAGTCCTCTTCGATCACCAACACATTTTTTATTTGGGATGCAGAATGATCAGTAATAGGGAGTATGAGCTGAGAATGTTTTCATCTGTCGAGTTTTATGTGCTTTCTGTCATTCAACTCCCTCCAAAGTCGCAGCTGGTAAAACCAAATGGATCATTTTACCACAATCAGACCAATGTCACAGTTCACCAAGCACCATTTGTCCTCTAAGGCAAAGCCATGCACCTAATTACAACCCCCTGTTAATAAATTTATAATAGACAAAAAGGAATCGACTGCTATGGATTTTTTTTTTCCCTAGCAAAGCAAAACCATTTAAAGGGCAGATTGCACATCTATTCCTTCTTTTATTGTTTCCATAAAGTTAGCAATAGATTCTAGACAGGAAAAATCAGGGCAGACCTCAGATGAACAGATTGTATCATCAGATCTTACCACATTGTCTCAAATGGGGAAAATTAGCAGCTGAACATCAACACCTGTCACCATGAGCAGACCCTGGCACACGCACCAGGTAGGACGGCTGTGCCGTTCCTTAGAGCAATCTGAACCTGGGCCACCAGAGACAGCACACATGCCAGTGCCCACAGAAGCATAGGCAGGCAGGCTCCATTTAAAATTAGGTGGATGTATGAAATGCCAGGGGAGATGCAGCCGCAGTTCCTAAGAAAGACTGGGCATGAACAAGTGAGCTCTAAAAAGGCTTCATAGAAACAGTGCTAACTATGTAAGAATGGAATTGCAGACTCAGGGCAGAGAAACCGGCCCTAGCAGGAACCACTGAACATTTGTCTCCTTTCAAGGGCAAAAGATGCCGCAACAGCACCCCTTCTCACACCTGGGTGGTTTGGGTCATGACTCCGCTGAGCCGGATTATAGCCAATTGTTTCTCCCAGCCTCAAGGTCAATTGCAATAATTGCTACTGAATGGATTATTCCACAAGCCCTGGCCATTTTTAAAGGGGGCCCAAGTGAGGAAGCCCACATTTATTTTTCTGACATTATAAGCATGTCTTCTCTTTACAAGGGTTTCAGCCATTTTTCTACCTGGTTGCCTAGCAACCCTTTGAAAGGACAGAAATATGGGAGAGGGATGCTGGAGACTTACAGATGAGTGCATGTGTATTTATTTCACAGATTCCTATTCTTAAGTCAATCTGTTGCCTTCTCCTAGGGCAGGACAAGGGTAGGCAAGGCAGGGCTGTGCTATAATAGAGCAGGAATACACAATGCCAGAAAGTATATCTACACAAGCATAGTCAGCAAACGGGATATTGCATATTAGTAAAGTACATAACCATCAAGTCATGAGAAACATATTAAGTATAAAAAGTGCCTATTTCATCATCCCCTGTCAAGAAAGTCTCAGACCAGCCTTAAGGGAGTCCTGGAGGCTCTCCCACTTCATCCTTCATCTTGTCTGCCTGATACCATTCCTTTCACTAAATTATATGTTCTGCAAAAAGGACATTTCAATCAGTTGTTCAAGTTCATTTACAAGGAGTTAAGCTAAATAGTCCTCTACAAGTCTTTTAATTTCCCCTGACTGTGGTTCCTTTCTTCTTCTTATTTTGTATATTTAAACTTACTCCTTTTTTCTGGACTAAGTTAGTTAAAAATTCATCTATTTTTGCTTTACAAAAATCAGGATATTTTAGAGAAAATGAGAAGACTATATTAAAGGACTATATTGACCTACATATTTCCCATTTCCTGGGCTTTTTATTTCTTACTATAGACTTCAAGTTACCATTTGTCATCATTTCCTTTTAGCCTGAAGGAAAGCCATTAGCATTTCTTGTAAGACAATTGAGCTAACAACAAAATATATTCATATTTGTTTATCTGAGATTGCCTTTATTGTACCTTCATTTTCTGAGGGATAGTTTTGCTAGATGTAAAATTCTTAGTTGACAGTTCTTTCCCCAGCACTTTGAATATCTCATTGCACTGCCTTCTGACTTCCATCTTTCAAATAAAAAGTCAGCTATTAATCATACTTGTGCTCTCTGTACATGACTGGGTGCTTTTCCCTTGCCAATTTCAAGATTTTCTTTTCTTCTTTTGACAGTTGACTATGATATGTACAGGTATTGATCTCTTTATATTTATCCTACTTTAGGTTTGTTGATCTTCTCAGTTGTGTACATTGATTTTTTTTTAGATCAAATTTGGGTGGTTTTCACCCATTATGTGTGTATATATGTATGTGTATGTGTGTGTATTTTTTTTCCCTCATCTCCTTTTGGGAGACCCTTTATATGTGCATTGGAGTGCATGATGATATTTTATGTGTCTTTGTGGCACTGTTCATTTCACTTCAATGTGTTTTATTTTTCCTCTGTGTTCTTCAGATTAGTTAATTTCTACAGATCTATCTTCAGGTTCCTTAAGTCTTTCTTTTAACACCTCAAATCAGCTGAGCTCTCTAGTGAATATTTTTTTTCATTTTAATTATTGTATTTTAACTATCATTGTGGTGGGATGGGCATAGCTCTGAAGTTCAGCTTCATGAATTCAGGTCTACAACCACTATTGATCAACTGTGCACACTGAAACAATTTAGTTGGCTTCTCTCTACCTTAAATTCCTCATCTATAAAATGGGAATACTAATAGTGCCTAATTCATGGTGTGGCTTGAGAATTGAGATAAAATGTAAAGTACCATAAAGCAAGCAATCAAGCAATCCACAACCCTTTGATACTATTATGATTGGTAATACAAAAATTTTGTCATCACTAGCAGATATGGACTAGAGTTAGTTTTGTACCCTAAATATGAATACCTGTGTAAAAGAGACCCACAGGTGTGACTCTTCTAGCCTTTCTTTGCAAGTTCCGTTGTTCCATTGGTATAGTTGGGTGTCTCTAGATTATACTTCAGTCACACCACTAGGGCTATGTTAAGCTCACTTGGTGAGAATTTTTGACACATGATGTAGATTTTTCTGGCCTCTTGCTAGAGTTTGGATCTACAATGTTCGCCAGAGGCCCATGTGTTAAAGATTTGGTCCTAGGCTGTGGTGCTATTGGGAGGTAGTGGAACTTTTAAGAGGTGGGGCCTAGTGGGAAGTCTTTGGTCACTGGGAGTATATCTTTGAAGGGGCTAGAGAGATTACCAGTCTCCTCCTCTTTCTCTCTCTCTTTTTAACTTCCCAGACATGAGGTGAGGGGCTTTGCCCTGCCGCATGCTCTCATCATGATATGCCACAACAGGCCCAAGGAAGTGGAGTCAACTGATGATGGATTGAAACCTCCAAAACTGTGAACCAAAATAAACCTTTTCTCTCTATAAGTTGATTTATCTCTGGTATGTATTATAATGATGTATTTTAATGATGAAAAGCTAATAAACCTCCTCCCTGGAAGATGGGGACCTTGATTTTCATGCCTATAGGTGCTAGTTAGCCTTAAGTTCCAACTCACACTAGCAACTCAGAATCACAACACTCTACTTATTGAATGGTGAGCACTTTCTCTGCATTGAAGCAAGATAGTGGGTGGCTCTGCCCTTGCCACCCACTACCCTGGATTTCTTTTTTTTCCCCTTAATTTATTCTAATTAGGTATACATGACAGCAGAATGCATTTTAATTCATTGTACACAAATGGAGCACAGCTTTTCATTCCTCTGGTTGTACTTGATGTAGAGTTGCACCATATTCGCAGACATACATGTACCTAGGGCATTGTTGTCCATCTCATTCCACCATCTTTCCTGCCCTCTTCCCTTTGACCAAAGTTTCTCCATTCTTCCCATGCCTCCTCCCCCATTTGGATCAGCATCCACTTATTAGAATTTCAGCCTTTGGTTTTTTGGGATTGGCTTACTTCTCTTAGCATGATATTCTCTAACTCCATCCATTTACCTGCAAATTCCATAATTTTATTCTCTTTTAATGCTGAGTAATATTCCATTGTGTATATATATCACAGTTTCTTTATCCATTCATCTATCTAAGGGCATCTAGGTTGGTTCCACAGTTTAGCTATTGTGAATTGAGCTGCTATAAACATTGAAGTGGCTGTGTCACTGTAGTAGGCTGTTTTTAAGTCCTTTGGGTATAGACCAAGGAGTGGGATAGCTGGGTCAAATGGTGGTTCTATTCCACGTTTTCTAAGGTATCTCCATACTGCTTTCCAGATTGGTTGCACCAATTTGCAATCTCACCAGCGATGTATAAGTGTGCCTTTTCCCCCATATCCTTGCCAACACTAACTGTTGTTTGGATTCTTGATAATTGCCATTCTGATTGGTGTGAGATGAAATCTTAGAGTAGTTTTGATTCGCATTTCTCTGATTGCTAGAGATGTTGAACATTTTTTCATGTTTGTTGATTGATCATATATCTCCTTCTGAGAAGTGTCTGTTCAGCTCCTTAGCCCATTTATTGATTGGGTTGTTTGTTTTTTGCTGTTAAGTTTTTTGAGTTCTTTATATACCCTAGAGATCAGTGCTCCATCTGATGTGCCTGTGGTGAAAATTTATTCCCAGAATGTAGGCTCTCTATTCACCTCATTGATTGTTTCTTTTGCTGAGAAGAAGCTTTTTAGTTTGAATCCATCCCTTTTATTGATTCTTGCTTTATTTCTTGTGCTTTAGGAGTCTTGTTAAAGAAGTCGGGCCTAATCCAATGTAATGAAGATTTGGGCCTACTTTTTCTTCTATTAGGTGTAGTGTCTCTTAACCTTAAATTTCTTGTATGTGGCTCTTACCTTGAGCTAAACTTTGTCCAAACTCATTGAGACAATGAAATTTTGTCTAGGATCATTTCATTTGTCCCATGGGCACAACCACATCAGCACCCTGGGTCCTAGTTCTTCCCAGTCCCAGCCCTTCCTTTCCTATTGACTCTGAGTATCTTCTTCACTGTGAGCCAGTTGTCTTTTCCTAATCCTGGTTCTGCATTGACTGCAAAGAATCTCAGGCTGTAACATTTCGTAAAATCAGTGTGTCTGTGGAATGATTTAGAAAGTGGTATTCTGACAATTTCTAGTTAACCATTAACATGGGATTATGACAAACCCCAGGAAACCAAGCAGACCAGATTTTTCAGTCCCATTTGATGAGTCTAAGGAAAGTCTAAACAAAGATAAAGACAAACTGTCTAGTGCTTACTCTCCATTATTCAAATTTGCATGTAACTCATAAGTTTTCCAATGACAAACAAAACATTTCACACTTCACAAAGCAGTGTCACCAATGTATTTCATATGGTCCTCGAAATGACCTTGTGACCTAGGTTAGGTGACATGATTACTCCTATTTAAGAGATTAGGAAACAAATTCAAGAAATGTGAGTAATACAACCAAGTCTTAGCTATCTGGTAAAGAGCTGAGTTTGCAAACGAATTTTTCTTGCTTTGAACTCACTGGGTTTCTGTGTGTTCCACAAATCAGTAATCACATGAGAAATTCTATAACCAATTCAGGAAATGGTGAAGATTTTGTCATGACGAAGACTCTGAGAATCCATTGAGTAAATAAATCTGGTTGCCTTTGTTTTCACACTTATTTGACCATGGACCCCCCACACACACACACATACACAATTTTAATAAATGTTAACATCCCTTAGAATTTTGGAAAACACTGTCCTATATCAGGCTGCCTCACAGGGAGTCCAGGAATGCCAAGTTGAATAAAGAAGAGGCTCCTTGGAGGTGTGTTCTTCTCCTTGCAACCTTTCACCAAACACCTCCTCCTGTATACAGGTAGAAAGGGACTCATTTGTGATGAATCAAAGTCGGCTAAGGAACAAATCAAAATATACAGATATCTTTGCTATAAAATCTGGAACCTTCTCAAAGTAGCCCTAACAGTGTTTTTCAGAACAGAGTTTACAGCATATCTGCATCAGAATCAAGAGGAGAACCATGAAGATGTCCGGAATCAATGGCCAGACCTAAGGAAACAGAATCTCTGGGGATAGAGCCAGGAAATCTGCATTTTAACAATCTCACTAAGCGATTCTGATATGACTAGAATTTGAGAAACACAGCCTAAGGTAATCAACAACAGATGTGAGATACTTTTCCAATTAAATCAAAGTCTCAAACTAAAATGAAAATGGCCCAAGATGCATCCAGTGGGGGACTATTTGGTTCTTCAGTAAATAACCACATCTCAATGAGACCAGCCTTCCTGGGGAAGACTATTCCATGGTCTATCAGATCTCTTCATTAGGGAAACTTCCCTGCTATTCCATCTAAGTAGCTTTTCTTAATTTGATCCTATTACTCTCATGCTTTATACACAGCTGAGTACAGCAGTTATACTCAATAAACGAAAAAATACTATGCAAATGCCACTCCAGAATCACATTTCCATCCAAGTGCCCTCAAATGGCCATATCTCCCTACAAAGTGGAAGTTAATCTAGGTGTCCAGGGCCAGCTTCTTTAGGTCTCCAATCTTGATTTGGGCAAATAGTTCCATCTTCAGAGTCAAGTGTTTAGCGACCAATGGCCCCATTCATGCAAACAGATGGTATTCTCACAGCTCCTCAGTCACATTATAGGAATTGAGATTCAGAGGGCTGTTCAAGATGGAGGCACTTAAGGAAATTGAAATGTGACCATAACTATTGACTCAGTTATAAATGCTGTGATTTCCTGGTCTTGGAAAAAGACCATGAGCAAGATAACATTGGTACCATGACAATCAAATGGAATGAGCCAAGGCATCAGGGGACTTTTGGCTTGCACACCAGGAAGTACCTGCTGAGGCTCTAGATGATTAGGAAAGGCAAGCTGCCAAGTTCAGAGGTGCAGTATCCTCCATGGGTCATTAAAAACAGAAATATGACCCTCCAAAATTTCCTGCCCAGGCACAGGTGAGTAGACAAAAATGACCTTTACAGATTTTAGAAGGAAGATTTTACAAGTCTTCAAAAGATGCACGTTAGGAAGATCATTCTTGGGAACAACAAAAAGCTCTAGAAGAGCAAATGATCCATTTAGAGAGCATTTGAAGAACTTCAATTGATTTTCCTAGGAATACCTTGGTTTCAGAGTACCTTGGGGAAAGTTCAGTAGACTGGTACACCTAAAATAATTAAAATACTCAACTGTTCAAATCAGAAACATCATGCATACACACATATGAATATATAGATGTGCATGTACATTTGCATATATGACTGAAGTTTTGAAAATAACACTCTAGGAATAATGAATATGGAGTACTTGGCAAATTATTTCACCTAAAACCACAGTAACAATCAATGGCAACCCTGCATATAAACAACTCACTAAGCAAGTTTTGGAAGCATCTCTGAAATAGTCTAGACATCTGTCATTTTGAGGTCACATTTGCATTGATCTGCTTAGATCCTAGGAGAAAAAGAAGGCAATCTTTTCAGATACCTCTTAGGACCAGGGTCATAGGCACAGAAAGAAGCAAAGCCTGAGAGTGTGAGCTCTAAAGTCAGATTGCCTACGTTCAGTTCCCAGCTCTACTACTTGCTAAATCTACACCATGTC
Source organism: Xerus rutilus (assembly GCA_028644305.1). NCBI lineage: Eukaryota > Metazoa > Chordata > Mammalia > Rodentia > Sciuridae > Xerus > Xerus rutilus. The sequence goes on along the minus strand of CM053402.1, from coordinate 104,529,432 downwards.
TTACATCCTCTAAGCCTCAGTTTCATCATATGTAAAATGGGATTGCAATGATACATCCATTATAGAAATCAAATGAGTGTTTAAAAAGTGGTTTGTGTAAAACATTAAACACAATGTCAAGTATGAAATAAACATTGGATAGGGGAAGTTAAAATTGTCCCTATTATTAAGAACTGTAAGTAGATCATGAGTCTCTTCACTTTCATTAATTCTCCAGGTCATCTCTGACGATGTTTGAAAATTTTATAAGGAATCAGTCTTCAAAATAAAGCAAACTCCCCAGAATCATAGTTATATACTACTTCTAGTTCCTGAAGCTTCAATCTTCAGAAGCCAAAGAAAAGGGGGGTTTGTTGTTTTTCGTGAACCTGAAAATAACAGAATAAAATGAAGAATAGGATGCATGTGATTCTGAAGCAAAACTTGACAGTCTCCAAAGTATCAGTAAAGGTCTTAACTGCCCAACACAAATTTTATGCAGTTAATGAACTCCCTCCCAATCTAGAAGGACCACCCATCTTGAGGAACTCACCCAAATCTTACTCTTCCATGACGACTGATAAGTCAACCCCCACCCTCACCAGCCATCCCAAGACATTTAGTTTAAAATAGTTCCTTACTCGAATGCTCATTGATTCACTCACTAATGCTTCATTGAATTTCCTACAAACAATATATAAAATCTGTGCTAAGAACTAATATCAATGTGTTTTTATATATATTCCCCCTTTCTTAACAATGTTCTCTGTCCCCAACAAGGTGATAAGACACAGCAACACAACCAAGAGAATGCAGAGGAGGGAGAGAATGCTTAGGGTGGGGTGAGCCAATAAATGGCACCCTAACCTGGCTGCAAGAGGTGTCACTAGGCAGGGAGGGGTTACGCAGGGAGGGAAGCACACTCTTCCTGTCAGCGTCTCCTGCAGAATCTGGCTCTTTGCTGTGACTTCACAATAGCTGCTGGCTGAATACATGCATGAACCCATGCCACTGAGCCTCTTTGCCCTCATCCAGGAAAGCAGACAAGTCAGGTGTTGGTTCAAGGCCACGGAGGGCTTCTGGAAAGAGGTGCTTGGCAGAATTTGGCCACACTAGGATTCTAAACTGCATGCTAAATAAGCCTAATGAAGATGTAAGCTGGGGGTAGAGTGGCCAGCAGGATGCTATCTTTCTGGAAAAGGCATGTGATGGGGGGAGCAGCCCCCACCTTGTCAGGCTTCTGGTTCACTAAAACTCAAATGGACCCTTGTTTTCTTTCCTGGGCAAGTAATGAATGGCAGTAATTATCCACGTGGGGCTCTGTGTGAGTCACAAGGCAGCTCTGGCTCCTGTCTCCCTGCAGTTTTGAGCAGTGTGTGTGTGTGTGTGTGTGTGTGTGTGTGTGTGTGTGTTTATGCACGTGTGTGTGCGCACGTGCACTTCACCCACTATTGAGGGATGCAAAATAGATGACAATCACATTGAGGCTGGCTTTTGAAGACTTGATGGGCAGCTGTAGAGAAATCTTCCCACAGCTGCTGGGATGAGAGAGTGGCCAAGGGGTGGGCGTGAAGAGAGGAAGAGAGGTTCTGTCAGGAGAGGGAAACCATCAAAATGGATTCAGTATATTCTCAAAGGGGTACTTCTAAAAGATCAGGGATGCTGGTGTCAAAACTGAATCAGGTCCAGGCAGCTGGTTGCATATCTGTTCCTTTTAGGAACATTCTTGGTGATTAGGTCCAAAGATACGGTCACGGCCTCAGACAGTAGCAAAATCAGACTTGGACCAAGGCTGCCCCTGAGGTCGGGCACAGCTCATAGCCCTGAAGCAAAGGGTTCAGTTACAACATCCTTCTTCCTTGATCTGGAATTTCTTTGCTATGTTAAAGCTAATATGTTTTTCAACCAGTCAGATAAGATGATTTCTAAATTCCCTTCTATCCCTCCCCAATACTTTTTTTTTCTTTGTACAGGTGGCAGGGAGGAGGGCTCTCCTTTACTTACTGAGTACTAAATGCTTGGCCCTAGGCCATACATGCTGTCCACATATCCTCTGTCATACACACACACACACACACACACACACACACACACAAACACCACAAGGGAAAGATCAGAACCCTCAATTAACAGAGGAGGAAAGCAAAGTTCAGAGAGATAAAATAACTAGCTTAAGGATGTAAAGTGTCAAGGTGAGTAACCCAGGCAGGCTGTCAAAGTGTCCCACCCACAGTGCCATGCTGGGCCTCCATCTGGTCACAGTGTACTCTGAATTATGACTTCACAGGCCATTGAAAACCATTGTTAAACCTCTGATCCCATTATCAAGGATTAGTTGACCTCAGTGTGAGATACAAGAACAGGCACCTGCCTATGTACAAGAACAAGAGAGGTCCAGCACACAGGCGTTGTTCTTGGAGAATGGCCTGGGAAGGGAACAGAAAGATGGAGGCAGAAGTTGCATGAGGAGCACAGGGGACCTTCACAAGTGGGATAGTCACAAGGGGGACAGGTGTCCAGAAAGAACAGCAATGCTGAGCTGCAGAACAGCTTCCTGACTTGCCTTCAACCATCTCTAACTCAGCTATTGTCCTCGTCTCACACACAATCATCCTAGACACCAGCATTTCTGCCCCGTTGGCTTAAACACTTTTAAACAAGGTGGGCACGGACACACTGCTTGCGTGGCATGAGTGTGCTCCATGATCTCAGCCACAGTGTCATTGCCAGGGTGGCCTTTTCAAATACACAAATACCATAAGCATATTTTTAGGTGTCATATGTTCAAAGAGTCAGAGAGTCTCCAGTCTCTAACAAACCAGGGCACAGGAAATCAATGTGTAAGAATTGCCATACACTCCTCAGACCACGGGAGACCTCATAAAACTCCCTTAATCCACCTGGAGTATTTCCTAACAGAATTGTATTTTAGCCTTCTACTTATGAAAAAAGATAATAGAATGATTTTTTTTTTTTAAATCTGCTTTGGAACAGCTGGTTCATCTGATCTTTCCCCTGACATGCTGGGGTGTGTGTGTGTGTGTGTGTGTAAGTTACCAGTTATAGGCCTAACCGGCATGTGTTTGTTGGGGCCTGACCAAGAACCCCTTATTTCTATGCTGTTTCCAGCTTCCCTGAAATAGTCCAAGTAGATCACCACACACTTGCAGGTAAAACAGATATGTTAGCCAGTTTTCCATTACTATGACAATATACCTGAGATAATTAACTTATAAAGAGAAAAGGTTTATTTTGGCTAAAGGTTTAGAGATTGCAGATCATGTTTGATCCCATTGCTATGGGCCTATGGCAAGGCAACATATCCAGGTGGGACCATGTGGTGGAGCAAAAAAATGTACATCATGAACCAGGGAGCAATTGGAAAGAGGAAGTGATGTGGGTCCCACAGCCTCCTTTAGGGGCACAGTCCTAATCACCTAAAGGCCTCCTACTGGATCCCACCTCCTGAAGGTTCTACCACCTCTCAATAGTACTATCCTGGAGACTAAGCCTTTAACATATGGACCTTTAGGAAACATCCAACATGCAAATCACAGCAGAGAGGAAAAACAATTCCTCTACTGGCTAATGGCCACTCTCCAAGCTAAATGCAGTATGTCCCTAACATCTCCTCCAGTCATTCCTATTTTGAAGTGGCATGTCAAAGCAAGAGAGGTAGAACAGATTAGGCATCAAAGATGCTGAAGTGCAATGAGAGATTTTATTTTTAATTAATTTACAAAATATTCTTTCATGTTTCATTTCCTAATACAATTGAAGAACTACAAATTTGAAAATCAAGAATGCCAATTGCTAAGGGTAGAGGAAAGGGAAATGCCAACATATGTGTTACTCTTGTCTAAAACAGTTGTCTAGGTCCAGCAAGTCCATAGTGGTTAAGAAGCTCAAGGGTGACATCACCAATGAAATATACATAGCTCCTCTGTGTGTAACCTGGAAACATTTGCACATATGTGGTAGAAAATCCCCTCTCCATGTGAGGCACTCCATGCAAGAAGCTTAGAAGCTCACTAAATTTAAATGCAACTAGAACTCAAACAATTGTAGGTAAATGCACCCCCCAAGTTGCAGTAGGTGTCATTTCCCCTGGTGAACAGATAGAAATGTTTACCCAGGCCTTTCACTTCCTGAGACAGCAGTTAGCAGCATGGTGCCCAGGGCCAAGCAAAAGTCTTCCTTATCTGTAGCTAATTGCAAAATAAATATTTTCACTCCTTCCCACTACTCTTCCACACAGGGATCATTTTGATGGCATTTAACTATGGTTTAGATTAAACCTAGTCCACAATCTAAGAACTGGTTTGTTAATCACCAGCAGCAATTAATTCCTTTGTCGATTCTTTTCCCTTCCACAGATATCAGACAATTTTTACCACATATAGTCAGGGATCTCTTTGTTGAGTACTACTCTAACTATGCAGAGTAAGACCCTCTGACATCCAGTGGCTGTATTAAATACTCGGGTGCCCTCCTCATACTCTAATTGCTAATGGATAAGTAAATGGACCAGTAAAAACAATGCTGTCTAGAGTTTCAGCTGGAGGGATCAAAGAAGGAGGCTTGTGTCAGATTTTGGCCCCGTCCTCTGGTTCATCCTATCCCAGAGCAGTCTGGGAGAAATCCATATGAAATCACAGCAAACCTCAACTATTCTCTGAAAACATTTGTGACTGTAAAAAAAGGAAAAAGAAAACCTGAAGAAATATGCATCTTAGGACACGTGACTGCATGAGAGGTGGAAAGCACAGCAGAGGTCACAAGATAATGTGAGCTACAGAGAAAAAATGACCAAGAGCCAAAACAGCATTGGAGAATCAGAACAAAGGTAAAGGATCCACACTTCCTGATTCTAAAGTTTACTACAAAGCAATGACAATCAAAGCACTATGGAACTGGCTTAAGAACAGATATATAGATCAGTGGACTAGCATCAAGACTCTAGAAATAATCTTATTTATCTAAAATAGATTTTCAACAAGGGTGCCAAGACCATTCAACTGAGAAGGAGTAGTCTCCTTAACAAATGGTGCTAGGAAAACTGGATATTCACAGGCCAAAGACAAAGTTGGAACCATAACTTACACTGTTAGGTCAGGCCAGGGTCCAGAATGTTCAATTAGGGGGACTGGTCAGTAGCTGCAGAATGGAGCTGCCAGCCAGATGCTGACGCCACCAGTAGACACGCCTCCTGTCAATCAGCGGGTTTTCCTAACCTATCCAGGAAGGACTCTGGCCTTCTCTTCCTGCCCTCAAGCCCTCCCCTTCCTGACTGGGCTTTCTTGAAATTCTTTGTGCACCGGAGCCTCAGTGCCATTCTCCCTGACACACTCTGATGGACGGGAGGATTCGGCCCCGGGAGCGTGTATTCCAACAAAGTCTTGCGGAGTGGCTTAATTCATCTCCTCCTGGTCGTCTAGTCTTTACATACACCATATATAAAATCAATTCAAAACCGATTGACAGACTAAATATAAGAGCCTAAATAGAAAGAGAAGTTAAAGAAGTAAGTAAGTGAAGAAGGCAAAGAGCATTCAGGGAAGTGGTAGAGAGAGCATTTCATTCAATGGAAATATATACAAATACCTAATGGCAGAGGCAAAAATTTAAAAAAAAAAAAAAGGAAGCCAGTAGTCTTTGTCATTTGGAAGATTTTTCAGTAGTAGTTTGGACTATTGGAAGCAGCCCACTGGTTTATTATGCACAGAAATTTATAATTTGTAAAGACATTAATTCAAATTGTTAAATTGAGTGGACCTACCTGACTTTGCTGTTTTCACTATTGTATTTTCAAATATGTAGTGTCCAAAGGGCCACTTCAAATTTTCACATACTTTGTGGTATCTATGGTGGAAACTGCATGCCATGGTGGTACATGTGATTTTTAAGGTCTCAGAGAGGTGCCCTGTGAGAATATCCCGTGTTCTATTGAAGCAATCCAGAGACGCCCACCCAGAAGACCCTTTCCATAATTAAGCAGAAACCTTCACCATATTTGTAACATATATTCCTCATCTTTTCATGTATAGGATATCAGCTATCAGCAAAACCTTCTGCAGACAGCATTGTGATAGTTTACTCTTTTTGTAAATGCCAGGTTTGCAGAAAGAAAACTTGTAAACCCTCTGGTCTAGAGGATGGAACGAAAAGTTTGTCATATAAAACCTCCAGACTCCTCCTCCCACTAGATATAAAGTCCAAAGAATTTCCAAAATCTCTGTTCAGAGAATATTAGGCACTAGCCCTCTCTGGACCCTGCAGTCAATAAACCTGCTTCCTGAAAATTCATCAGTTATTCAGCCTCTTCTGTCCTACTTCATTATGAATTTGATAGAGTGAATTTGAACCTGGTGCAGTGGTGCACACCTGTAATCCCAGCAACTTGGGAGGCTGAGGCAGGAGGATCGTAAGTTCAAGTTTAGCTTGGTGTTAGGGGACAGACAGATGAGGACGGTGGGAAAACAAGGTTAAGAGAATAATTCTATAAAATGGGCCCACTATGTGAACCCCCACATGCTTTCTTTGCCCAAAAGCAATTTACCTGCAGCCTGCCTGGCCTAACTGGACAGGATATGTCACACTCCTCAGCACACTACCTGTTATCTGCAAGAAAATGCAAGCAGGAAATAACGTTGATAGGAGGAACTCAAGTTATTTTAAAAGGACAAACATTTGGTCTTTTCACAGACCAGATTCTGGAAGATAAGGATAATTCCCCCAACCACAAAACTTGTAAAAATGATTAATAATCCCTTTGAACACTACATGAGCACTACATGCTCAGTATGAGCCAAGGGAACCTAGCATTGTCATGGCAATAGGTACCTAAACGTCTGATGTCACTCTGCTGTCCACCAAAAGTCAAGAGGTGAACCTGGGTGGGACTCTCTGGAGACTTCCCTAGGACCCCCATTAAAACTGGAGTGCAGGAGAGGCATGTTGTCTCTCTCCTCTCTGAGAGGACCCATCCTCCCTTCAAAATGTCCCCTTTCCCTTTTCCTATCCCCCCTTCAATAAATTCATTCTTTTTACTCTGAGTGACATGTCTAAAATCTTTCTGACTTGACAGCTGGGCAAGGTGGCGCAAGCCTGTAATTCCAGCACTTAGGGAGGCTGAGACAGGAGAATCGCAAGTTCAAAGCCAGCCTCAGCAACTGCGAGGCGCTAAGCAACTCAGTGAGACCCTGTCTCTACATAAAACACAGAATAGGGCTGGGGATGTGGCTCAGTGGTCAAGTGCCCCTGAGTTCAATCTCCAGTACCAAAAAATAAAAATAAATAAATCTTTCTGACTTGATCACAAGAAACGGGGTTTGAAGAGGGGGTCTTGATGCTGCCTCAGTTTCCCAGAAGACTGTTCTGTCACATTGGGACACAGAGAGAGACCCTGTCTCAAAATAAAAAATAACAAGGACTGGGAATGTAGCTCAGTGGTAAATTGCCCCTGGGTTCAATCCTCATTATGGCCAAATAAATAACTGGGAGGTGGGGAGATATCTTTGAGTGTATATCTTCAAATATAGCAGAAGATATATATTGCATAGCCTATATGGCATTTTTTTAAAAATCCAAATGCCTTTAGAGAGGCATTGGCAAATCCCAATTTGCCTTTAGACCTCTTCAGTCTAATCTCAGGCCCCTTCTATTCCTATTGTGTCATTTCACACTCAGATGTTTCCCTCGTTTTCATTTTCTGTTTGTCCTCTGACTACATTTATTCCTGTGCCCCTTTCTCAAAAAACAAGCATATTAAAGGGTGTGATCTTTGTTGATCCTGGAGATAAGAGGAGCTGGAGAATCCAATGGTGAATGTCTGTAGGAATGTAAGAAAGGATCTTTCTGGTAATACAGAATGCAGCTGGTATTTTCAACATATCAAGAAATGAAAGAATTCCTGAGAGAAAGGTGGGAAGTGAAATCAACATGAGTATGGAACCAGCCTCTTGGATTTTAAAGCACAGAGACCCACAGCCACCCATAGTGTGCCTAGCGCTAGAGACTCTGAGATGGAAGAGGCGTCAGCATCATCTGCCTATAAATTGAGATTGGTACAGAGATCAGTGACTTTCATATTCATTGATAAAATCCTTGGGAATATTGCCACCTATTTCCTCCAGACCCACAGTGTGCCTTTGTGCCAAGAAAGGGGAGGGAGTTGCATGTTTCACAGTCTCTCAGCAACATGGCTACAAAAATAATCACCAGAGGCAATTGTGTCTCTAATTTTTGCTTTCAGGCTTCTGTGGGCCAGAAAGGCCTCCAAAGGGCACCGTGTGGAGCAATTACAATAACAGTTTGCAAGGTCGCTGGGACTAAGCATTCACATCAGCTCAGAAACCCAGAGCAGACGATTATCACAGTGTGTTCTGAGACAGTGGGGTTCAACAGGGCAAACAAAGACTGCAAGTAGGAGATTGCACATTCAAATCATCGCCCTGCCATTCACTTGATAAAATGCATCAAATGGTGACTAGGAGCCAGAGCCGGCCAGACACAGGGTACACAGAACAGAGTGACTTCCCATGCTCAGCCAAGAAAAATCATCCCTTCCATGGGTGCCACAAAGGGTCTTGCCTTTGTTTTCAAGGCCATGTGGGGGACTGGGGAAGCTCAGCTAAAATGCAATTTAACAGCTTAACAGGTTCACATCCATGACTGCCGTGCAAAGACTCTCTGTTATACTGTGATAGTGCAAAAAGTGCACTGGAAACCTCTGACTCACTGCACACAGCATTTTAATTTTCTTAGGTTAAAGGTACAGCTCACTATCTGTTTATGAGGACCTTTTCTGTGGTGAAAGTACATGAGACATTTTAAGTCAATGGTAGAAAGAAAAAGAGAATCTTATGATCAACCTAAAATAAAAGACCTGATGAATCACAGACATTGAAATGGAAGAAAGATTTTATCACTTTTGGATGAACAAGAACAAAACATGTAAAAGAAATGTTTTCCCCATTTCCATTTGTTAGAGAATACACAAAGCTGCTTGCAAATAATATTAATAATAAAAAAATAGATTTCTACTAGAGTATTCAATTGTACAAAATACTCACATATGCATAATCCATACCTAATGACTTTTATGCACTAAAATGGCATCACAGGCCTAGCTTCAGAAGGACTTGGCTTTGCTTTTCCTCAGAATAGTCGTCTGTATATGTTGTCATTTGGAACCCACACATATAATGGCATACAGGCTAACTTGGGCCAGAAATACAGGAGTCTTCCTGTCTTGCATGGGAGCTATTGCTCTGGGTTTGGGATCTTAACGCGTAGTGCTCCCACATATGCAAATCTCTACTTGACAAGGACATTTTGAAAACCACAAGTCAAACTAATGGCCAGTTGCCAGTCACTGTCTGATAACCAATTACTTTCAAGGATCAGGTTGTCTGAATTCAAATTTCCTCATATTGCCACCCATACCACTCTCATCAATATATAGAACTCATTAAACAAGGTAGAAAGACTGCATATGGTTGAGACTTTAGGTTTTACATGTCATGGAAGGATATTCAAAATAATCACTAAAAAGTGCCACATGCAAATTCTTTGACACACTCCTCATTAAGAGGTGGGGTTTATGTCCTCACCCCTTGAGTCTTGGCAGATTCTGTGACAGCTCTGAGCAACAGAATCATGGAGAAGCAAAACGGCACCAGCTGGGAGACTCAGGCCTTAAAAGAAGGGCAGCCTCTACTCTCACTGTCTGGGAATGCCTGCCTTGGAGCCTGAACAAACGTGAGTCCAACTCTCCTGCTGGGAAAACCACCTGCAGACAGAGAGGGGTCCTCTGAGCCCAGGCCTCTAGTCATTCCCACCAAGGCACCAGGCATGTGAGTGAAGCTGACCTGGGTCCTGCAGACTGGTCCAGTTAGTTTCCAGCAGATTAGGTTTGGGTGACCCAGGTCATATCATGTAAAATAATCACCTAGCTAAGCAGTGCCCAAATTCCCAATCCCCAACTCATGAAATGTGATCAAATTCTTGTTGTTTTAACCCTCTACATTTGGGGATAGTTTGTCATGCAGCCACAGGTGCACAGAACAAAATTTACAGAGTCTCTGGGCTAGGACTACTTGAGTGATGGGCCCAGAGAAAAGTTTCCTGAAAAGCCATTAATTACAGTAGAGAAAAGTCTGTATCTCTTTCTCCTTGTTATTTTTCAAGATTTCAATGCTTAGGAACAGGTTAGGAAACTAGAAATGTAAAGGTTGCCTCACAACAAAATAATGTTTATTTCTAGTCACAGAGAAACTACCTCTGAGACCATCACTGTCTATCCAAAAATAAATGGATTCTGCAGGAGTAAATGGGTAAAAATGACAGAGACATTTTTTAAAAAAAGAGGATTCACCCTTCCAGATAAGAAAATTCACCTTAAAGTAACAACAACAATAACAAAGCATAGATCTGTTTTAATCAGAGAAAAATAAAAAGTGCAGAAACAGATCCATGTATATGTGAGATTTCAGTGTGGGGTTAATAGATATTTAAATCACTAGGCAAGGAAGAACTATCCCATACAGTGATGGAGAATGGAGGATGTGTCCTATGGTATTGGGACAATAGGTTATTCATAGTTTAATATGTCTAATTATATTTCTACTTGAATTGATCCGAAAAATAAGTTTCAGATCGACTAAAAATCTAAATGCTCAAAATCTTTTTTGTTGTTTCTTGTTGGGTTTTGTTATTATTGCTGTCATTGTTTGTTTCCCATAGTGGGACTGAACCCAGATGTGCTTTATCATTGAGTTATATCCTCAGTCCATTTTTATTTTTTCATTTTGAGACAAGGTCTTGCTAAGGTGCTGAGGCTATCCTCAAACCTATCTCCCTGCCTCAATCTCCTGAGTAACTAGGATTACAGATATGTGTCACCATTCCCAACCACAAAAATCTTTAAATATTTTTATTATGTAACTACAAATCTTCAAATGTTAAAATAAAAAGATACTTTTGAAATCTTAAGAGTGGAAGGAGATTCGTAAGCATGATACAAATCTAAAAATCATCAAAGGGAAAAGGTAATAGGTTTAAATGCATTATGATTTCATAGTCTATAGAGAAAATAATACATTAAACAAAATTGAAGGCCAAAAGAAAGCTGGAGAAAAATACTTGCAACATATACAATCAAAGGGTTAAGAGTCATAATATATTACTAAGAAAGTATAAAAATCCCAAGAGAGAAGTAGATGAAAAACATCCCTAGGTGGACAAGCAATTCGCTTAGATGAGGTGCAATGGCCACAAGGATAGAGAAGAATGCGAAGTGATGGAGATGAGATGCAGTTTTTCCCAACACATTAAAACACTTTTTGAAGGTTACTAATTTCCAGTGTTGGAAAAAAATATATATATACAGAAACAGGTGTTCTCTTACACTGTTGGAGGAAAATATAAATTGCACAACTATTTTTTAGAACAACTTGTCAATATGAGTCAATATTAAAAATAAGTATATCTTTTGACTCATAAATTCTATTTTCTACTAATTATCTTATAGAAACGTTCACACCAATACACAGAGATACAAATATATACACAATGGAGCTTTGTTTATAATAGTTCTAAAAAGAGGAAACAAAGGCCCATCTATAAGGGAATAGTCATAATGAATATATAAGGGAATATACATAATGAAAGGGATATTTATATCCCTTTCATTCCCTTATATTTATTCATTCCCTTTCATTCCCTATATATTCCCTTATATCTATAAGGGAATTTACATAATGAAATGTCTATAATATAGAATAGAGCCCAGACATTTTAAAAGAATAAAGTAGGTCTGTGTAAGTACTGATAATTAACAATATCTTCAATACAATTGCTAAGTGAAGAAAATTAGCAAAACACAAATGGTATGATCACATTTTGGTAAAAAAGCAAATATATAAGTGAGTATGTATGTGCATTCATATATTAGTCTGTGCATAAGAAAAAAACAAATGTGCATAAACCCATACATTCATATATATGCCAGAATAGAGAGGATACATGGGAAAATATAAACCATACTTTAATCCTTGGCTTCATATAATGAGATATTAACAGGGTTTTGTATTGAGTGATCTTTTTCTAACAGAGATTTATCACAGTCCTTTTATATGAGAAAAACCAGTCAAAGCATAAAGTGGCATAAAAGAAATAGTAACAAGTCAAACACCATCTTCTTTGTGCAGCTGCAATTGCCTCATAGTCAATACCTCCATGTTTCATCTCTTTCTCCTAATAAACGCTCAGCTCCAGAGATCAGCTAGCATGTGTGTTGTTTTTGCAGGACCGAGTCTCTAAAGCAGTGATCTCAATGCAGGAAGGTGAAACTTGTCAAGCCATCCATGCTCCATCCCCTCCCACTCCTCAATGGCATGGTGAGGCTTTTATTAGAATTAGCAGAAACTAGCCAGGCGTGGTGGCGCAAGCCTGTAATCCCAGCACTTAGGGAGGCTGAGACAGGAGAATCGCAAGTTCAAAGCCAGCCTCAGCAATGGCGAGGCGCTAAGCAACTCAGTGAGACCCTGTCTCTACATAAAACACAAAATAGGGCTGGGGATGTGGCTCAGTGGTCGAGTGCCCCTGAGTTCAATCTCCAGTACCAAAAAAACAAAAAAAGAATTAGCAGAAACTTCACAAGTACAGGAAGTCCCTCCTAAGTCCCTAATAGGAATATGTTACAGCCCTCAGGAGTTCACTGGCATGAAGAAAGCTGGATCCACTGCTCTAAATACTGGCTAGTTGCTCCTTCATTATCACAGGCTGAGATGGAGGCCACTGTTACTTGTTATGGTTTGGATGTGAGGTATACCCTGAAAGCTTGTGTGTGAGACAATGCAGGAGTATTCAGAGGGGGAAATGATTAAATTATGAGAGTGAACCTAATCAGTGAATTAATTCAGTTGATGGATTGATCATTTGAATGGACTCATAGGGGGTGACTGTAGGCAGGTAGGGCATGGTTGGAGGAAGTAGGTCACTGGGGGAATGCTCTTGGGGATTATATTGTCCTGGCTCCTTGCACTCAAGCACGCTCTTGTGCATGCTCCCCCCACCCCTTCCTGGCTGTCACAAACTGAGCAGCTCTCCTCCACCATGATGTTCTGCTTCACCTTGGACTCAGAGCTATGCAGTTGGCCAACCATGGGCTAAACTTCTGAAACTGTGAACCAAAATAAACTTTTCCTCCTCTAGGTTGTTCTTGTGGGGTGTGTTGGTCACAGCAATGCAAAGCTGACTAATACATCACAAGGTAGGCAGTGATGCTTTAGTTAGCTTGTACAGTTCAAGACCAGCCAAATTCTTTCCAACTCTGGAAGAAAGAAAACATACTCATTTAACATAAATACTTCCATTCAATGTTGTGAATTTGTTTCTATCTTTAAAATTCCTAATCCTAATAAGCAGATAATTAATTATGCTGATTTATGTGTTAATTCTAAGGCCAAATGCCTTGTAGAGTAAGGGTTAAAGAAATACAAGACAAAGTTAAAATCTGAGTCATGGAATTTCAACTTCAACTGTTATTACTCATTGTGCCCCTCCCTTTCTAAAACCAGAAGTCACGCAGACCTCATTCCCTATGGCAGCATTAGGGATTTTAGGGACTTTTGAGAGCTGCTCGGGGATACATCCCAGCTTGGTGGGAAGACCTGATGATGCCTGCTCCGGCACTTTGGTCTTGCTTCAAGGCTTTGGAGAAATCTCCAAAACCCACAAACACCTATCTATTTGGAATTTCCCAGTAAGGCTTTAATCTGCCTCCTGCTGCTGGCTCTAATTATCTTGCCAGTGCCTGACAGGGGAAATCCAGCAACCTGCCTCCACTCTGCCTCAGTGGCAGCTCTAGGATGCCCATGTCCTGTGGTTTTTCTCATCTTACCAGATCCTACACAAAAAAACCCCCTGGCACACCAGGCCAGCATGTCCCCGCTGCTGCCTATCTCACAATCAGGAAATGATTACTCACAATAACTATCATTTGTCATTGAGGATTAGACATTAAAGCACCTCAGCATCTCCTAATCACCATTTTGTTTTGCCTGATGGATCCTGACATTCTGACTAAGGGCATCCTCCTCAAAGGATTCTACCTCTGTCCACGTCCAGCTATTTTAAGCATAAATTGGATTTAGCAGAAGAGTTTAAATGCAGATAAATTTATTTGTAACATCCTACCTTATTTTGACTGTGTTCTGTGCCCAGAAATATATAAAAGTAGAAGGATTTATAACCATTAATTCAATTTGAGGTAATGTGATTCTAAGTAGCTATTTCCTGATTTCAGATAAATCATTTGATGTATTAAGTAAGCTAAAATATTATCAACATCTCCAAATTTGACATATGAATATATTTGTTGGGATCCAGTTATTTATGTCAGTATAGAATATCTTAATTAATCAAGTAGGATCCTTTTTATTTTATTTTTATTTTTATTTATTTTTTTTGGTACTAGAGATTAAACTCAGGAACACTTGACCACTGAGCCACATCTCCAGCCCTATTTTGTGTTTTATGTAGAGACAGGGTCTCACTGAGTTGCTTAGCGCCTCGCAGTTGCTGAGGCTGGCTTTGAACTTGCGATTCTCCTGTCTCAGCCTCCCTAAGTGCTGGGATTACAGGCTTGTGCCACCGTGCACGGCTTATTTTATTTTTTTGGTACCAGGAATTGAACTCAGGGACACTCGACCACTGAGCCACACCCCCAGCCCTATTTGTATTCTACGTGGAGACAGGGTCTTACTGAGTTGCTTAGCGCCTCTTCACTGCTGAGGCTGCCTTTGAACTTACAATTCTCCTGTCTCAGCTTCCCAAAGTGCTGGGATTACAGGTGTGTGCCACCACACCTGGCTAAGTAGGATCCTTTTAACCAGGATTTGAACACCAAAATAAAACTTGGTAGAGCAGCCGGTACAGATAACTAAGGAGCTTGTGGCCTTCCCAGTTTAGCAGAGTGACCAGCACACAGACAAGTAGATTAACAGTGAAGGAAATGACTCACATTGCCACCCAGCCAGCGCTCAGCTCCCCTTCCTGGTGGAGGATCTTTCCCCAGCTGGGAGGCCTCCACAGGCAGAGTACACAGATGTAGCCTTTGAAATCAGAAATGTCTACAAGCCGGCACCCACTGTGATTGATCAACTAACTGAACAAACTCTCTTAATCATTCAGCACCTCTTCCTGAGATTTGTTTTTAATCTCCAAAAGATTCCAAGAGCTCTTCCAAGAGATCTGGTGCATAGAAATCTGTTTCATCTTCATGCTTAGCTAATTTTGTGATGGGGAAAAATAAAAACGAACCCATAAGTCACTTAAGATGTAATCTGGTAAGTTTCAAAAAAAAAAAAGAAAGACACTGTTTCATGATCAGTGAGTGGTTGAAGCTGCTTGCAGGATGAATATGCTAAGATGATGACAGTCACCAGGATTTTAGGTTGGACACTGTTATTGTTTGCTTTCCTGCCTTGACCCTCCTCATTTCAAGTCCCAAAGGTGAAGAGAAAAGGAGAAGTAGGTTTTCTTGCATCTACAGCACTAAGCCGCTTAGTCTGCCCTTATTCTTTCTGCAGCCTCCAAGTACCCTTATGCCTGATGGCCATCTCCCCAGGGACATCAGTGCTGGCCACAATACTACTACTACTTCTTCATCTTTCTTCTTCTTTCTTCTTCCTCCTCCTTTTCCTCCTCTTCTTCCTCCTCATCCTACTTCTTTCCTTCTCTTCCTCCTCCACCGCCCCCTCCTCCTCCTCCTCATACCAAAGATTGAACTCAGGGACACTTAACCACTAAGCCACATCCCCAGCCCTTTTTATATTTTTTTCTAGATACAGAGTCTCACTGAGTTGCTTTTGCTGAGGCTGGCTTTGAACTTGTGATCCTCCTGCCTCTGGCTTCCGAACTGCTGGGATTACAGGCATGCGCCACCACACGTGGCCCACATTACTTCTTAAAGGGGCATTTGAGGGCAGGGACTAGGAGAAAAGACACAAATGACAAGGATTTAGAAAACAACATCCTTGCTGGGTGTTGTGGCGTACACCTGTAATCCTAGTGGCTGCAGAGACTGAGGCAGGAGGATCGTGAGTTCTAAGCCAGCCTCAGCAATTTAGTGAGGCCCTAAGCAACTCAGCAAGACCTTGTCTCTAAATAACATATATATTATATATATAATATATATTAAATAATACTATATATACTAAATAACAACATATATGTATGTAGATATATATATGACTGGAGATGTGTCTCAGTGGTTAAGCATCCCTGGGTTCAATCCGTAGTACTAAAAAGAAAAAGAAAATAATATCCTTAGATCAAGGGCTAAAAATGAGCCTTCCCTGTGACCCTGTGACACCTGGGAAAATAGGAAATAAGAGAGGTGTTGATATGCAGATTTCAACTCCATTGTTTTAATGGAGGCCTTCTCTTGTCAGTGTCAGTCCTCCAAGTACACAGATTGATGAGCCAGCATTACCCAGAAGGTTGTCCCTTATGGTGGTCCAGGAAAGAGACTGTGGTGAATCACCTTCAAAGGCTTCCACCCAGACATGTCCTGTTACCTCTGCTCTCATTTCCTTGTCCAAAGCAGCTCATAGGTCAGACTCATGCAAAGGACTTGGTAAATGCAATCCACCCTGTGCCCAAAGAAGGGAACCAGAATATGAATGAGCTCTATTGATTCTCACATCATCCCTGAGTACCTCAAGATGTAAGGATCAAATAAAACAAGATACGAAAAGTTCTTTATAAGACCTAGATGATAGTGAGTTATTTCACTAGGTGCCACACCACTTAGAATATTTAAGACCTTTCCCACAGAGATGTTATAATGTCATCCCAACAATGGAAGCATGAACGTTTCTTTTTTTTCTTTCTTTTTTTTTTTTTTTTGGTACTGGAGATTGAACTCAGGGGCACTCGACCACTGAGCCACATTCCCAGCCCTATTTTGTGTTTTATGTAGAGACAGGGTCTCACTGAGTTGCTTAGCACCTCGCCATTGCTGAGGCTGACTTTGAACTCGCGATTCTCCTGTCTAAGCCTCCCTAAGTGCTGGGATTACAGGCTTGACCCACTGCACCCGGCTAACATGAACATTTCTTGATGCTCAGAAAATGTTAGGCTTTTCAATCTCATCAAAGATCCCATATAACTCCTCCTGTGACCTAAGAATGCACTTTTTTTTCCCCCTTAACCTACTTGCTCACAATTAAAAGATCTTTGCCCCAGTATCTGGGACTCAGAAATTGAGTTTATTTCCATTTGTACTCGATGTCTGGGAACAAAGGAGAGAAAAGGAAACTAGATTGGTTGGTTTCCAATTCTGGCTCCTTTATTTGCTAGTTTCAAAATCTCAGCCATGTCCCTTATTCTTTCTGGGCCTCAGTTTTCTTCTCTGAAAAGTGGGGGTATTAATAACACTTACTTTCCCAGTGTGTTTGAAGAGATTAAATATAGATAGCACCATGTAAAGTACTTAGACTAGCATATTAGAATACTAGCTCATAGAAAGTAACTACAGATATTGGCTTTTTTTTTTTAAGAAAAAAAACTAAATTTACTAGAAAGTTCTTTTAAGGGCCATGATAGCAGAGAAGATAACTGTGATGTCAGCCATGCCAGCAGCAATGTCTAGGGAGCAAGGAAAACTGTAGAAAATGGGATCTCCTCCCTCAGGAGATTTGTTCATTTAATCAACCAATCAATTGGGCATTTATTGACCACTCTCTCCCTATGCCAGGAACTGGGCCAGCTCTATGATTCCAGAGATAATTATGATAACATCCTTCTCTTCCTCCTTGAGCTTGTATTCTAGTAGGGGAGGCACAGACATAATAGTATGGTGGTTCCCAAGCATAAGGAACATCATCTTAGATATAAATCCAAAGAAGAGCCCAAGGCAGTCCCCAGTCACCACCCATTCAAAACCTCCACACCAGGTTGTCTGTGCTTGGGATTCTATCCCTAAGGTTCTAATCCTCTAATTTAAGAATTTCTCTCTCTTGTTAAAATAGCCCTGAGAAAAGAACCACATTATTCTCACTTCTAGCTAGGACCAACAGTCCAGGGTGTGACGTGGCTCATACCTTGGAAGGGCCATATCTTTAAGCACTCCTCCCCGTTCCTGCCATGGGGTCTAATATTTCACATCTGACGCTCCTTTATTTTGATCATTTCTTAGCCAGCTGGGACATTATCAGGAAATAAAACAAATGACGTTGAGAATAATTCTGGTACTCTGGAAGAAAATTCCCAGAGAAGCAGCCCTAGAATATGACATATTTATATGCACATATATAAATATATGCATATATAAGCCTTCATCAAAATTCTAACAACCCCCCCAAGCAGTATTTCTAGAATGTGATTATCACCATTATTATTTCTTAGCCTAATAATTTTTCCTTCATATATTTGTGTCTTTGGTCTCATGATGGCACCTGGGATAGGCTAGCATGCCCTAATTACTAATGGCACATTCACAGCTACTCCTATAGTATTGCTGCTGTCCTAATCACGAACAGCGATTAAATATCCTGCAAGCAATTTTAACATTCATCAAATTGATAATGGCAAGAAACAAATTGGAGCCTTTCAATGTTTTACTAAATGTGCTCTCTAATTCCTTATTACTCTATATATTTCTGGAAACTATTTCTATATACAAACCAAGCTGAAAAGAAAAGTGCTCTTTGCTGCAAAAATAAAAGAGCGAGCTTAAGCTGCCTGCCACCCTGGGGATAATCACAATCACATTAAAATGCAGCTCGATGGCTCATCTTTCTTCTTTCCCCTCTATCAGTCAGTAAATTAATTCCTTTATAGATATGAACATCAATATTCTATTTTTGTAAAAAGTGCCTTTTTTCAATTACTTCCTGAGAAAAGCAGAGTTACTATGGCAATGTCGGAATTCTGTACTCTGCAGCTTTAGTCTACCACTGTTTTATAAATGGGAAGCTATAATTTAGTTCAATTCATTTAAAAAGGTAGAAGAACACCCACACATTCTTAACAGTCTGTGGCAACAATGTGATGTGTGTGGCAGTGGGGGATTTTGTTTCCCAGACCCATAAAACATGGCAGGAGGAGAAGGAAAAGAATCTTTTCCTAGGGTGAATTTCTACATTTCGGCACCTAGTGACATGCCTCAGTCACGATGGAGGTTATGTAACAATTTGTTGAAGATGAAGATGAAGAGAAATTACGCATCTTCTTGCATATCAACCCCCTTCCCATAGCTCCCTTCTGGTAATATCTTATTCAATATGTGAAGAAATCAACTGGTAAAAAGACTTTGTTCTCCTTTGGGCTACAAAGAATAGGCTCATGGCCTCTCTATCGCAGGGCTTTGCTCGGCTCTGTAGTCTCCTTCTAATCCCACATCATGTCATTTTGTAGTTTCCAATGCCTAGATAACAAGAACCTTCTATTGACTGAACTGACTTGAAGAAATCTAACTAGTTCCTACTGGAGTGGAGAACGTACTCTAACACTCCTCTTATGATGTACCATTGGGCATAGCTGAACCATTAGCCACCAGCATTTATACAGACAGACTAATAACATCCTAGCAACTTGTATTTCATTTCCAGCTTCTACATGGTTAGCCCTTCTGCAATCTATTTTTCATTCAATTAGCTTCTTTTCTCTACTACCATCTCTTTTAACTAAGTCTTAAGTTGGAAAGATAAAAGAAACTCCCTCAGCCCGTGCATAGTCTAGTCCTCTGCTCCGCAGAGTAAGAGCATTAGGGCCAAAATTCTGCACCAAAAGATGTGGGGCCTGTCTCTTGCTTGGAAAGACCTTTCACCTCTGGAAACCCTATTATAAGTATTTATGACCTGGAATCCTGAGTGAGTATCAGAGCCTACAAATTCATAGAACAACATTTCATCCATTTTTCCAGAAGAAAGTTATATGTTTTCATCAGGCTCCTGTGGTTTCAGGACCTTTAGGGGTAAAAATGAAGTGCACTGCCTTAGCAGATCCAGAGTGGGCTTCAGATAGTGGAGATCTGAAGCAGATGCCAGTATTCCATAGAATCACATCTTCAATGTGCTGAGAGAAAATAACTCTTAGTGTGGAATTCTATATCCAGCTAAGTTATTCATCAAAAGTGAAGATGTTTTATAATGAAGAAGAAATAATATTTCCAGAAAGTCAAAGATAGAGAATTTATCACTCAAGGACTCTGACAGAACTTTTTTTTTTAATTTTTTTTTAGTTGTTGATGGATCTTTATTTTATTCATTTATTGTTTGTATGTGGTGCTGAGGATCAAACCCAGTGCTTCATGCATGCTAGGCAAGCGCTCTACCACTGAGCTACAGCCCCAGCCCTGAAAGAACTTTTAAAAGTTGTACTTTCATCCCTTTCATTCTGAATGAAAAAATTGAATACTAGTGGCTATAGTGAACAAAGATGTTTGGCAAATATGGAGTTTTTTTTAATGATCATAGTAATGACTAATTGGGGGCAGAAGATGTTAAAAACAACATGTAAACGGAACATATGGAAGAATTAAGAGATTTACAGAGTTAAAGCCTTTTAAGTTATTTATATTCAAAATATGTAAAGATACAGGTTATATTTAGACTTCGTTAAATCAATATAGTATATTAAGAATTTAAGAGTATCCACTAAATAATATAAACCTAATGTATAATTTCCAAATGATAGGGGGAAAGGGAAGCAATAGAAACTCAACCAATACAATGTACAAAAAAGCATTAGATATATAAAATTAAATGATAAAATAAAATCAAAAGATATCAGAAATCATGATATAACAGAAAAAACTAGCCAACTAAAAAGCCTCAGATTGAATTTTTCAAAAATTCAAGTATATGTTATTTACAAGACATTCTTAAAGCATATAGACACAACGAAGTTGAAAAGACTTAAGGTATAAGACAATACTAGTAAAAATTTATTTGCTATAGTAGAACTAAGAGATTACATAGCAACAAAGGGAACTATTAATCAGTAATAAGTAACAATTCTGTATTGTTAAAATGTAAATAATTACAAGAAGAAATTGATCCATCTATAATAAGTATGATGAGAATATTTCATAAACTTTATTTTTTACAGTAATTTTATTTTCACAAAAAATTGGGGAGAAGGTATGGAGATTTCCCAATACCTCCTATTCCCTATATACATATCTCCAACCAGACTGGTGTAATTGATCTTACCAGTGATTTTGATTTTATTTTACCATTTAATAATGGATTATTATTACCCAAAGTTTAACTTAAGGTTCACTCTTGGTGGCATATGTTCCATAGGTTTAGACAAATTTATAGCAAAATGTATCCCCCATTATGTTATCACACAGGGTAGTTTGACTAAGAGTGATAATTTTTAGCAAGATTAATTTGATGATGACTTGTAGAATTTTGCCATTCATAATTAAATGACACACATTCCTTTTAAGCATCCTTGAATCTAAAAGTTGAACATAAACTGAGTCACAAGTTTTTTGATAAATAATATTATATTGTATCTGTACAATTATATAGTGTATAATCACAGTGAAATACAACTAGAAATCAATTAAATAAATATGTTCAAAATCAGTGTTTTAAATTTTTATAACATTATTTCTAAGTATATATGGAACAGGGGAAGAAAGACTAGGCTGTCTTCAATTTAAGATTGGGGGTGAAGCAGGGAAATCACAAAATAATCCCAAGAAAATAGTATGTAGGGAATTTGGGTTTTAAGCATAGAAATCAGTTAAGTAGAGGTAAAGAAATAATAAAATTGATCAAACCAAAAGTTGTTTCTTTGAAAAGGTCAGAAGGTTCTAGTTCTAGGCAAGATGAAGGAAATGCACTGATTCCTCTCTCCCATGGAATGCACCTACAAAATCTGGACAGATGGCACAGAACAATTATGGAGAACCCCAAAAGGTAGATTAGAGCCAAAGACCAAAATCCTGAGTACTGCGCAACCAATAGTGATTTTTCTTTTCTTCCATATTCCCCTTAATCTGGCCTTAAGACAACCTGAGCCCAGAAGCAGATGCTGGCACAGGCAGAGAAAGCTCCAGGAGAATGCCTGAGAGGTGGGAAAGGAGTTTCCTGGCAGCCGCAGGCACTTAAAACTCTAAAGGATGGGAGGAGTTGTGTCCCAAATGGTGGAGTGAACCTCTGCTGGTTTCTCTATCCTCCAGCTACTCAGCCCCAGACACAACAAGTGCAGTCATAGAAAGTGTGTAAGGAAGCAGTGTGTAAATGAATCCCCAGATTTTTGGCTGGAAGACTGAAAATGGGGGACTTTAGGAAACCAGCTCATGGAGATAAGAGAGAGAGAAAAAGAGGACCTTGGGAACATGAAGATCTATAACCTAACAGAGTATTACTCCCCAAAATATTGGAAAGCATTCTCTTAAAATGGCAAGCACTGCTTTTTCAGCATAACACAAGAAATAAGCATTAAAACTAATAAAAACAAGTATTATAACTAACAAGCCAATATACCAATTGTAATAACAACAAAAAAATAAGCATCTAAAAATAAAAATTGGGGGGCTGGGGTTGTGGCTCAGGGATAGAGCGCTTGCCTTGCACGTGTGAGGCACTGGGTTCGATACTCAGCACCACATATAAAATACATAAATAAATAAAGGTTTAAAAAAATCTTAAAAAAAAATATTTTTGTCTAATGTATAAAACTTTTATGGAAAAAGCATAAAATTAAATGGAGGACATAAAAGACCTAAGTGAAAGGAAGGCTATGCCATTTTGATGTATGGCATGTGTAAGATTCACATATTCAAGAAGTTGATTCTTCCTTATTATTCTTTATGCAAATCCAAATAAATTCCCAATAGGATAGAACTTGGCATACTGTGTTAAATTTCATATTAAAAAGTAAAAGGCCAAGAATAGTCATGATTATTTTTGAGAAAGAGGAAGAAAAAGAGAAAATATATAATGGTTATGACTAGATCAATCTGGGAAAATCTCTACGTAGAACCAAATGGGAACTGTCTGAAAGCATATAGTACAGTTATAGGTAGACACCAATTGCCCCAGTACTGACCCTGTAAGACCCCGGCACTGGTGTAGAAGAATTACAGACATTTATTTATATCCCTGGTTTTAGGTTCATTGGATCTAGAAGGCATCTAACTCTACAAGGGCTACCAAGAACTTTGACCTTTGGATGTAGTTCAATGAGATTTGAAGAGATTAGCCATTTCTTTTGCATTACATATTAGCTGCTTCAAAAGTTCAGCTCACAGACCTGTTCAGAATCCATGATTTGGCTGATTAATGAGGGCTTGCTTTACAATACCAAAACTTAAGTACAATGAGTCATCTGGGCGTGGTTGCACATGCCTATAATACCAGCAGATTGGAAGGCTGAGGCAGGAGGATCACAAGTTCAAAGCCAGCCTCAGCAATTTAGTGAGGCTCTGAGCAACTTAGAGAGACCCTGTCTCAAAGTAAAAAAATAAAAAGAGCTGGGGGTGTGGCTCAGTGGTTAAGCACCCTTGGGTTTAATCCCCAGTACCAAAAAAAAAGAAAATTATAATGAGTCAAATTGAGTGATATTCACACGGGTTGTGAAATAAATCAATGAAACCAAAAACAGAGTCAGGAATAGATCTACATATAGATGAGATCTAAATTATATGGTAAATATGACATTGTAAATCAATAGGTAAGATACCAAAAAAGAATGATTTCTTACTCATATCATATACAAAATTTTAAAATTCTAGATGAATTATCAATACCTTAAACAAGAAAAGTAAAACTTTAATACTTGTTCAAAAAAAAGTAAAGAATAACTGTACAACTTTTAAATAGGTAAAATTGATTTCTACAATACAAAAAGCACAACCAAAGACAAAATGATTGAGAAACTTGATTCCACTAAAATTAAAAGATTTTGCTTGCAATCCCAGCATTTTGGGAGGCTGAGGCAGGAGAATTGCGAGTTCAAAGCCAGCCTCAGCAATGGTGAGGCACTAAGCAACTCAGTGAGACCCTGTCTCTACATAAAACACAAAATAGGGCTGGAGATGTGGCTCAGTGGTTGAGTACTCCTGAGTTCAATTCCCAGTACCAAAAAAAAAAAAAAAGATTTTGCTTTTAAACAAGTGAAAAAGGTAGGACACAAACTAAAAAGATATTCGCAACAAGTTAAAAAAATAATAGTGTCCAGAATATATAAAATGCACCTATAAGTTTAAAATGACAAAAATAGTCCTGTTTAGAATCATGTTGGTAATATCTGATTAAACTGATATAACAATTTGAAATATGTCCTCCAGAGAAATCCTCACACATAAGAAGACAAGTAATAACAATGTAAATGCTATCAATATGGATATGGATAGATAAGGTACTGTATAGTCCAACCATGGAATACTACATAGCTGGTAAAATGAACAAACTATGTTCCAATGAATGGAGAGAGACAAATGAGATGGGTAGAAGTACTTCACCATTATTATATTTTGGAGTAGAGGAAGAAAAAGGAATTAAAGCAAATGCAGGAAGTCCAAAAATTATTTTGAATATATGGGAGGTTGTTTTAGTCAGCTTTTCACTTCTGTGACCAAAAGACCTGACAAAAACAATTTTAGAAGAGGAAAAGTTTATTTGGGGCTCATGATTTCCAAAGTCTCAGTCCACAGATGGCTAACTCCATTCCTCAGCACCTGAGGTCAGGTAGAACATCACGGTGAAAGTGTGTAGAAGAGGAAAACAGCTCAGGACACAACAATCAGGAAACAGAGAAAGAGAGAATATCCCACACCACAAACAAAATATAAACCCCAAAGACACGCCCCCAATGACCACCTCCTCCAGCCACACTCTACCTGCCTACAGCTACCACCCAGTTAGTCCCCACCAGGGGATTAATGCACTGATTGAGTTAATGCTCTCATAACCCAATCATTTCACCTCTAAACTTTCTTGCATTGTCTCACACATAAACTTTTGGAAGACACCTCACATCTAAACCACAACAGAGGTCATTTCATTTTTTAAATCTTTCAGTATGTTTTAAATATTTAGCATAAACATAAAATAAAATTTAACAATGTAGGTCTTCTCTTCAGGGAATTCTTCTATCACAAACATCTTCCCCAAAGGTCTCTTTTTCTCTCTTGCCTCTTTTCTCTTTCCCAGCATTTACAAAATTCTTTGCAGGCCTCGATTCATCTGAAAAAAATTCATGGACTCCTCCTCACTCTACCTTCTTCTCCTTTCTCTGAGCCCCTACTGAATGTGGGCACCTAGCTATCATACTGACCTGTAAGGAGCTCACCCACAAGAGAGCTCTGCTTTTTGCAGGTCAAAATGTTGAACATAAGGAATACAGTTCAACCAGTAACTACATTTACATATCTGTCTTTCCTGCCAGCCTCTGAGTGCCCCAAATGTCCAGATCTGAGTCAATGCCTTATACAGGATTGTCACTCAGAGGTGCTCCGTGGTCATGTGAATTGAGTTGGACTGATCCCATGAAGATGGGAATTTCATCTGCACCTCTTCTCATCTCTTCTTCCTGGATGTAAAGGACAGATAAATGGCATAGATGTCTTTCCACCCCAGATCAGCAAGGAACTGTGCTGTGGTCCTGCTATCGTCTTGTTTCATGGAGTTCTGCTAGTGGAAGAGACTAGAAATAGCACATGTAAGTAAAGAACTCACAAAAACTGCTCAGCTACAAACAGGATTCTTGGAAAACTGAGGAACACAATTGGGCATGCCTTCACACCTTGTATTTCCTTCACCCACTTATTCACTCAAAATCAATATGCAACTTAGCAGGAGCAACCCACGAATCCAAACATAAGGTGCCACTGCCTACCTCCAGCCTTCTCACATCTAACCCTGCACACAGAACTGTGCCAAACCTTTCAATTCAAGAAGAGGCCATTAAGGTTGTCATTAGTAGGGGGCTGGGGATATGGCTCAGTGGTAGAGCACTTGCTTCGCATGAGCAAGGTCCTGGGTTCAGTCCCCAGTATCTCAGGAAAAATCAAAAAGGTGGTTGTTGGTGGATTGTATCTTTAGGTTAGCTAGTCACAGGAATGAGGCCACAGTGTGAGTTTTACGAGGACCCAAGGATGTTCTACTTGTGTCCCTTCTTTCCTTTCTGCAAAGGGTATGTACCATAACCACTGTCCAAAGCAAAAGGAGACATGCTACTAGGAAAGAGCATCATAAAATTTATAAACACTACAATAAACTCTTTTTCATATTGAGGGTATTTGGAACCATTTTTAATAGCTTCAAAATCTCACAGCTTTTGCCAAAAATAGATGTGTGCTATTTGAATTCCAAAAGTCTGTTTTATAAAGGAAATGGAATGAATTATAGAAGAGATTCTGAGTATAATCTTTTTCTACATCCTTGCAGTGTATAGGACTAGGACATTCTTAACATTTCAAGTAGGGAAACCTGCTCTGGTTACCTTGGTGATAAACTGGGGATAAAAATTACACATAATTGCTGCTGATGTCACTCCTGCTACATTGTTTCCAAGGCTACAGATTGTCTCCAAATAATTGTAATGCTCTGTGCATTGGAAGCCCACTCTGTAGCAAAAAGCTTAGTACTGCGGTTATTCTTTCTAAATCTATCTAATAAACCATCCATGGCCTCTCAGGGACTTTGGATAATTATGAAGATAAATAGGCACTGAAAATGCCTCCATCTCAACCTATTCCAGGCATACAAACATAATTTGAAAAAAGCTAATATATAGAAAAGTTAGTTTCTATTATATATCAGAAAATTTCCTTCTAAAATACATTTCCCCTAAAATGCTAGGGGGGAAACAAATTGCAGAGATGTACATTTATGTATTCTGCATGGAAAATAAATGTGCAGCTGATAAATGTGCAGCAAACTGTTGATAGTGGCCCTCTCTGAGGAAGAGGGTTTTAGTGTGTTTTCATTCTCTAGAAGACACACATTTGTGTAATATTTTATTTTTTTGCAGTCAGTGTGTTGCTTTTGGAATCAGATGAAACTGTACAGTTAAAAACAAATCCCCGTCCTCAGCGTCACTATCCTTAAATCATCAGCCTAAAAGAAATGGTTTCTGAAGCTGAACGCATAGATGAAGCCATTTATTATGGACACATTTCCTTCTAAACTGCTTTCATTTACAAAAACAGTGCCCAGTGAGCTCTTTGTGTAGTCACACTCAGCCACAATACAGTTATCCTTACATAAGTTACATTATGCAAAAATCAAGACGCTTTTTGCAAACCAGCAATTGATGTATTTTGATCTAATGACTTCTTTCTTGTATCAGCTGTAGAATGTTGACTGCCCAAGAGATTGCTGCCAGACAGCTGCGGTTGATGAAAAAACACCATTACATTTCAGCTGCTCGGGAAATCCTATTTAAAGCATAATATGCTCTAAAAACACAGTGGTAATGATGTGATTAACAATAACAGTCTTTAGAACGAAGTCTGTGAGTCCCTAAACCTACTGCAAAAACTGGGCTTCTGGGTGCAGCTGGAGCCCTGCATTTCACACCACACTTGACCAACAGCAGACAGCACAGGCGCTTCCAAGCAGCCCTGCACAGGCGCTGCAGGTGTGTGGCCTGATGACCCTGGCTTCAGGCACTGACCTTGTCAGCATGACATTTTCCACTGTAGCAAAACAGGGCCGATGCTCATCGCATCTCAGCCCTCTTGCACACCTGACCAGCTGGTTTTGAATAACAATAATTTAACTTGGGTGCCCACTCACTAATCCATAAAACGGCCCACATCTGGAGGAGTCTCATCTCAGCTTTGAGACTAGAATACACAGGGGCCAGAAATGAGAATTATAATCTAAATAAATAAACTCTAAAGTCAAAAGACAGCCTCCCCTTTTCCCACAGGGTCCTGATTCTTTTTCTGCTGGTGAAATTTACATAGGAGGAAATTGCTGCTACAAAAGATGATGGAGATCAAAGAATTATGTTTACAAGAAAGGCAATTGGTTCTCCTGGGCAGGCATTTCATGATCCACCTGTGAAGGACCGACTACTAAATATTCCTACCTGCCTCTATCATGGTCATTGTTTTAGGCTCCAGTGATTTATTTTTGTGCTTCTAATAATTGGTCAGATGTGGTAAACCACAAATTTACAACCTCATTATAGCAGCAAAGTGCACAATTCAGATGATGGGACTGTTAAACCACAGGTTTGCATGCTATATAGAATGTTTTCTCATTTTACCAAGGTGGATTTTAGCTCTTGAATAATAAGGAAGCATATGGGTTTTACACTAGAAAGTTATTTAGAGCATCATGAGACCAGAGTTAATATGAATCAAGTTTATGAATAAGTAGTCTATAAATAACAGAGAATCCATTCATATTTCTCCAAGGTTCCCTAAGTGACCCATTGATTTGCCATGTCAATGGTCCATCATAGGAATAATTCACTCAGGACTGGAATTCACATCAGTTTCCACATCACCCACTCCTGACCTGAGTGAGTCTCTTTTAATGACAGCAGATATGAGTGAGAAATCCATATCAGCCCTTTACACGATTCCATTCGTCTAGAGTGACCATCACTATTCCAGAAGTAAACCTCACAAATGATCTATGAATGATCCCTTCTAAGAAATGACACTGGCTGGCATGGAAAAGTACAGAACTGCACCCTCAAGGTCATTGCAGAGAGAAGAGCAGCTCAGATTTAGTAAAGTTTACAAAATTCTGC
The DNA here is from genome assembly GCA_028644305.1 of Xerus rutilus. Lineage (NCBI taxonomy): Eukaryota > Metazoa > Chordata > Mammalia > Rodentia > Sciuridae > Xerus > Xerus rutilus. Next base: position 104,500,707 of record CM053402.1, on the reverse strand, counting down.
TGGTAAGAAAAAAAAATAACTGATGGAGAGGATTTAAAGGTCCACAACCACTGTAACTATATGCAGAAGCACTTGGAAATACCTGATTTTTTCCCCTCCCCCTACATACACAAAGCAAAAACACTATTATTTAAGGTGAAAAATTCTTTCTTTACCCCCACAGGATGCCAAGGAAGTAGTTTAAACCATTTATTTTGCTTTGGCTTTTTTTCTGCACTGATATACTGGTTTTATGGTACTATGTGTTCTCTGCAAAGCATAAAACAATTTCTTAATAAAGGAACATGCCTTAGAAATCAAAACAAAAGGCAGGGAAACCATTCATGCCCTGACAATGAGTTTTTCCTACAGGTGCCAGAGACTTATTTTTAAAGTAAGCTGATATGCAGCTAATGTATGTGTTATTTGGCATAAACACGAGTAAGAAGTTCAAAAGGCCCTTGCTTCATGTCTTTCTAAAATAAAATGAAATAAAATGAATGCAACCACACAGTATTCAGGACATAGTATGCATGGAACATGTCATACTAACAGTAATGATTTCATTAAGCCAAGTTCCAAAGCAAGGGTATGGGAAAGAAAATGGCAACTCTGGAAATTGTGAATAAAACTCAGGGTCTGTTCTAAGATATCAGGAAGTGCTGAAATAAAGAAGCCTATTTCTTTTGTTAAAACCAGAATTTCCCAAATGCATTTGATCCTGTAACCTTCTTAAGTTGTCGTGTTGTTTTCAATTAGCTTCTTAAACATCCTGCAAATCCGTGTTTAAGTCTAGGAGATGCCTGTTAAGGACAGTGGAATCAATACTGTTTAAAGCTCCCAAATCAAATGGTTAATAGGCAATAATATCAAAAGGCCTAGTAGAAGTTGGAGCTCAGGAATGTGGACTTATTTCTCTTTGAACAATATCTTTTGTGTCTATCACTTCTCAAAACTAGAAAGTAGAGAAACAGTAGTTTCTTGGCAAGCTTGCAAAGAGCAATCTGCTCTACAATCAGCATCCCTATTATCTGGATCTTAAGGTCACAATTTTCACAAAGAGAACTGGGTAAATCTATACATTAAAAAACTGTTGAGTGGCTAAGGATGTAGCTTAGTGGCCTGCACGAGGCCCTGGGTTCAACCCCCTGCACAGCAACAACAACAACAAAAGTGTTGAGATTCTTTTCTAAGTAATTAATATATTGTGGAGAAAACCTCATTTTACTTTGCTTTTCTTCTTTTTAATTGATTCTTTTTTAGGTCAAGGTTATTTAATTATAATTATATACATTAAAAATTACCCTTTATAGGTGTTTAATTCCATGTACTTTGATAAACACACAAAGTCATGTAATCATTGCCAGAATCAAGATATAGAACATGTCCATTACACTAAACAGTTGTCCCCTGCCCCTTTGTAGTCATCCCCTCACCCACCCCATGCCTTTCAGGTCTTGATTCTGCAGGATAATTTCCTCTACAGCATTCTTAGTGTCTCTGTCAGTTCACTCATCCGGTATTTATTGACTGCCTACTAAAACCAGGCGCTGTGCTATATGGAACCAAGGATACGAAGAGGAGAAGCCTGTGGCTTCCCTCAGAAAGCTCTCAGAGGTGTGTTAGGCAAAGCTCTCCGGGTTGCATTGAAAAGAAACTCACTTCAAATAGCTGGAGTAAAGGAGTTTTATTTAAGGATATAACACTTGATCAATCTAAGAACATAAATTTAAATCCAGACAGGCCTCAAGTGAAACAGGCGAGAAGGAAACAGGAAGGGAAACAGGAAAGTCAGGAAACAGGTCATATCCTGGACCGTATTGGCTCACCAGCTGCTTCTAAAGTCAACTTGGTCTCAGTCTGTCTCTGTCTCTCTCTGTCTCTGTTTCTCTATTTCTCTTTCTCTCTCTCTCTCTCTCTCTCTCTCTCACACACACACACACACACACACACACACACAACCCTTGCTTATATCCATCTTGATGTAGGTCCAGTGTGACAATCTCAACTCCAGCTCCTTCCAACCTCTCAGTTAACATGCATACTACCAATTGGCTGACCTTCTATGTTTCAGCTAAAATTTCCAAGAGAGGAAATCACATTGGCCCAGCACCATAATATATGGCTTCCCCAGCTGTCCTCTCTATTTAAAGTAGTCTCTCCAGGCCTCTGTTAACAGTTATGACCTAGGAAATGAGGGTGTTTTGAACCTAGTGATGTCTTAATCCAGGAATAAGGCAGGAAAAGGATTTGTGAAATGTGCACAAGTGTCCAATCCTGTTACATGGGTTTGAAGGAGGTTTCACAGAGGAAGTGACATATAAGCTGAGTTTTGAAGGACATTCATCATGTAGATAGTGGCAGGGACCAAGAAGAAAGTGGAAGGTGTAGTATGAGAGAGTGGGCAAGATGAGCATTTGAGGCTGAGGAGACCGTGTGAAAACTAAAAAACACTAAGAAAGACATGTCTTGCGAAGGGAGCTTCGTTTGACATGGCTGGAGAGCAGGACACATTTGGGCAATGTCCAGAGAAAACTGGTAGGAACCAGAGCATGAAATGCCTGTAGGCTGCAGCAAGAGATCTGGACTTCATTCCATGGCCAACTGTGGGTCATTCGGGGACTTGAGGGAAGAGGAAGGTGCTAAATTTGGGAGGAAAATATAGAGCAAGAGCCCGGGTCCCAGAATTCTCAGATCCCACCTTTGTCTCCAGGTCCCAAGAGAGGTACAGAAGGGTTGCCCCCAGCAAAATCGCTCTTGTCAGCTGAGGTTTTGAATCCAGCCTCTGACACAGCCTTTGAGTAAAGTGGGCCAGACTTTGGAGCTCAGAGGGTCCCTTTCACCTTGACTCCAGGCAGCCCTCAGGCTTACAAGAGAAGGCTCAGTGGGCTCTTTGGATCCTCCCTGCAGACTCAAGTTTGAATCTTGGCCCTCTTATCTTAAAACCAATCCCAAAGGAGACACAGACACACCACCCCTGTCTCAAAGCAAGAGAGCAAGCAGTTCCCCCAGCGCTCCTTCTGGTCATGGTTACGCCCACCCTCACGCTCCCATCGCTACCATGGGCTGCTGCATCTGGTGCCTCAGCCTACGTACTCTCTGTGGGTGAGCAAAGTGAAGGGGGCGATGTGGGCTTCCTTCAGTGATCTGTGACAAGAAGTTGGTGTTTCATTAAGAAGGCCGAGAGTGCTGTGGAGAATGAACTGGAGAGGTGGATTCTGGAGGGAGGGAGACTAGTTGGGGGACAGTTTCGGTGGCCCAGGTGAGGGGCTGGTGAGGGACTTTGCAGCTGCCCAGTGTTCTCAAGCCTCAGTGAGCTTCAGAATCACCCGCAGGACTATTCAAATACAGAACACTGAGTCCTGCTCATAGGACTTCTGATTCAGTAAGTTTGTGGTAGGGCTTGAGAATTATTTCTAGCACATTCCTTAGTCACACTGATTCTACCAGTCCAAGCTTTGAGAACCATTGGATAGCCTTCCCCATGGGCCAAGTCAAAAAGGAAGTGTTTCTCTCCTGCCCCATTTAGTGATGTCACTTATACTAAGGGTCTACGATAAAATGTAGAAAATTAACAGCCCCTCACCTTGTTTTATACTGAAACGTGGGTTCAAACAGGCCACTAAACCCACTAGTTCTACCTGAAATTCTGAGATTATGTTCAAAAGCATCTTGAAGGCAAAAGCCATTTTAGGGAAAATTTCCAAGTCTCATCGCAGTATCAGAGTCAGTACTGGGCATAAAACAAGAACTCATTAAATTTGGCTTCTCCGTAGTTAAAATTCTCATTATGACTATTAGCCATTTTCAAAATCTCTTCATGAGACCAAGCAAGTAGTGCCGATACACCACCTCTCACATGATCACCCAGCCTGAGGAAGTTCTGGGTTTGTTAGAATGGCTAATTACAAGACTCTCAGCCTCGGGCCATGTCGCTCTTTTGCACTGGGTCGGGCACCACACTTAGGCAGGGGCAGCAGATGGAGGGGGTTAGAATAGCAGGTATCTGAGCATCAACTTTGGTAGGCCACCTCCCTTCATAATTTAGACCCTTCTGTTGGAGATTTGAAAATATATTCTAGACAGATGACATGTTAACAGAATCATTTCATGGTTCAGTGTCCTCCCAGTATGATTTATCTGTATCTGGAGGCACCAGAGGGCCCTATTCAAGAGATTTATGAGCTACCTATATGATTCCATTTTGTTGAAAGGAAATGTATGCATTATTGAGAAACGAAATGATAACATTTATTTTAAGATTATGCCACTTTCCAATTAGAGGCTTTAGAGCTAAAACATGCTCCCCAGTTTTACATTGCCTGTGCCTATTTTTCTACCCCATTAACAAATACTGAAACAATACCCTGAAGACAAAAGAAAGAAATCTTTCTCATTTCTGAATCTTGGCAACTGCCTTTCAGGTTACAAAACCCCAATGTGAAGTCCCACGTTGTTGCTTGGTAGCAATCTTTATGGGCTTCAGTTTCCCTGTGTGGGAAATGGGTATGTCATTTCCTCGCAGGGGCTGCAAGTTCTCTGAGATAGTACATGTGGATACACTGTGTAAATGGGGAAGGCTCACACAGCTCCATGGCCAAGAAACAGGCAGTGGTGGTAAATGGAATAAAATACTTTTCTTTTTTTTCTCTCACATTTACCAGACAAATTCATCAACAGAAAGGCTGATGAAATCAACAACAAATTGTACCAAGGGTCTAAGTTGGGGGATGGCTAGCCTTGACTTGCAACTCACCCGGCAAGTACTCTCCTTCCCGGGGTCCCAGCTCCCCATCCTTGTGAGGTCCTTGCAGCAATTGGAGAACACAGCCTGGCTCTAGCAGTGGCTGTCCCACTGTAGAGAGCTTCCAGAGGGCAGGGCAGCAACAGGAGCCCAAACCGTGCAAAGTGGTAGATGTGACAGGGTTAAACAGCCCTAGGTTGAAGCTAGAAAAGTCAAACCAAAACCCAAGAGAAGAGGCTCAGAGAAAAGTAAATACCACCTCAGATCTAAGCCAGCTATGTGTCCAGAGTCTGAAAGATGAGCAAATTTCTAACTGAAAACATTAAATTCTGTTGTTGTATCATCCTATCATGATCAATCCTCCTCATGCACTCTCCAGTTCAGTTTCTCTTACAACTGCCAGAGTTCTGAGGAGCAAAAGGTATTTGCAATCTTTCTGTTTTCTTTTTGTCATTTCTCTTTTATTTTCACTTATATATTTATTTTTGGCAGTACCAGGGATGGCACTCAGGGATGTTCTCCCACTGAGCTACATCCCCAGGCTTTTTTATTTTTTATTTTGAAACAGAGTTTTGCTTAGTAACCCAGACAGACCTTGAACTTGAGATCCTCCTGCCTCAGCCTCCCAAGTCACTGGGATTACAGGTATGTGCCACGACGCCCAACATCATTTCTCTTTTTAACACAAGTAATATGTAAATACACCCTCAGTTTTAAAAGATGTAAATGATACCGCTATACAGAAAAAGCAAAAGCATTACCCTATTTAGAGGGGAGTACTGTGAACAGTTTAGTGTACATCCTTGGAGCAATTTTTCAGGAGTTTATGTCCATTAAAATTTGCAGAGATTTATAACAACTAGGACCATACTGCACATAAGAACCTGCAAATTGTTTTTTTCATTGAGTTTCATGTTTTGGAGCAGTTGTCTTCCATGTGTGAACCCCAGACCAGCAGCATCATTATCACCTGAGACTTGTTCAGAAATCAACTTCTTCCAGCCTTTCCTCCCCACCCCACCCCCATCTACTGAATCAGAGACTCCTGGGGGTAGAATCCAGCAATGCGGGTTTTAACAGGCCCTGCAGATGATTCTGAGGCACATTAAAGTTTGAGGACCTCTGTTTTTTTGACATCTTTCCACATCAGGACATACAGATCTACCACATGCTTTTTCAGAGATGCATATGATTCTACAGAATGTATATCTCATAATTGTTTAGCCATTCCTCTACCGATGGATTGCCTAATACCAAAACAAAAAGGCACCAAAAAAGCACCAATACCAACAAACATTCAGTTATTTTTCCATCAATAAACACATGACGTGCACAATGGAATTATTGAGCCAAAGTGTACTTTTATTTCAAGCTTTGATACTGCCACGTTGCCCTCCAAAGCCTTTGCTAATATTCTCATCGAAAGTCATAGGGTTTTACCCACATTCTCCCCAAACTTACTAGCAGCTCTTTCCCAGCTTTATTAAATTGATGAGATAATAATAATAATAATAATAATAATTAATAATAGAATAGAATATCATGCTCCTAGGACATTCTAAAGTGGCAAGGTGAAAACCACGTACAGTAAAACTCATCTTTGAAGATCTCTTAGAAACAGGCTGTTTCAGTGACCAACACTCTCACTCCAAATAAGGACAACCCAGCCAGCTTTCCTTCCTAGGCTGTCTCTGGAGCTCCAGATGAGACGTTTAGGGCACTGTCAGATGAACAGTGCACATCTTTAAATACCAGACTCACCCTCTGTGTGGCAGGCTTCCTCAGGTTAAGGAGTAGATTCTGAGAGGTGCAACCCAGGTTCCAGAGGCATCTCCCCTTGCCTCGCGCACAATTGCCCCACCTGAACCCTCCACTAGGTGGATTTAGATAACTGGAAGGCACCTATCATGCAGCTTAAGCTTGTCCTTTTATTTTCTTTCATATTTTCTTGATTTCTATGTATAGTGATTTAACCAGTTGAAGCAATTTTTCATGTTTTGAATGGTCGTCTGCGATTCTTCTGTTGAGTGCTCATCTCTTTCCTTTGCCCTGTTTCTCAGTTGGACTATCTTCTATTTGATGAGTTCTTTATATAGCATGGATACTAATTTTCTGTTATGTGTTGCAAATATGTTTTTCCCATCACACTATAACGCATTGGGGACTCCTTTTTATACTTGCATCATTACTCATGTTATCTATCTGTTTTGTATAATCTATCCAACTAGCAGACTAACAAGCAATGCAGGTGATTAATGTTTACATGTGTCTCCTCATCTCCTCCTGCCAACATTTGTAGTAGAGTTATATGCAGGCCAAAATTTTCAATAAATTGAATATATAGAAAAGCAAAGTTGTAAGTACATAAGCCTAGATTACTCAATATTTAACACTTTGAGCAGTTCCCACTAGGATTCTTTCTTTCAATTACTCCATCCTCTAAGATATTTTAATTGGGTTCTTCAACCTAGGTGCCCTTCAAACAAATGAATGAATTTAAAAAATGTGGTATATATACACAACAGAATATTATTCAGCCATAAAGAAGAATAAAGTTATGGCATTGGCTGGTGAATGAGTGGAACTGGAGATATCATGCTAAATGAAATAAGCCAATCCCAAAAAACTCGAAGGCCAAATGTTCTTATATGCAGATACTAACCCACAATAAGAAGATGAGGAGGGAAGTATAGAAGTTCATTGGATTAGACAAAGGGGAATGAAGGGAAGGGAGGGGGGTTGGGAATAAGAATGACAGTAGAATGAATCGGACATAATTTTACTATGTTCACATATGAATAGATGACCAGGGAAACTCCACATCAAGCACAACCACAAGAATGGGATCTTAATTAGAATAGGTGATACTCCACATATGTATAATATGTCAAAATACACTCTACTGTCATGTATATCTAACAAGAACAAATGAAAAAATAAATAAATAAATTGAGTTCTTGGTGTCAGGCTACTCCTGCATTTGAACTTATCCTTCCTTGTGCACAGACTGCTACTGCCAACAGAAAAGCTAAGTCTCATCCATCTGCCATTTTTCTCAGCCATTTCAGCTTGTTTTCATCACAACCAACAAGATGCTAATTTTGTGGAGTTTTCCTTTTTCTCTGGAGTTTTCCTTTTTCCCTTAAAGTCCTTCATGCATCACGACACCACCTCAGATCCTATAGTTTCTTCAGCCATTTCTCCCCTGCTTGGGTTCTCTTTAAGCCAAAGCTCTTCCACAACTAGGCATCTAAATGCAAGACTCTGACTCCACACTCTAGGTCTCCACACCAAGCCTTCAGATTTCATCACTGCATTCTTAAACATAATTATTAGCACAGATAATTAGTTTTCTTGTAATTCCCACTTTAAGTCAGCACAAACCTTTGAAATGGATAATCCTACAGAACTTAAGGCCTGCTAAAGAATCCGACCTCTACATCTTATCCCTATGGTAAGAGCAGATACATAACTGTACATACTGCACAATACTACTTTTTTGAAGAGCAGATGCGAGTGTTGGAGTAGAAAAGACCAACTTGTTCACCGAACCAATTCCCTTTCCTCCTGCCCACAGAGCTAAGTTATTGTCTCCCAGCCTTAGAAGTAGATGTAACCATGAGACTGGAATCTGGGCATCAGGGATGGATGCTATGCTTGAAGGATGCTCCATTTTATTTCAACCTGTGTCTGTCTGCCAGTCTGATACACAGCATCAGTAGAAGATTAACAGGCCCTAAGAAATGCAGGTTCACTTGTGAAATATGCCAGTTCCTCCTTCTGCTTGGGTCCCCTGAAGACTGTATGAGATAGAGCCTACCCACCCTGCTGCTGTTTGAGCTTTCTGTGAACAAAAAAGAACTTCGATCTGATGAACCACTGAGAACTGGGGGATTTCTAATCAGCTTTCCTGACTCTAACTAATACAGAAAAATATCTGAGGAAATATCTGAGGAAATACATACCAAGATGTTGTATTTATTTTTCTTCATTTGATTTATTTATTTGTACATTTTTATTCGAATTATTTGTACATTTTTAAAGGTTTTTAAAATAATAAAATATAGAACAGTTTGCTTCCTGGAAAATTGCAAGTTTAGTCATTTTAGCTGATATTTCCCAAGAGGAGCAGAGAAGCCAAGCACGATCATTCCTCCACTATCCACCATCTTACCCCACAGCCATCAGAGGAACCTGTTAAGAATGATATGGACTCTTTACAGCTTTTTTCGACTTTTCCACCAACTCTTGACTCCATGGAAGTGAATCAGTCAGTCATGAATGATGAGGCAGGCACTCACTGTAAACTCCTAGTTTTGACACCTACACAGACCCTAGGACTTCCTTCTCACGGTATCAGATTCCTCCTGCTCCTGGGCTTCAGAGGGAAAGGATAACAGGCACATTTCTATATGCAGAGATCTGAGCTTTTCAACATCAACTGTTAAGAAACAGATGAACCAGAGAAAGGATGACTTCAGAGTATTCCAAAACCAAAGGAATAATTTCTGGTAGATATCCTACAAAAATATCATTAGCTTAAAACCAACAACTACCACCTTGATCAGAAACCTTGAAATTCATTTTTTAAACTCAGGTAGCATACCAGGAAATGACAAGAAGTTAGTTTTAAAATTAAAATGAGATGCTCTATTGAGTTTCTATGTGCTTTATTTTATGACCAAGGTGGGCATTCATTTCATGACTCTACAAAATCCAAATACTAATCTTATGTTAGGCCAAGCCACCAGAGAGCTATACCTGAGGACCATAGTGTTTTATTAATTTGAACTGAATTCTTCTTTGTCATCATGGTATTAACCGATGTGGAAAAATTGTTGGATTTACTATAAAGATGCTAGTGAAGGCATCATTTACTATGTTACCCATTCTGAGCATTCTGCTTGTTGTTAATCCTCTCAACACTGCAAATAGTGTAACTGGTGATATTTTTCTTTTTGCATTGGCAGCTAGGAAGCTCAGGAGCAAATGAATAGGAAATATGGGGTGCATTTTGTTTGCCATCCTCCTCTTTAATTTTCTTTCTCTAGCTTTGTTTTCTATATATGCAAAATTCCTTCCCTTGTTTATAGTTTGTGCTTTTATAAATGGCTTTAAATACTTCTAGGAATGAGCCAAGTGATGGGGAGATACACATAAAAATAGAAAAGAAAATCAAGGTATAGGATTGGATATTAATGGTAAACTCTCTGTAGGACCACAAAGCGTCTTCAAGCAGCAAATCTGGTTTTACCTGGACTATATGTAATTTGCCCTTCATCTTCCATCATCTCTGCCTATCTTGAAGTTCCTGGTTTTGAGTCCCTCTGACATGACAGCTCCTTTACTTTTGTCGAGGCCCCTGCCTGGCCTGACCCTGACTGACTGCCTCAGTGTCTGTGTTTACCCACACCTTGGCATGACACCTGGGTTCCTGGCTATGTTCCTAATAACCCTGATGTGCTGTGTTGGCCCCAGCCATATTATAATTACCCCCAAATTCACAGATGATTAGATTCTTATGTTTATCTCCAAGTTCTACATAAATGTGCTTTTCTTTTCTTTCTTTCTTTTTTTTTTTTTGGTACCAGGGATCGAACTCAAGGGCACTCAACCACTGAACCACATCTCCAGCCCTATATTTCATTTAGAAATAGGGTCTCACTGAGTTGTCTAGTGCTTTCATTTGCTGAGACTGGCTTTAAGAATTTTTAAAAATGCCTGAATCTTTTCAGAGCCTCTTGCCCCCACCCCCAAGATTTGCAGCTGAGCATTCATGGTGCTGTGGAAGAAAGACCAAGACTTGCAAATCTAGAGGAGCTGCATATGCTGGAAGCATCTGTCTCCAGCCACCAGGTGCGGGGAGAGACTCTGGGAAGTGAGGACCAGAGAGCCTGTTACCAGGAGGCGAGAAAAGTTAGAGAGATGGGGTCCCGTGAGGAAAGCCAACCCCATGGCTGTCTGATTCATCATCACAGCCTCCTAAACATGAATTCTATAAAATCTTAAGAAGCCTTTGGGGGTGGAGGTCCTGCCTCAGCAATTATCTCTTCTCACTCGTCTTTGTTGTCCACTTGCCGCTTCTACTTAACCTGACTTTCCTACGTGACAGCCACTTTCCCCTTCCACTGCCAAGCTGCACTCACTGCCCTCAAATCCACTTACAGCTTAACTCTTGCCATGAGCTCTTGCTCTTTACTCTGCTATTACTGTGTCCCAAAAGTTGCCAGTCATCAAAGGTCTCTTACGTGCCAAACAAATCCAAAAAGCATCTTCTTTTCAATTTGTATTGCATTTATCCTTAAAGTGCATTTGACAGTAGCAATTATAGTAGCAATTATTTATTGAGCACCTTCTACATGCCAGGGTATTTTTCTTTGTCATGCCTTTCCCTCACAGCACCCAATAGCATTATGTCAAACCTGGAAAGTTCACATAACTTACCCTAAATCACATGCCCAGCGTGTGGCAGATTTGGAATTCTGATCCAGGAGTATCAGTGCTGAAGATGAAAGATGATGGCAAATGTTTGCCACTCCTCTGGTGGGAAGGTGGAGTTCACGTCCCTCACCTTGTACCTGGGCTGGCCCTGTGATGGTTCTGATCAGTGGGATGAGACAGAAGTGGTGTGTGTGATTTCCAAGGCTGGGCCTTAGAGATCCGCAGCTCTGCCTCTATACCCTGGGCAGCTCCTTCCTAGAAGCAGCCTCAGGAAGAAAGCCCACTACCTACCAGAGACTGAGGTGCTGTGAGGAAGCCTGGTGCAGGAGGAGGCGTGCGGAGGAGCACCTGGGCATGTAATGAGGTCTTCTTGGACCTTCCAGCCCAGCCCAGTTACTGGCTAATGAATGCTGACGAGATGATAGATGCAGCTGATATTCATATAGGTGCAGAAAAACCATCCAGCCCTGCCTGCCTCAATTCTTCACTCACAACTTACAAAAAAAAGTTTGTCATTTCAGCCCCTGCTTGGGTTGTTTGCTACATATCAATAAGTAACCAAAATCCATTATTTTGAATTATCATTATTTTTGCAGTACTGAGGATTAAACCCAAGGCTTGGTGCATTAACTAGCACTCCAAAGTCTGATTCTTAAAGCAGGTACCACTTGACCTCTCTGATTTTCACCATCTCCTCACTAATTTCCACCAAGCCAATTTAACCTGCTCTAGTTTAATAACTTACTTAAGGACACAATAATCCTCAATCACCTCAAAATCATTCATTAAGTTTAAAAACATTCTGACCACACAGTATTCATTAAATGTGATGTTAGGTGTCATGACAGATACAAAGATCAGAAAGATCTAGCCCTAGCCCTCAGATGCCCTTACACTCAGGGGTGGGGAAAAACAAATAAAAAAACCCACCCAGACACCCAAAAGAGTGAGCAAAGGTGGGAGCTGGAGTAGGAACCCATACCGGAAGCGTGCAGGCCTGGGGTTCTGAGACAGACGCCTAGATTTAGACAGTGGCTTCAGTGGAAGTTGGTGGAACCCTGCCCACCTGAATGTGGGCAAGGATCAGCCTCAATTTTTCCTACAGACCCTGCCCCCCAACCAGTGCCCAGTCACCCGGCTCCTCCCCCTGCCCTGTGTTCACTGGCTTGTTTCAACCTGTTACAACCTCCTCCCACTTGCCTGGCCTCCTGCCTCCCATTTCCTCCAAATTGTCCTCACTCTGTCTCTGGAGGGATCTTTCTAAAACACAGTTGAAATTCTTTGTCATTGTTCTCAAAAGCAGCTGATGGACTTACAGTTTCCTAGAGTCCCAGCCTGTGGTTCCTCATGGCCACCAAGACACTCAGCATCCTATCCTTGAGGTAGTTTTCCAACCCTGTCACACACCCCAGCAATGCGAGGCCTGGACTCACTTTTGCACAGTTTCAGCTCTGAAGGGTCACTTACGGTCCCTCCCCATCCTACAGAAATTCCCTTTGGAGATTGGGCCCAAATGAGGAACAAGGCCTACCTGGATTTCCTTGATCAAAATTAATGACTTCTCTCTTTACTTTCACAGCCCTTTCTTTACACCTGCTCTCCATTCTGCCTCATGTATACACTTGGTTACATGATGGGGTTTCAAATAAACTGATCTCAGAGGATAGAAGCTCTGCTTGACCCATCTCTACATCTCCCCCGGCTTTGAGCCACCCTGCACACACCGCAGGTGCCCATACATATGCACCCCATGAGGTTATCCTATCCTAACCCTTTATGTATTTGCTTTGAACCTTTTCTGAAGCATGCCTACTCTATGTTGGTCTTAGACATTTGTACACTCAGTCCAAAAGATACAGATTAGTTCCAGACAGTATCAAATCATCCTGTGTGGTATGAAACAATACCAAACATAGCATCATGCCACAGCCATGCAGGTTTCCCTAGAACATCTTTATCCTGCAGACACTTCATAATAAGGCCGCATTGTGTGTACACACCTAACACACCACTGTATTATGCATATGTGCTGGCAGCCCATCTACTTGTAACACACACACACACACACACACACACACACAAGGTCACTGAAACTTAGAAAATGCATACTTGATCTTCCCCTCCAGCTACAATCCTCTTTTTCTGCCCTAATAATTGTCTCTACTCCCTATCTAAAGTTTCTGGTTTTATCCCCCAAACTTTTTTTTCTAATTTTTTAAATTTGTTCTCTTTAGTTACACATGACAGTAGAATGCATTTTGGCAAATTATACAGACACAGAATATAACTTGTTCTGCTTAGGATCCCACTCTTGTGGTTCTACATGTTGCAGGTTTACCCTGGTCATGTATTCAAATTCAAGGCTAGGAAAATCATGTCTGAAAATTCTATTATCTTTCTTATTCTCCTCCTCCCTCCCATCCCTTCATTTTCCTTTGTCTAATCCAATGGATTTCTATTATTCCCCTCCCCAATCTCCCTTGTTGTGGGTTGGCATCCACAAATCAAAGAGAACATTTGGCCTTTGGTGTTTTGGGATTGGCTTATTTCACTTAGCAGGCTATTCCCCAGTTCCATCCATTTACTGGCAAATGCCATTATTTCATTCTTCTTTATGGCTGAGGAATATTCCATTGTGTATGTGAACTGCATATTCTTCATCCATTCTGTCGAAGGACACCTAGGTTATTTTCATAGCTTGGCTATTGTCCATAGCTTATGCTATAAACATGGATGTGGCTATGTCACTGTAGTATGCTGTTTTTAAGTCCTTTGGGTATAGACCTAGGAGTGGGATAACTGGGTTAAATGGTGGTTCCATTCTAAGTCTTCTAAGGAATTTCCATACTGTTTTCCAGAGTGCCAACCTTTTTATAATGAACTGTATCACAGAACGATCTAACACTAGGATAACCACTACCCTGGAAAAGAGAGTTATATTTTAGGAAGTACTGGGGATTGAACCTCTGCTTGCCTAGCCTTAGAACATGTTAGGCAAGCATTATGCCACTGAGCTACATCCCCAGCCTGTTTATTTTGAGACAGGGTCTTGCTAAGTTGCACAGGCTGGCCTCAAACATGCCATCCTCCTGCCTCAGTCTTCTGAATAGCTGAGATTACAGGCGTGAGATCTCACCAGCACCCTGGAACCTCTCCAATTTGTTTTTTATCCCAATAGCTCCATCAAAACAGCTCTGGACAGGGTCACTAGCTTCTTGAATCTTGTCAGATCTGTCTTTACCTTCCTTGATTAGCAGCATTGGATACACCTGATCATTGTCTTGCCCTCCACCCTTTCTTCCTTGGCTTCTAGAATAGCATCCTCTTTAATTTCTTCTCTTTGGCCACTCTTCAAACTCCTTTTTCCTTTCTTTCATCTTTCTTGCGTGAATTGCCCTCAACAGACCTTGTCTTCTTTCTCTGTACCCACTACATAGGTGAGATCCACTCGTCCATGACACCAATATTACCTAGACTCTGATGACCTCCCACATTTATGTCTCAAGTCCAGATGTCTCTGCTGAACTCCAGATTCCTGAGTCAACTGCCTACTCACTCTCTACTCAGATGACAAATTTGCATCCCAAACTTATTGTCTCAAATGGAGTCCTTGGTTCCTGTGGCACCACACCAAGTCAGCTCCACCCACAACCAGCCACAACTTGGAAAATGGCAACTCTTATTTTCCAGTTGCTTGAGCCAGCAACTGTGAGATTTTCAGTATGTGCTCTCCTCTTCTCATACCTACATCTAACCCATAAGCAATCCAGCCAGCTCTTCAAATGATAGCCGTAATCCAACTACCTCTCACCTCCTCCACCTTAGTCCGTGAGTCCATTCTCCCCTACCTGGATCCACGAGAGCCTCTTACAATGAAGGTGTGCCTCTCTGCTTCCACTCTTACCAGCACCTTCTCTAGCATTCCATTTTCCACCCAAATTCCATTTTCTAGATAACTCCTTTAAAAAGAAGCCACTTCATGTTACTTCTCTGTTCCAAACCAGCTTCCCATCTTATTCATAGAAAAATCCAAAATCATTACAGTAATATAAGTAAGCCCCGACAATCTGCCCCCCACTTCCTTTTTGGCATCATCTCCTACCACTCTCCCTGGCTCTCACTGTGCTCTAGCCACTCCGGTCTCCTTGATATTCCTCAAATGAGCCCGTCATGTTCCCATGTCACTCCCACCCCAGGGCCCTTACATGGCTTGATCCTTTACCCCCTTGAGAAGTCTCTTTGTGAGAGAAGCCTTCCCTCAGCACCTTATACAATAGCAAAGCCACCCCAGCTGCCACCCTCTATTCCCCTTGTCCCATCTTCTCTTCCTTCAGACAGTCACCTATCATCACCTAACATATTTTTGTTTGTTTGCTTGCTTACTATTTTTCTCTCCTTCAAGAATGTAAGCTCCATGAGGGCAGGGACTTTGTTTGGATCACTCTGCACCTGATACAGTGCCTGACCATAGTAAATGCTCGACAGATATTTATCAGATGATTGAAAAAATTAATTCCCAGCATCAACCTACAGTCCATTTGTAAGTAGGTCACTATTCACACACATGCTCCTAGAGGACTGAAAGTTTAATTAGGACGTTCTTGGTTTGCCAAATTCATTTGGCAAACTTCTGTCCCTGGGGTTATTCATTCCTTACTTGTAATTTTATGCCAGGTGCATTGATTTTTTTAAAATCTAGTTCCAGTTGGAAATGTATTATTATCAAGCCACTGAAACTATTTCTTTATTGGTAGACATATTTAGTTAAAGTTGGGTATTTTTCTTGCCATTTAAATAGATGCAGAACTGCCAACCAATGAACTTTGGAAGGAAGGGTGAAGCAAGAGGAGGACAGTGATCTCCAGGTGTCCACATGCCTCATCATTGTGTCTGTGAAGTCACAGTGCACTTGTCATTTGTTCCTTTGAAGTCACTGGAAAAGTGACAAACTCTGCCAGATCAATGTGAACCACAAAGGCAGGACAAACACCAAATCAGTTTCCTCACATTCACTTCTTCTGCCTTGCCGTTGAACTTAGGGGCCAGGATATATGGGAATGATAAAGAACTCACTCCTGGGTTGGGGCTATAGCTCAGTGACAGAGTGCTTGCCTAGCATGTGTGAGGCACTGGGTTTGATCCTTAGCACAGCATGAAAATAAACAAATAAAATAAAGGCATGCTGTCCATACACAAATACAAAAATTTTTTTTTTTAAAAAAGAACTTACTACCCATCTATGGGCTTCCTCCTCTGCTTACAGCTTCCCTTGATTATATTAGCAATTTTAAATGTCCTTGGGTCATGGGCCCCTTGCAGAGCTGTGGACCATTGTTTCCTGGGTTACTACTGTAACAAAGTACCATAAACTGAATGGCTTTGAACTATAGAAATGCATGGACTCACAGTTCTGGAGGCTGGAAGTCTAAAGTCAAAGTACCAGTAGGCCATTCATCTTCTGAAACTTTCCTTGCCTCCTCCAGCTTCTGGTGACCCATGTGTTCCTCAGCTTGTGGAGTCTTTGTCTTACCTCTGTATGTTTCCATCTCTGAATCCAAATTAACCCCTTTTTATAGCCTAATGGCCTCATTTTAACTTCATTACTTCTATAAAGACCTTATTTCCAAACAAGGGCACATTCTGAGTTTCTGGTGGTTTAACATCATTTTTGAGAAACACAATTCAACCCATAATAACTATTTTTCTTAAAATGGTATGTTTTGCATTCAATCTTGGGGCATTTATAGACCCCTGGAAACTTGTCCTCTGAGACACTAGCTTTTATTAACTATGTGTTTTTGAGCAAACCATAACTCTGCGCCGAGTCCTCAACTCTAACAGGAACAGAGCCCTCCTATCAGAGTGCAATGGAGAGCCAAAGAGATTGTATGTAAATTGCAAAGGGATAAACTATCATAAAAGAGCTATCCATGCTGAACTAGGGCCCAAAGCTTGTGGTGTAGGAGTTTCATTTTTTACCGTGACACTTTATCAGTAAGAAATTTTTGAGCATAGAAACTACTTCCTTCCTTATCGATTGTGTAAATGTGCAACTAAATTTTAAAACTGAATAAAGTGAAACAAACAGTATGTTTTACACTCAACTTGTAGAGGATTATCTTCTGAATGCTGATGAATCTTGATGATGTCATACAAATAACTTCATGCACAAAGTACATTCAGAAAGAGAAGAGGGTTCATCATTAACAATAGTGAACGTAACTCCATATTTCAAATTAGTCTTCACGGTAATTTTGTATTTTTACTGATGTCCTGGGCAGATATGATTAGTTTGCCATTGCTTTTAACCTCATGTGGCAGATGAAGACTTTCGTCCTAGGAGAAGTGTCCCCATCTCAGTCATTTTGGGGGTTGCTCACTGATGCTCACATTAGAATTAGATTTGATCTTTGTGGAAATCTTCTAAAGTCACCTGTCCATTTTGTGAAATCTATTTAGTTCAAACTGAATGGAATGTGCCATAGAGTCACTTAAAGAGGCACACTGAAATGAAAGCGTTTTCCAAGGCTTGACAACCAAACCCACCGGTGGGACTTCCTCAGCCCCTCTACTGTGGATCCCTGACTCATCCGTAAGCCAGCCCAGACAGGACCATCCAACACTGGCATGGAGTGTTCATCTTTATCTTTGCACAATTTGCTTCTGGCTTTTTAGATTACCTATACATAAGTATTGAAGTCCTAATATTTTCTCTCTACCCTCTGAGGGACTGTTTCATGTTTCCACGTTGGAAACCACAGGCCTCTCCTCCCTCAAGTGTATGTTGATATGATAAGAGCACCTGTTTAGTAACTTCAGAAGCCCAAAGAGTAAGGTTCTGGGCAGAGGAAATAGGGACAAGACTAGAGGAAGTAGGGTAGGTTTTTCTCATTTCTGATTCATTCAAAGAATAGGCATAAAAATATAAGAGCCTATTTTTCTAGAGGGATTGATGCTACTCCATCAAGAAAAGAGGCCAGAAGCTGACCATAATGCGGAGACTCTGGGCACAAGAATTGTTTAAGGACCCAGTGGTACAGTACAGCTCAGAGCTCAGGGGAGGATCTGCTTCCCTTCCTCTGCCTGGAACTCAGTACCATGGCACCTAGGACTGGAGGGCTCAGGGGTACCTAGAACCAACAGCCCCAGTAGGCATCAGAAGAGTATTATGATGGTGAATGAATGGGCAGAAAATGCAAAGAAGGGTCAGATGTAAGAGAAATAACAGGAGAAAAGTCATATAATGGCTAAGTGAGGAGCACACCCCTGAAAACTTCTAAGAATTCCTGGAAAATACTTGAGGAAACATCATAGGAAGATGTCCAAAGATGTCTGCATCCTAACCTCCAGCACCTGTGAATAAGTTAGGTTTTGTGGCGAGGGAACAGATAGAGTTATGGTCATTAACCAACTGGCCTTAAAATAGGAATATCGTCCTAGATTGCCTGGGTGGGTCCATCATAATCACAATGATCATTACATGGGAAACAGGGAGGCAGAAGAGTCAGTCAGAGTGAGGCAATGTGAGAAAGACTCTGCCCGCCATTGCTGGCTTTGAAGATGGAAGGGGCCATGCATCAGGGCATGCAGGCTGTCTCTAGAAGCTGGATAAGGAAAGAAAACAGATTCTCTTCTAGAACATGCAGAAAGAAATGCAACTCTGTGACCCCTTGATTTTAGCTCAAGGAGACCTGACTTTCAGAACTATAAGATAACCACTAATTATTTGGTAATTTGGTTAAAAGAGCAATGGGAAACTAATACAGGAGGTTTGTGGTGGTAGCCATTTTTCTCCTCTGAGAGGTGACATAATGGAATGATGACATAGCAGAAGAAGAAACAGTACCTGGTGTCTGAATCCCAGTTTGATATCTGTTAATTCTGCTGGGACCCAGTAGAGTTCTGCCAGAGGAAGACCTCCTTATGGACTTTTTAAGTGTGGCCCAGAATGAAGCCATCATGCCATCTGGCTAGGACAGCCAATTTTGGGTTGGGGTAGGTATTTGTTCTTTCAAACCTTATGTTAGCCATGCAAAGCTGTCTTTCTGTTTGACCTCTATGGAGCCTATAGCCACAATTAAATTCATTTTTCATCCGTGGGCTGTTAAGTCCTAGTTTTCTAAGCCTGTACAATTTGCCAGAGTTTCCAAGGGTTCTAATTGCTTGTTAGAACCCTATTGTCTTTGACAACTGTGACCTTTTGGGATTCCAAGTCTGTCATCCAGAATACTATAAATGTGACAGATAGGCTACCAATGTCCTCCAATTCATTAGACAGTTGAAAATGTTCAGCAGGTAGGACGATCCTGCCTCAGACCTCCAGGATATTGTCCACCCAGTATGTTAACACTGACACCATCATCTAGCACTCCTTAATACAATCCTTCCTGGGATATGAATCCATCATTGCTACCATTCTCCAGTCTATGTTCTCCATCTTGGCCACCAAGATATCACAGTAGAATTTATCTAACATTAAAATCTAAATATATTATGTTTAAAAAAGTCCCCATTCATACCAGTCTTACAGTCACACCAAACAAGAAAATTAGACTGAGATAGTTTGTTAATAGTGAACCCATGATAATTCCTAGTGATCACAGGTTTTTCTTTTGAGAATTTACAAACCATTTAAGGGGAGATCTTAGTCCTTATCCCAGAATAAAAGTTAAGCTCACCAGATGGTACTTTGCAGACTCTGCCTTCTTCCCTCTTCCAAAGAACTGGAATACCTTCTCCCTTCTCCACTCCTCTAATTCTGGTCCCTTTCTCCAGAATTCTTCTAGAATCACTACCAGAAGTTCAGTGTTCTTGCCTGTGTATTCCCTCAGCATCTAGGCGCTGCTCCTCCCAGACAGGAAACCTAAAGTCACAAGGAACAGCAAGGTGTTCTCCTTACAACCCTCCCACCTGGCTAGGGTTTCTGTCTCCTCCTTGCCAGTGTGATTAGCCTTTCTGGGATACGATGGAAAAAATTCACTTTGATAGAGGAAGTAGGGGCAAAATGATTCAATCTTGAGTCAACGATCCTATGTATAAGACTCTTGCTCTTATCCCTTTACCTGGAGATGAGAAATTTCAAGAACCCTGGAGAAGGTTGAACCTACCAAGGGGGCAGAAAGGACTTTGTAGAAGGAGGCAGCTAAGTCCTCCTCACAGAACTCATCAACCAAGCCCATAGCCACCATGGAAGAGAATTGAGAGGAGAAGTCTTCAGAGAATAACAGCATCCCCATTCATTATAGCCATGTGAGTGAGCACTTAAGGACAGCCCTGCTTCCCAATGGATAGTCCCTGACCCAACATTCAAGTGTGTATATGGGGGCAGAGAAGTGTCCACATCTCTTAGGAGTGTGTCTACTAAAGAAGGAATCGACACAATGGATATTAATGGCTGAGACTTTCAGACAGATGTAGGGTAAGTTGTATAGATTTATTGAGAAATCTACCTCATTCCCTCATAATTCCCCATATGATCATCAATCAATCAATTAGCTGAATTTTCAAATGATCAATCTCCTGGGTGGCTCTTTTTGAATGGAAGCTTTTAATTCTTAAGATACAAAAATTCCTTATGACATAAATATACCCTAGAGCTCTTTTCTTTGGTAGCACCCAGCAAAAACCACTTACTCCATGCTATTCTGGGAACTTTACATTCATTAACTCTTCACAATAAGTGGGTGAAGCTGATGCTATTCACATCCCCCTTGTATAGGGATAGGAGGACACTGGGACCCAGAGATATGAAGTAACTTGGTCAAACTCACACAGCTAGAAGATACAGTGCTGCTGATTGACCCCAGGCAGATCGACTGTAGAACTCAGCAATAAAGCGATTATGAAACTGGCCCAATTTTCTAACCCTTCTTTATCTATGCTCAGAACCCTGTCACCAATGTGAGAACAATCCTGGCTAGCCCGCTGGGAGATGAGAAACCACAGGGAATGCAGCCAAGTCATGCCATCCAAGGCCATCCTACCCCAGCCAGCCCCAGCCAAATTCCCAGCAGACCACAGACGTACAAGCACGCCCAGACAAGAGCTGCAGAACCACCCAGAGAACCCACAGACCCGTGCAAAATCATCAATGATTGCTGCTCCAAGCAACTGAATCTGAGGGTAGTTTGTTACACACCCATAGAAAACTGGTACAAACACATGCTGGGTCACTACTACACTATTTTCCTTGTGAAGACACCGGCTTCACTGCACTCCAGGATTCTCCAGGAATGGACAGATCCAGCTATGCAGGGCCTTTTCTTGGGGCTACCCACATCTCTCTTCATCGCTGTCTTGCCCAGCCCTACCAGCTCATGAAGGCAGTTAAAAGTGTTCCTCACCTTGAGTCCCTCATTTTTTCTGGATTTGAAAAGAAAGCAGGGTGTTTGAACTCGTTTATCTTTTTTGAGCTCTTCGCCTATCTGTCCATCATTTAGAAGCTAAGTTGGAATTTGTCAAAGTGAATGGTGCCAACCTAATAGAAGTAGGGTAATAAGGGAGAAACAAGATAGTGCTGCAAGTCAGCACCTCACATCTTCGGTCTTTCCCTTCTCGCTGGCTGGACTTCTCAGCATGAATGGGGACCAGAAGTCCCTGAAGGTATGCTCCTGCTTTTGCCATCTGATCCCCAAATGAAACCTTGCAAAACGGAACTGCCTCTGCCTGTCAGGACTCAGAGGGGCAGCAAGCTGTACCTCCATAGGAGCCCCAAATGCTAAATTCAAATTAAAAAGGAATTTGGAAACATGTTCCACAGAGGGGAAGCCTTCTGGGGCATTCCTGCCAGGGGCCTCCAGCTATGGAGCTCCCAAGGAAGTGGAGTGTCTGAGGCCTAGTGCAGTAGATATTTCAAAGGGGCCTCAGCGGGTGGGAGAGAAACTCACTCTGAAGGCATCCTGAGGGATGTGGATCACAGTCTGCTAACAACAGTATTGGAAATCTTCCCCCCAAAAGAAAAAGACTCATAAAAGATAATTGTTTTTCTATCAGAGTATTTCAAAACTTTTTTTTTTTTTGCTATTAGGCATTCAATAAATGCTAAATGATGCTAATTCTCCTAGCACTTCTTACTTTATGAGTGAAGCTGGGATTGTGTAGGTTCATTACTTAAAAGGCCAATAGCTAAGTGACCTAGGTTGGTGAAGAGAAACCAAAAGTCCCCAGGGCAGATTCAGCCTTACTGTGCCATTAAACACCCACCACCCCTCACTCATTACACTTCCACAACAATAGTTTAGTTTTAATTTCTTTTCCTTGTATTTCATAGCCTTAAGGGAAAATGTCCTGTGACAATTCTGTAATAGTAAGACAATTACTGGTGACTCAGGGCTCCCTGCTGCCTCTCCATGCTCTACAGCTGAGGAGCAGGCAGGGCTGTGCTTCCCATGTAGGAATGACTTGGTTTGTGAATTAGAAAAATCAAAATCAAAAGGAATCTTTACCTTAAAAAAAATAAATGCCTACTTCAGATGAAAACTCAGCTCAAGGATTCTGCTTCAGGCATGAGTCCCTAAGGAGACCTTTCAAACAGGCTCAGAAATGTTTCAAGGGGTGACTCGCCCATCTAAGCCCCCACCACCCACAGGATTTGGGCAATCAAAGAGGATCTCCACCCTGGATTCCCAAAGTCTGATTTATTCTCTTTCTCTCCATCCAAATCCCGCCCCTTTTACTTTTGCCATGATGGAGGAGGGGCAGTAGAACTATGTGCTCATATGTGCAAAAGCCCTATCTTGTTCATCTTTGTAACTCACACAACTAAACCAAGCCTGAGTTAGAATGAGCAAAGTTAAAGATACCCTAGAGTAAAGAATGTGGACACTCCCAAATTCCCAGTGGACTCTGTTCCAAAGCACTTTGTAGATTGGTAGCTTAAAAACTTGGGAAGTACTTTTTCCCCAGAAGCATAAAGTTCCCATAGAGTCTAAATTATCAGACTGAGCTACAAAACTTTAGCCTAGGAAAAATAATCCAATAATGCACCCCAAGTAGAGAACATTGCTATTACATCACTTCCTCCTAAACAGCCACTTAAAATGCTGTTTTCATGAGAAAATGTATTCTACTCAGGGTGGCAGAAACAGCCTTCCACCTCCCCCAACACCCAGAGTGAGCTGGCCTTTGAACAAATAGAGGAAGACAAAGGGGGAGTTAATGCTGGTGAGACCAGAAATACCCCTGGCCTGGCAGGGTGGGGTTTGCAAGGAGAATGCCATGGACAGAAACTTCTGGATTCCAAGAATGCTACCCTGAAGTACCTCTCTGCTTTTACATAACATGTTCTGCAAATCTCTAATTCAAACACTTGTCTTAAGTGTTCTAAATTAGGAAATAAAAGGCAGTTGCTTGAAGGGGAACTTGGAGAAGGGAAGAATTTCTGGATTCTGGGTCATAAATTGAGCTAAGGACGTCCTATGTTCACCTACGATGGCCCTCTTGATTTTCGTTCCTTGGTTCCCTGCCTGATACAACCACTGATGCTAATAAAAATTCCAACTTCAGATTGACAATGTCAGTTTAAAGTTGGGAGCGAGGCAAGGATGCTGGAGAGTAGCTGCTCAAACGCCAGACCATGTCCTGTTCATCTCCAGTCCACTCGGTATTCAGCACAAAATTCATCAACTAATAAATACAATTAAAGGAAGGGCTTGAATTTTTCAGTGTAGAAGCAAAATGTGTGGGCTTTGGAGTCAAACTGCTCATTTTTCCTCCCTAGGTACAGGACTAGGGCCAACTGCTGAATCTCCATGGGCTTCAGGTTCTCTCACCTGGAAAAGGGGCCATGACAGCACCTTCCTCCTAGGTGCTATGGGGATAAAATGCTTTCCCATCAGTGAAATACAGAGTGCTGTGCTTGCAATAGTTAGCACTGTTATTATTATCCCTACCATCATTTAGCTAGTTGTCTAGTAGTTTGCCCTCAAATTAGTTCCTCAGGGAACCTGGCAAACACGAGAGTTGCTTGGTGTAGTGCGTTGAATTGTGACTCCCAGAAGATACATCTACGCAGAAGCTCATGTGGAATCAGTGGCAGACGCCACTGATTAAAGCAAGACCCTGGAAAAGATTTATCCTGGATTAGGATGGGCCATAAATCCCAAGTTGTAGAACAGACTAAAAAGAAAAGCCAGACACACAGGAAAGAAGGCCATGTGAAGACAGAGCCAGAGGTGACAGTCAAGCTGCCACAGGCCCAAGAACACCAGGAGCCACTGGAGGGTGCAGGGGCAAGGGAGGAAGGATTCTTCTCCAGAGGCTTTGGAGGGAGTGTGGGTGACCCTGTTGACCCCTGCACTGTTGACTTCTGGCCTCCAGAACTTGGGTTAAGACACTCAGTTTGTGGGAATCTGCAAGAAAATTACAGAGTTGGGGACAGATGATTCTGAACAACCTAGATTTAGTGAGGGAAACAAGCCAAAATGTGGAGTGGTGATTATCACGCGTCTCCTTTTCTTAGATTGTGCTCTGCAGGGAAAGTTCTCCTCAGCAAGTTGCAATCGCTGGCTTCAGGGACTGGAAAGTTCGGGCCAGCCCATCCCATCCATTTCCAGCCAAGAGTGTCTGCTGGGAATCTTGAAAATAGCCTGCATCTTCCCACAAAGAACGAAGTGAAAACAGTAAGTGTGCCATAAGAACCTGGGTACAGTTGGCTGCAACCTGGCACCAAATAAATGGGCAGGCAGGCCATGAGGTGCTCAGTGCCCCTCTAGAACATGCACCCACATGATCCGCACGGGCTTCCTGCACCCCTCTGTGAAGGTCGAAGGAGTCACTATCCAAGACGATGAGCAAAGGAAAGATACCAAGTTGTTAAGAGATCAACATAATTGTATATTTCTCCTATCTCTACCAGTTCTAGAAATCTATCTATGAATCAGATTTCCTTTTGAGTGAAAAATATATATATACAAGTCATTACAAGACGCTCCTAAGCCTTTGGAATTTTAACGGAGTCGTGGAAGAGTCGAATCCGCTGATGTTCAGGGAAATGGTTTTTCATTCTCTTCCTCTCTTAGAGAAAACCAGCATCAGATAGAGCAGCAGCAGTCAGAAAGGGTGACTTTTTTGGAGCAAAGGCATTAGACAAGATGACACATCCTGACAGGTTCAGCAAATAGTGAACACTGTGCCAATCAGCAGATCATTTCTGGGTGTTTGCAACAGAGGAAAGATTGCGAGTCACACAGTATTTCAAAGACAGGTCACAATTATTCCATGTGTCATCTTCTAATGTGAAGGTCAAGAAAGAGGAGAGGCGGGTGGAGGCAGGAAGCGACAAGCAAGCAAGGAGACCTCTGTGCAGGCAAATTAACCAAGCAGGTCTTGCTTCCTATTTGCCAGCACTACCCAGGGAACTGTGTAATTGCTGGCTTTATTGACATCTGAGGCTCTCGCCTCACAGGTAACCTGCACCTCATTAGCCCCTAAGTCCTTTGTAACTTGTGAAAGTCACTTCTTCCCCAGCTCAATCAAGATTTTCTTTTTGCCCCTTACGTGGTACACAATTTTTTTCCTGTAAGAAAAGGGTTGCAGTCAAGAAGCCGGTGAGGAAATTCAGAGGAGGAAACCACAGATTCTGGATCCCAGAATATGCAGAAGTGGACTCCACTGTTTAACTGAAAAGAATTCTAGAACACTGAAAATACATTCAAAAGGAAAAGGAATAATTCTGAAACCAAATGGAATCAAAAGATTTTTGTCATTATTTGTCATTTGTTTTTCTCTATTAGGAAACAAAACTGAGGAGGAGGGGAGGGAAGAAAGGGAGAGAGAAAAAGAGCCCCCACATAAATCATCTGAGAGGCTTTTAAAAATATGTAAATGCTTAATTATCTCCATTCTCCATCAAAGAGCTTTTCTGAAGAAGGGATACATTTTTAGCATTCAAAATAAAAATAATGCACTCACGATGCACACTCAATCACATATATTTGTGCACACACGTACTTGAACGATTTTCAACCTTCAAAGAGAGCCATGCAAATGTAATTGACAGGATAATTTTTAAGCAAATTACTTGGTGAGTTCAACGTGTTTTCCTCTTGTTGGGGTGGGGGTCACTATACACGATGTACAAATATGCTAACTAAAAAAATAAAGACCTTCTTCCTTCCTGTCCAAGAATGTCAAGCCAGCCCATTAGGGTTGTGACAATGGCAAATGTTGAGCACACACAATCGCATTGAGAATCTGCTGACCGATTATTGCCGACATTCCCTGGTTTCATCAGATCTGTCACTTTGCACGGGAACCGAGAGGTGGAAATAGGGCAGGAGTTCATTCACCAGGAGAGAAGTAGTCTCTGCTTAAGTTGGGATAAGGACTCTTTTCTTGCAATTGCCGGGCTCTTGGGACCCTCCTGCCCAGGTACACAACAAGGGCTTAGTTATTTGTGTCCAGATTTAGAGGCTTCTCCCAAAATGGAAGAGATGAGTGGAGCCAGAGAATAGAGATGATTAGAGATCAGAGGCTTAGCTGGGCACAGAAGCAAGCTAAGAGGAGTCATTAGAGAAGAAGGGTCTATTTAAACACCCACGCAGTGCACACATTTAACATTTTGTGCAATGTTTGAACAGTCGGTCTGTATACAAATGCATGCTAAAAACAGGAAAGAAAAAAACATACCCAAGTAGACGATCTCTTATTAAAAGTACATATATCTTGCTAATCAGAAGCCACACCTTAACCCTGATACTTGAGCGATTATGTTGCCACAGTAAATAAACAGTAAGAAGTAAACCAGTTGTAACAAATCAAGCCACACACACAAATCATTCCAGACCCTGTTTCTTGCTTCCTGACATATTACTGTACACAGTGCTGCCTTTGGGTCCTGCATTCTTACATCCCTTTGAATGCTCATCAGACTATTAATTTAAAAACTCAGAAGCTTCATCTGCTCCTCAAATCATCATAACCTGTTTTTGGATTTTGGAAAAGACAGGAAGACTAACCCAGACTTGGGTGGGAACCATTTTTGGAATAGTAGCTGGTGCTTGTTCACATCTGGATTAGGTTTAAAAATGATAACATTATGATGATGAACACCAGAGAGCCTCATCTGCATATAAATAGGCCTAATCAGAAATGCAAATTGCAATCAGGAGAAATTTTTTAAAAGCTGTGATAGCTGTGTGATTGTGCAGATAAGGGAAGGTCAATGCTTGTATTGTTACAGCAGTTAAATGCCTCCCAGCCTGCCCAGAGCCTTCTTTTGAATGGGGCACATGGAAAATACAAATTATCTATCAATCTGCCCCTAGACCTGGATGGAGCCCTGGATAACTTAGTTTTCCTTAACTAGAACCTTGAGCTGACCATACATCAACCCTATTCCAGTAAAAGACAACCAAACCTCTTTTACACACCTCCTAATGAATACACAGAATAGAAAATATACTTGCATTTAAATACCCTCCAAACAGATCTCCTTTCAGCCTGACTTCCCACTGAGTCAGAAATTAAGGGATGAAGAATAAAATGTATGACTAATAGAACATTTTTTCTGATACATTTCATTGCTGGTCTGAGTGGATACAGCAAAATGATATGCATTCCCTCTCCTCCCCCAATTTCCCAAATACCAAAGAAAGCGTACAATTAAAAAGAAAACACTAGTGTTTCAACAGATTACTTAATCCTGAATTGCATTTGTTTTCTTCTCAAGCAAAGCACAAAAAATGAACATCTCAGAAACATCGGAAGGCTGAAAACAGCCCAATTGTTACAAGGTCCTGTCATTCCTTGGGTTATGTTATCTTTCAAAAACATCCTCTCTCTGTGTCCCCCTCCCCCGCTGGTTTCTTCTCTCTCAAAAGGAAATGTGTTTTGCAATCAGGTTTTCTCAGGTTTGGAGAGAAATTGCATAAAAACTCTTTATTATCCCTCTAATGGCGCTTTCACAAAGCACTAATGAGTCAAGAGCGCCATCTTGTGTCCTACCTCGGAATCTTAAACAGCGTTTTCACAGGATGCATGTCAAAGAGGGGAGGGTCTCCATCCCCCAGTTCAATGGCTGTGATCCCCAAGGACCAGACGTCACAGCGAGCGTCATAGGAAGAGTCATACTGCTGCTCACAAGCAATAACCTAGGAGACAAAATCAGGAAAAAATACATCAACCCCTGCCACCGCCAATGTCCTAAAATGTCCCTTGGATGATTCAGCCCCCTTCTCAGTTCCCTTAGCTGCAAACATTAAATTCAAGTGATAATAAGATATATATGTATTCCAAGACTTATCATTTGACTGATTTGTCATCTGATATGTTCATCAACTTTTAAAATTTTTCAGTTCAGTTCAAAAAAACATGCATTGAACAATCCAAGTACCAAAAATAAAAAATAAAAAAGTGCAAGGGGAGGCCCAGAATGGATTCCACACAATGGCCACACTGTTATCCTTTAATGGAAAAAATTTCACCCTTTACCTCTTTACCAACTACTGAATTCAACAAGAAACAGTTGTCTTCAAAGATGTTTGACCAGTGCACAACATCCCCAGCAGGGTAAATCGCCCAGCAGAAAGCAGTTGAATGACTGAAATAGTTAATGTAAAGCAGAAACAAAGCTGGGTGCATGGTGGCTCACGCCTGTAATCCCAGCACTTTGGGAGGCTGAGACAGGAGAATCTCAAGTTCAAAGCCAGCCTCAGCAACAGCGAGGTACTAAGTAACTCAGTGAGACCCTGTCTCTACATAAAACACAAAATAGGGCTGGGGATGTGGCTCAGTGGTGGAGTACCCCCAAGTTCAATGCCCAGTACCCCCCCCAAAAAAAACAGAAAAAGCAGAAAGCAATGCACTGCTCCTATTCCCCTTTTCTAGGAATATCTGGCCCCTCTTCAAACCCCAACATCTGATTTGCAGCTGCCTCTATAGTTATGGGTCTGACTGGGTACGGAAGCAGCAGAATCAGAAAATGATCCTGGGCTCATCACTGGGTTGGGGAGCATGGACCCCTGTAGAGGAATCTGTTTCTGTTGACTTTCTGAGTCAGACAGGAAAAGGCCCTACACTCAGACTATTGCAGCAGGCATAGGAGAAAGTGAGAGAGATCAAAGGACATGGAGGGTGCTCCCATCTGACCAGGAATCTGCTTTCCAGAATCCCCCTTAACTATGTGCAGGTGGAAAACTGATGTGCCGTGATCAGACAGACCAGGCTGCTGGGGCTTCCCTCTCAGCCCATTGCAACGTCTTTGGCATTTGCTTTGAATGAGATTGGACAGTTGACTCTGGTGAACAGAGGAGTGGCAGATCTGGTTTATGTGTTAGTGGGATCACCCTGGCTGCTGTGCTGGGGGTGAATTGAAATGGGACATGAGAGGAAGATGAAAACCAGTTAAAAATACTACAGCAGCAATCCAGGTGTGACATGGTGACAATCCCAGATTGTGGATACAATTTTGAAGGTAGAGTCAACTGGATTGGTAGAATGGGACATATAAGAAAGAGGAATTGAGGAGGACTCCAAAGTGTTTGACCTGAGCTGCTTCCAGAACTGGCATTTTCTGAGATGGAGAAGAGAAAAGAGGAAACAGGTTTGGGGTGCAAAGCTGGAGCTTTAAGTCTGAGATACCTGGGAGACAATCAAATGGAGAAGTTGATGTTAAGATTCATACTGGACTTCTGACTTAGAGAACTGGAAAGTAAGCTCTATGGGTCTAAAGGTGTACCCCAAAATTCATGTTTTGGAAATTTTAGTCCCCACTGCAATAGAATTGGGAGGCGGGGCCTTTGGGGAAATCTTTGGGTCGTGAGGCTGCGCTCATAAATGGATTAATACTGCAACACAGAGGGCTTGCGGCAATGGACAGCTCTCTTCCACCTTCCTCCACGTAGGGACACAATAAGAAGGCCCAGTCATATACCAGCACCTTCAGCTTGGATTTCCCAACTGTGGGAATACATTTCTCCTCTTTATAGATTACCCAGTCACAAATATTCAGCACAAAATGGACTAAGACTATAAGAGATGTGTGTTGTTTTAAGCCACTAAATTTTGGGTCTTGTTATGGCAATAAGAGAAAACCAGTGCACCTTGTGTCTTCCACATCCAGCTCTTTGAACTTGCAAGGCCTGGGGAAACGTGTTGGCCATCTGGCCCTAGAACCTTGTTCTCGTGCTCTTACAACTGCCCTTTACCCTCTCTTCTGGTTTCTCAACTGGAAAATGTTTTTCCATATATGTGCATTCTTGGCTTGGCCCCATCCCCTCTGTCCAAATAGAATGTCCTGTCATAGAATGTCCTGTCTGTCATACTTCCAACACATGATTCTCAAGTGTGCATTCCAGCTAAAGTTCAAGTAATTCCCATTTTGGAACCCGAGGCCATTTTATTGCCCCCAAGGACCTTACTTTCCTCACCCCAATCAGGTGACAACCTACACTATTTTATAAAAAGCTCTAGATAAGGCTGTTCAACACCTTTCCTTTCAGAAATGACATTTTCAGAAGTGTGAGACAAACATCATTTCAGAGTTATCAATCAGCAGACAGTTCACTGTTCTCATTCATGACACTGTGTTGGAAACAGTGAGAGAAAGAGAAATAGACTCTACCCTTCTCCCAACAGGCACTATACCCAGTTGGAATATAAAGTGCACTTCTAATAGTTAAATGACAGACCGTGACAACCATAAATGTCTTCAGTGTGTACTAACATGTCCAATAAAGGATACAGGTTCCAAATTCTCATGATATTAGAGGGAGACACTGCTGGATAAGCCCTCACAATGAAAATGTCCAATATCCACAGTATAACTCCCAGCGAGAAATTCAAATCAACGTCTAGCCATGTTGGGCATTCTAAGAATACATCCAAATGTGGGTCTGGGGACATCCTAACATTCTTTGAATGTTGTCATAGAATATTCAAAACATTTATCTGGTTTCAACTTCTCTTTACAGATAAGACACCATCTTCAGCTCAGTCTGATTAGTAGAAAAGCACTTGTCAGCCAAATTCTTCTCCCAAAACTCAGCTCCTCACGTATTCTTTAAGCTCAGCCTTGCAAAGCACTCACAGAAAACCACACAAATAGAATAATTCACAGATAATTATTTTGTAACCTTGAAACCATGGTATTAGGCCCTGAGGAGAGAAGTCACACATGCAATTTAATCGCCATCATAATTTCATGAAGTAGGTGCTATTCTCTCCTTTAGTTGCTGTGGAAACTGAGGCACAGCCAAGTTGAGCAGTTTACCCAGAGCCATGCAGCTAGGAGCTGTCATGCCAGAATGGGAACCCAGGCAGGAAGAGGGACTAGTGAAGAAGTCATCTCCATGCATTGAGTGCTACACATAATAGGGGCTATTCCATTAAAATTGTTAGCTTTGCTCTCATATTGTGACAAAACTAATGTCATTTTTTGAGGTTTTTGTCACCTACATCCCATCTCCTCAGAGGCGACTCCTCCTTTCAGGACTGTTCCTTTCCAGGAGTAAACATGGGGGTGCATGTGACGGGATTTGAAGATGCACTCTAAGAGGGTGCGTCTGACTGAAGGTCAATACCTCCACACTGAAGGTCAGCACATCCTAGACTTGCATTCTCCATCAACCTAACACCATGGTGTGCAATTATCTCTTTGCAAGAGATAAGAGAAAGGAGTACAACAGGTTCGTCTTAGCTCAGCATTCTCTTGGCCTCTAGGTAAAGGAAAGCTGAGTTAAGGATGCTGGAATGGTCAAATGGCATTGGATTCCTCTTCCCCCAGGAGAAGGCTTCACAAAGCACTCTGGAAATCAGTTGTTCTGATGCTCCACTGAGAAAGGACACCAGTGACAGCATGTGGGTATACTCCCCTGGAATCAGACTTTCTAGGTCTCCTATGTCATACTAGAGGGGTGGAGAGAAATGGGTTGCGATGGTGTTGACACCAGGCCGGGACCCAAACACCTCATCCTCTCTCGCCCTCCACCCTCATGAGGGGACATGCCCACAGCAAGTGTGTGTTCCCCTGACCTGCAGACTTGGCTGCCTTCCCAGCAGTGTGACTGGAGGTGGCAGCTATGGGAGGAGAGGGGAGAATAGGCATGAGAGGGAGTTTGAGGGAAGACCAGGAAGGACCTGGAGTGTGATTTCATAAGGGAGGTTAGGGGAAGGACACATCAGTCCTGGGTGACCATGAGAATGATAGTGCCATTTACAAAAACTGGAAAGTTGGAAGGAAAAGTCCGCTTGCCAGGCAGTTCCAATAGGGTCTGAGCCTCCCCCTGAGCAGGTGTAAACACATCCATCACTTGTGTTCTCAGGACCTGCAGAATGGCAGGGTGGGAATGAAGGGTCTCCACCATCCCTTCTGGCTCTAACACTCCATGACTTCACGGTTTCCAAGCAGGTGATCTTGGAGAAGGATCTCAAACCAAGAGGCTAACATCTCCTTGCACATCAGCTGCACTGAGTGGTAGATGGACACTGGAGGGGACTTCAGTGCAATACTTTGTAGAAGGTCTTAAGGTCTATGAAAAGATGCCAGCTGCTGGGCTAATGCCTCCGTTAAGGAAGACAAGTGCCAGGGACAGAGCAATTGTTTAGATGCTGCTTAATGGAGCATGTCCAAGCTCCTACCTTAAAACGCGAACTTACGGCTCTTCTGGTGCACTTAGACTTCCCTGTTGCTTATTTTAGGAAGAGGAAAGACACTAAGGCTGAGATTACTAGCAGTATCTATGCACTGGCAGCCTTCAAGCCCAATGCCAATAGCTATTTTACCCAGAGATGGGCTTAAGTTCCCCAAATGTTGGTCCCAACCACTTTGGCTTCCCAAAACTTCTTTCTGGTGAGGAGTGAGGACACAAAAACAAGTTTTCACTGATGGCTTAGCTCAAACTGGTCTTTGCAGCAAAGGCTAGCCGTCCCTGTCCTTGGATTGAAGGGACAATTCTTTTAGCTTTCTTCCCACTAACAAACTCCACAGCTGCAGACTCCTTAATGCGCCCCCAGTGACTCTGTACTGGCCCACAGAGGGGTCACCTCCTCTCTCCTCCTGCAGGAGCTGATGGGGGGAAATGCACCAACTGATAACACAGCCACTCAAACAAACCATCTTGCCTCCCTCAGCATGGTCAGCTGAGCTCTGAGGAAGATGGCAGACCCTGTCCTCAGTCATCAGCTGTCAGCAGCCCTTGGGGCCTGGAGAGACTTCCTCCTCTGCCAGAGAAAGAAGATTCTGAAGCCAGGCAATTCCATTTTGATTTTGCTGCTTTCTTCACTGGAAGATCTTTGGCAAAATATTTCATCTCTCTGCCCCTCCTCTGCTCATGCCAACTGAGCAACTCCCTTCTCATGGGCCTGTGAAAATACTAGTTATTCCTCTTTTTTTTTTTTTTTATGGTACCAAAATGTCAGTAGTAGCTATCAGTGGGTCTAGATAATATTTATTTTATTAACTTCTTGAAGATCTTTTGGATTTTCCAAAATGTCTATAGTGAGTATGAACTATTTTTTTTTTTTTTAAATATTTTTATTAGTTGTTGCTGGACATTTATTTAATCTATTTATTTATATGTGGTGCTGAGAATCGAACCCAGTGCCTCACGCATGCTAGGCAAGTGCTCTACCACTGAGCCACAACTCCAGCCCCGTGAGTATGAACTATTTTTATGATAAAAAGGGACAAGTTTTTTTTTTTCCATTTGTTTTTTGTCTTAAGAGTATAAATATTGAAAAGTTTGCCTTGACTCTCAAGGGTGGGTTTGACCGCTGTGATTCTAAGTCAGCAGGTTGAAATGCCTTGGTTATGGAAGTAGGTTTCCATGAGATTGATACAAGAAGAGTGCAAGGAATTCCCTTCCCAAGGAGAACCCGGAGAGACTTTCTATTGCATGCAACAGGCTTGGGTAGCACTTGTGCTTTCTCAGGCCACCACCATAATCCATGAAAAGCCCCAGGACTTCAGGTCCATTTCAACATTTCAATCTTTTTTTTTTTGGTACTGAGGATTAAACCCAAGAGCCCTTAACCACTGAGCCACATCCCCATTTAGAGATGGTCTCAACGAGTTGCTTAGCACCTCACTAAGCTGCTGAGGCTGACTTTGAACTCACAATCTTCCTTTCTCAGCCTCCCAAGCCGCTAGGATTACAGGTATGTGCCAGTACACTCAGCCTTCCATTTCAATCTTGACCAAGAGTAGGACTTATTGATGAGGCCCCCCAAGATAGGGGTGAGGGGTGCCCTCAGCCTCTTAGAGGAACACTTGTGCTCTCAGGACTTGAGCCTCTGTCATCTCAAGATCTCTCTATCTGAAATGAACATCTGGTTTTGACTAGGAATAAAAGGGATAGAAATAGTCCTGGATTCAGAAATCTAGATTTCTCCAAGATATTTCATTCAAATCGTTCATCAAATTATATATCAAAGAGCTGCTGGGCCAAAATTTCTTTCAATAACGTGATTTTAACCAATGTTTTAAAATAATTAATATTATAATACATTTTTCTCTCCTAAAGAAATAATTTACCAAATTCAAAATAGAAAAGGTCTTTTCAGATGTTATTATTTTGCCACTAATATTGTTAAAT
The DNA here is from genome assembly GCA_028644305.1 of Xerus rutilus. NCBI lineage: Eukaryota > Metazoa > Chordata > Mammalia > Rodentia > Sciuridae > Xerus > Xerus rutilus. The sequence goes on along the minus strand of CM053402.1, from coordinate 104,466,012 downwards.
ATCATTTTTAATGTAATTAGGTTTGGCTTCTATATTCTGGTTTCTCTCCTTACTAAAATTGATTGTGCAGTCCAAAGTAATAACCAAAGGTCGAGATTAAAATTTCATTCAAGTACACAGGCAAAATGCTGTTATCTCAAGAGCTAAATTCAGCTAAATAAGAGGCAAGGCAAATAGACCTAACGCTATTAATCCTTGGCTGACCTTGAGGCCCAATGTGCAGGCAATAGACTGGCAAATAAGATGGGCTGAGGTAGGTAGGTAAATGGAATTCTTAATTTTGCTTACACAATTCACCCAGCATAATTGATAAATGTTATTGATTGCAAGGATTTCTAAAATAGAACTTCTCTGGAATTGAAAATTGCAGTGATAAATATTCCAGTGGCAAAATTTTTTCATTGTTTTAGATGCAAACATCTTCAACTGCTACAAGCTGAGATACTTGAGTAAACAAGCCAAATCTCCTTCCTAGAACAAAACATAACCTCAAGGGAGGATATATCGGAGCTTCTAGGGTTGGTTTGTTTTTTTCTTCTTTTTGTTTTTTTATTTTTGTTTTTGTGTTTTTGCAAAAGGGAGGGGGACTAAATGAACTGGAATTGATTTTTCATTGTTGTTTCTTTCATAAAACTTAAATTAAAAATAGGATTGAGTCTATATTCTGTACACAGGGAAATTGCCAGAAATAATTTAAACCAGAATGTTCTCATGAACTTCCGAAAGGTCCCTAATTAAAATGTGGTGTTCTACAAGTCTTTTCCCAGGATTGTAATATTCAGCTTAAGCTTTTAGAGAAACAAATCCAGGTTTAAATTAAAAACCCAGGGAGTCAGTTCATGCAGTACCGATGCCCTCCACAGCCGATGGAGGATGCAGAGGACTTTCTGGATGTGAGGCCAGCCCACAGCTAATGTCTGCACCTAAGTTCCCCAAAGCCCTGAGGACACAGCACTCATCCTTGTGTGGCAAGTCCTTCTCAGGAGGAGAATGACACTCCCATCCTCCCATCCTCCCTGCCCTCCCCTGTGATAGGTAAGCCAGCAGGTCCAAAACTTGTGTCCTGCCCTTAAGACTCAATGGACTCTGGAAGCAGCACATTTGCTTGGAGGCCCAGTGCATGCTGCCCTCTCCTGGTCCATCAGCCCCTCACTGAATGCTGAAGGGACCTTAGGACTCATCCATTCAATCCCTTCATTTTAAGGAAAAGGAGACTGAGGTTCCTAGTGGAAAGTGAGTTGCAAAGTCACAGGGCTGATTCAAGACCAGAGTGGGAGCAAATTCCATGGCTCCTCATTGCCTTCTGGAGTGAGTCTTGTCCTTGGAATTTTTATATCATGAATGCAGGGGCCACCTCCAAAGAGATTCCATCCTTGGTGAATGCAGCCATACTAATTCCCACACTCCAAGCTTATAAGCCAGTCAATGTAAGCACTAGGCAGAGGGATTTCCTGCTGCTGCTCACTTGCCTGCCCCACCCTCCTCCTTCCTTGCTCCCCTTTGCCTCTGCCTGTTATGGCCCGCCTCCACCAGAACACCATCAAGGACAGAGTGAGGAGGGGCTCTCCAATTCAGGCCATTTTGTGGCCTATTAGGTCAGGTACTATTACTTCAGGTGAAAAGACAGATTCAGAAAGGTTAAGAAACTTGTCCAAGGTCACCCAGCAAATAGACAATAACACCTGAAGCATGAACTCACAAGAAGAAACTAGTGAGAAGAAAAAAATAAATGTTTTGTTTTGTTTTGTTTTTCTCCTTGATGCATCTGAAAAATAGGAAAGAAAGCAAATTAGACAGAATATCTGAATGTCCCTGCCAGGGCATGCCTCTTCATCTGCAAGTAGTGCCTGATTTCTGTCCTCACCCAGGCCCTTATCACCATGCAAATAAGGATGCCCTTGGGAATGTCATTCGTTCCTATCAGAGAGTATTCTGTTTAATTTTCTAAAACTAAAAATGGTGTGGAAAATCCCTGGGACAGAGGACAGCATCATAAACACTCATCTCCCCACCTCCACCAACTCCTGCGTCACCCTCTTCCAAGGCTCCTCTGGAGTCCCCTTCTTAACGCGGACTGCCACCTCTCCTGGCTTCCCCATGCAGTTTGCTTGGGCATGAATTTCCCTTTTGTGGGCTGAGCCTCTGTTCCCTGGACAGGCGAGGACCAGACTAGGTAATTTGGGACTCAAAGCTCAGGGACAGCGAGGGCCAACTCTGATGTTCCTTCAGCAAATGCTTCTGCTCCTGAAGGGAAAAGATGAAGAAGGGGAAACGGCAGGAGGGTGTGGGAGGACAGCCTGGAAAGTTCCGAGTGCTTGTGGAAACTGCTCCTTGACACTTACTGCTAAGCACTGCTCTGAGCCTCACGTGCTTCTGCTCATCTGGAGCCCTATACTTAGACCTGCCAAGAGGAGGGTGGTAGCATGTCACCACTGCCTACAGAGCTGCCCCCTACCTCCACGCTGACATGTGGATTATGACTCAACTTCCCCATCGAGCTGCAGCTGAAAGGGAAGCTATCACTGGAGCTGTGGAGAGAAAGTGGGCCTGCATCCCATCATCCACGCCTGCCATGGGCCCTTCACCATCCAGACTCCAGGGCTGAGTGGCACCTCTGGTCTTAGAAGGCAGAGCCCCTCTGTGAATGCAGGCAGGCCCAGCCCCAGAACTAGAAGGAGACAATCTATCTATTTCTTAGGACAGAGATTTCTGCTCTATATCCAGAACAAGAAAGGAAAGAATCTGTCAGACTATCAAAAGGCACCTGGAAGGACCAGGGAAAAGCAAAAGCTACAGAATCTTAGAGATGAACACTTCTAGAGAAAAGCACACAGGGCTTTTGGCCAAAGATATGAAGTTTTTTGTTTTTGTTTTTGGTACCAGGGATTGAAGAACCTCAGGATGCTTAACCACTGAGCAACATCCCCAGATTTTTTTTTTTTTTTTTAGTTTTTATTTTAAGACAGTGTCTTACTAAGTTGCTTAGGACCTCCCTAACTTGTTGAGGCTGGCTTTGAACTTGTGATCCTCCTGCCTCAGCCTCCAGAGCTGCTGGGATTACAGGCATGTGTGCCACCACTCCTGGCTCAAAGATCAAAAGTAAGAGATTCAAGATCCCTTTCTTGAATCTCTTGAGCTCCCAGGGCCTGGCAGATCTACCACTGAGCTATACTCCTAGCCCTGCCCACTCTTTTAAAAGAGGACCAGGTGGGCTGGGATGTAACTCAGTGGAGAGCACTTGCCTAGTATGTGCAGGGCCTGGGTGTAACCCTATCACTGAAAAATCAACTAAATAAAATAAAATAAGTAAAATATAAGAGGACCAGGTACCATGAACCCAAGCCATCATCATCTGTTCATCTTCCCAAGAGCTTGATGAGGTCCACCCTTATTATTCAAGGAACTCCAGGGCCATGGGACATGAAGAGGCCTTTCCCCTAAAAACTGCCAATGTTTGCTGTAAAATAGAAGGGAACTTAGAGCAGAACCACCCAAGTCAGTCCCTCCCCCCACCCCCGCTTTTTTTTTACAGATGAGAACAGGTTCAGCAGGGGTGAGAGAGCAATAATGCCACTATTTTTTTAAAGCATATACTAGGACAGGTACTGTCCCCAAATGATTTTAATATATTATTTTATTTTGTCTTTTGAGGAAATTTTCTCCCTCCTCATTTTACCTTTAATGTCTCTCTATTTAACTGGTTAGGAATGCTTGGTAATTTGCCCAAGGTCAGTGGTGAAGAGGCTAAGTAGGGCGGGGATGGTGGTGCATGCCTGTAATCCCAGCCACTGGACAGGAGGATCCCAAGTTCAAAGCCAGCCTAGTAAGGGCACTAAGCAACTCAGTGAGACCCTGTCTCTACATAAAATACAAAATAGGGCTGGGGTTAAGTGCCCCTGATTCAATCCCCAGTAACTCCAGTACCAAAAAAAAAAAAAAAAAAAAGAGGCTAGGCAGGTATCTACAATTTTCTTCCAGATGTATCAGACTCCAAAATTTGGGCACTTAATTTTTTACCTAAACTGAAGCCATATTATTATGTTAATTGAAAAAGGCCAGACTCAGAAAGTCAAGGATCATCTTTTTTCTCTCATGTGAAAACTAGAGAGGAAAAAAAGGGAACAAAAGTGGGGTGCGGGGGCAGCTCATGAAATTAGAAGGGAGACCAGTGGAGTAGAGGAAAGGGACCTGAGGGAGGGAGGGAGGAGGGGAAGGAGAAGTGCTGGGAAATGAAATTGACCAAATCATGTTATGCGCATATATGAATAAGTCATAATGAATCACTATTATGTATAATTATAATGCAACAATTAAAATCAATTTTTAAATTGATTTTATCCTTTTAAGGATAAAAGCAAAATAACCAAGTCACAATTGTGCTTTAAAGATGAGTGGCAGAGCTAAGACAAAAACTGAAACCCCCCTAAATTCAATCCTGAAGAATTGTATTTTTCTAGAATTTTCCCTTAGGCCTTAATTGTGCTGGCTTTCAGTGTTGTGTTGAAATATTACATTTTCCTCAACATATTAGTGTGAAGGTTATCAATACTAGAATAAAGCCACTTACGTCTAACCCCAATAAGATAGAGCCAGAGGCCATGAAGAGAGGCACTCAGGCATTATGCCTAGACCCACAGATACCAAAGGACATTTTTTCCAAACTGCAGCTTGCTACATGAGTCACAGAAAGATGGCTAAACACACAAGGACAGTGAGTCACTTGCACAAGAATGCTTGCCCAACACACCATCTCCACCAATGAATTGATGTCAATTTCTGGGATAAGCCCCTGTAACCAATGTTCTCATAGTTTCAAAACATCTTATGTGTACTTCTTTCATTTGTCTGTAAGGCTTCCCCTAGTACCAAACCCTTTGGCTGTGCCTACAATCTGCGGTAGCATGCTATTTTAGTCAGCTTTTTTGCTGCTATGACTAAAGGATCTGACCAGAACAATTTTAGGGAAGAAAAGTTTGTTTGAGGGCTCACTGTTTCAGAGGTCTCAATCCATAGACAGCAACCTCTATTCCTCAGGGCTCGAGGTAAGGCCAAACAACATGGCAGAAGAGTGTGGCCAAGGGAAGCAGCTCACACGATCAGAAGCAGAGAAAGAGGTCTCTGCTTGCCAGATACAAATATATACCCCAAAGCCACACTCCCAATTCCCACCTCCTCCAGCCACACCCCACCTGCCTCCAGTTACCACCCAGTTAATCCTTACCAGGGGATTAATTCACTGATTAGGTTAAGACTCTCACAACCCACTCATTTCTCCTCTGAACCTTCTTGCATGTTGCACACGTGAGCTTTTGGAGGATACCTCACAGCTGAACCATAACACATGCATATCTGTAATTTCAGTTCTCTGATATTCTGAAACAAACTCTTTAAAGACTCATTTCTCTATTGCTCATTTTAGATTGACACTAGGAAGGATACTTCTTATTAAAAATAATTTTAAAAAAAAAGAAGAGAGATTCACATCTTATCCAGTACATAGGTGGTTATAACAACAATTTGCTATAGTACAGAAGTTAAGAGTGAGGATTAGAACTAATTATCTGGATTCAAATTCTGAGGCATCACCTAATAACTTGTCCAAGGGCCAGAATAGGTACTGTCCGTGACTTATGTACTTAACCTAAAACATTGGATTAGTAATATCACTGACTTTATGAGGTTTTTTGAGAATTATGAATCAGTTAGTACATGCAAAGCACTTAGTGCATGGCACATAGTGAGTCCTAAATAAATGCTAACTCTTATTTGGGAATCAAACCCATTAGCTAGAGCTTAGGGAATAAATGGTAATAATGACAATAATACTATTTGAGCATAGTGTTTTATGGCTTTCTCAACCCTTTAATGAAAAAATATCTCATTTTTCATCTCTATTCCTGGCAGTGCCAAAGGAAATAGCATTATCATATTATTTAGCTAGAAATGGAATAATTAATGAACTCAAGAGTGATTGCAAAAAGCCTGCAATGTTTCTGCATTGGCGTAAGCTGGTTGTTATGGCAACCATCCCCCATCAACGACCCTTTGCCAGGCAGAGAGAGACCCATTTTGGGAGCCGTCACAGCACATCTGTTTCTCTGCTCAACTGATTAGCTGTTGTTTGCAACAACGAGCAGATGGAAGTAAAAAGGGAAAAAAAATTTCTAAAAAGAAGCAAATGTTTATTTTGTCCACAAGTCTGTTTTCCAGTACAGAAACAGACTTTTAGCCATTTTAGCAAGATGCCAAGTGTACAGGGTCCTTACTACATGGGCTGCTTCTTGCGTTGCTGGGATTGCAAAGTGTAGTCAGGCTGTAGATTAGAGGTGATGGTTCCTTCATGTGTATCTTTTTAAATAATGTGCCTCACATTCCAATTTGAGGGTACCCTTCCACCATGTCTTTGGGTGCCGCTGTTGTATGCACCTGCCTGGAACACACCTTCCACACTGAGCACCCTATATGAATGCACCGTAAAGCGAACAAGTGCAAAAAAATCTTTCCCTGCCTCAGTTTCTTCACCTGCAAAATGGGGTTTGCATTCTCATGCTCCCTGAAAAGCCAAATAGCTTTAACACCTATTAGGTAAGGGAATTGACTCTTCTTTAAGCCCGTTTTCCCAGGGGCAAAAAGGAGAAATAGTAGCTACCATTGAGAGCTGTTGTAAAAATGAAATCAAAGAATGTAATGAAAAAGCACCTATCCTGGTAAATCAGCCGGTCCTCGGGAAGTGAAAGCTTCATTTCCACTGCACACTTGCTCAGCAACCACCACATTCAAAACATTTGACCATCAGCTAGTATGTGGCACTAGACGTTGGAAGGACAATCCACTGGAGCTGGCCCTGGAGCCCTCTGCCTGCCAGACAGACTTCACCTCCTGTAGTTGCTGGGCCATTAGTAGGTCAAGGATGTCCTAGATAAAGAGACAGGGCACTTCTGGTGGCTAAGGAACACTCAAGGGGCTCTGGAAGGCAGCCATTTACCATCCAGAATGGGAAAATGTTTGTGTTAACAGCCAGCATGGCCACACCAGTACATACCAGCTAGATATAGGCATTTTTAAGCATCTGTAAATATACTCCTTGATTCTTCCTGCCCTGCATGCATGTGTTTCCAATGTACTTCAGCGTACTCAAGGATTTGAACCCCGTCAGCCTGCTGGACTTAAGATGGCTCTATATGGCTGTGTGCACCTGGTAATCAAGCTTCTTGTGGCACCTTAATGATCCAGGGTGGGAACCAACCCCCATTTCATCTGTCCCCTCTCCCATGATGGACTCTCAGTGGCCATCACTCATATGATAGTGGAAAAGATAGATTAGGTATCAATTATCCTTAACTCTCGTTATCCCCATTAGTAAACACAAAATAGGTGCCTGCTGCTTTTGGCTAACAGCTGAGGCATTACCTGACACGTGCTTGATACAAATACTAGCAGAGCAATACTAATATTGACAGTGGGCACAGGTTGTGTTGGAAATGCCTTAGTTCAACGGTCACAAAATATGGATTTCAGTCACAACTGCCCACCTAGCTACTCTAAGTCCGTGGACATTTAGACTGGCCATCTTTTGCATTCTTCATCTGTAATATTGATGTAATCATCCCCGTTGGCATGCTCACAGGTAATTGTGAGTATTTACAAAATAATATTTGTAGCCGGGCGCGGTGGCACACGCTGTAATCCCAGTACTTTGGGAAACTGAGACAAGAGAATCGCGAGTTCAAAGCCAGCCTCAGCAATGGCAAGGTGTTAAGCAACTCAGTGAGACCCTGTCTCTACATAAAACACAAAATAGGGCTGGGGATGTGGCTCAGTGGTCGAGAACCCCTGAGTTCCATCCCTGGTACCAAATAATAATAATAATAATTGTAAAAATTCTATGCATATGTGGGATAGTATTATTCATATTACATATTACAAGAAATTGGCTGTCAGGAAAGAGTACAGGAGAAAAGAGACAACCAACATAGTTAGCAGAATGATTGTGCTGAAAAAAAAAAAGCCTAAAATACAGGTTAAAATTACAGGTCCGAAGACCAGAGGGATGTGTGTGTGTGTGTGTGTGTGTTGTGTGTGTGTGTATGTGTGTGTGTTTTGCTGGAGATGAAACCCAGGGCCTCCCACATGCCACATGCTAGGCACATGCTCTACCACTGAGCTATATCCTCAGCTCCAGAAAATAAACAGAAGGTTGAGGGAAGTGGCTGTCACTTGGAAAACATGAAAGCAGATAATTAAAAAACAAAACAAAAAAACGACTAGATACTATGTAGGTAGGACTAAACAAAATTCTGAAGGTGTAGAAGCCTACATGGGAAAAGTATTTGATATGCCTGGCACATCCAGAAAGAACCATGTTTGCCTCAAACACCTGAGGCAGAGAGAGAGAGCAGTGAGTGAGTGCTGTGTGTGTGTGTGTGTGTGTCTCTGTGTCTGTGTGCGCGCGCGCGCACATGAGTGCACACAGGCAAAGCTGAGCTCTCTAAGCGAGGACCAGTAACCAGCAGCCCTGCAGGTACCAAGCGTCTGGCTGATTACCTTGGAAATTTGAATGATTTACTACAAAGGAAGGTACTTGGGGGTCATTCTGGGTTGAATTATGTTCTCAAACAAGAAATTATGTGGAAGTCCTACCTCCCAGGACCTCAGCATGTCAACCTATCTGGAAATAGGGTTGTTGCTGTTGAAACTAGTTAGGATGAGGTCTTCCAAGGATGCCTCACCCAATGTGACTGGAATCCTTCTAAGAGGATGGCCGTGTGACACAAGCAGAACACCATGACACCACGAAAGCAGACACTGGAGTTGGGCAGCTGCATATTGATAAGCACCAGTACTGCCAGCAAGCCTCCAGCAGCCAGCAGGAGACAAGGGAGCACCCTGTGACCTGCAGAGGAAGCAGGACCCTGCCAACATCCTGCTCCTGGTTCCAGGGTACAGAACTGTGAGAGGGTGAATCTGTGTTTAAAGCCACCCAGTTTCTAACACTGGGTGAGAGCAGTCCTAGGAAATGATAGAGGTGGAAAAGGTTTCAGACCGGGACAAGAGGAGATTTCAATTTAACATGGTGACTGGCTACAGGAGCAGTCTCGTCACAGAGGGCTGGTTTCTTTTGTGTGATCATACTCTGAACGCTTTCTCTTGTGATTGTTGGAATGCTAGAGCCACTACTGCCACTCAGATATTCACAGGTAGCATGGTCACAACACTCCCCAAGGCAGTCCCTGAACAATGAACACACAGCCAGAGAGGCTGAAGAATCCAGGTTCTGACTTAAGAATTTGAGTTTTGATCACTTTATTGGGCCATTTAATCAACAGCCTCTGGATCCACCTCCCTCTGCTCCTATTATATGAAAAATACTTTTCTATTATTTAAACTATTTTTCTCATGGTAATCTTCTCAACACATAGTTTTGTTTTGTTTTGGTACTAGGGATGGAACCCAAGTGCCCTTTATCACTGAGCTACACCCCTTTTAATTTTTAATTTTGAAACAGGGTCTCACTAAGTCACGCAGACTGGCCTCAAACTTTCCATCCTCCTGTCTCAGTCTTCTGAGCCACTGGGATTACAGGTGTGTGCCAACATGCTCAGCTAAACCCATAGTTTCTACATTAAACTTCTTTCTTTCCTTTTTAAGATATTCTTCCCTGGAGTCACAGTATGTTACTGAGATATTTCATTTATGAAACAGTGTACTGATCTTGACTTTTAGATTACCACACAATTGATATCCCTAATAATATCATTTCAAAATACCAGCATGATAAGGATACCCCACAGTTATTCTTCTCCTACCTTGCTAGGGTGACACTGTTCTATCAGTTTTTTTCAACTTTAGTAGTGTCCAAATAAGGCAGTGAGAGGAAACGAGTGGACAATATTGACGCTGACAGTTGATTAGTGCAGCAGCTTCAAGCTGCCCCAGTGAACTGTGCATCCTGACTGCTCATCAACATTTGATTGTAGTGTGGTCACATTTCATTAGCTACCTGGGTTGTAGTGTAGCCTATTTGAATTAAATATTGTGGCTACTCAAGCTTGTAAAATAAAAATAAAGATAAAAATGGAAAAAGAATAATGTGGCTCAACTTCTCAAAAAAATAAAATAGGATCAAGGATCTTTCAGTTGAATTTTAAAAATAAAATCTCGGGTTGTCTGCAATGGTCTTATTCTGCTGGCATCGGTATTGAATGCAATGTTGTGCATTTAATCTACATCCACTTATTCACACAAACAGAACGGAAAGTGTAATACGATCAATATACTATGCAGGCTATCATATGAAAACAAAGTTAATTTGAACCATTATTGATTGTACTTTCTAGGATTGTGTCTGATCCAAAGCATTGCTCACGGTAGAACATATGCTGAATTGCACTAACCAATGGAAAGTTCTCCTGTGGACATTCCTGTGGAGGATGTTTGGATCTGAAATGCCCACCAAAGCCTCATGTGTTGAGGGCTTGCTGTTCCATACAGCAGTGTTCAGAGGTGGGGCTTTGGTGAGTGATTGGATCATGGGGGCTCTGACATCATCAGTGGATAAATCCATTGATAGCTGAATGGACTACTGGGAGGTCATAGAGACCAGCAGGTAGGACCTACATGGAGGAAGTAGGTCACCGAGGGCATGTCCTTGAAGGGTTTTATCTTGTCCCTGAGCCTCTCCCTTCCTCTCTCAGTCTCTCCCTCTCCCCCCCCCCCCCGCTCTCTCTCTCTCTCTCTCTCTCTCTCTCTCTCTCTCTCTCTCTCTCTCTCTCTGTGCTTCCTGGCTGCCATGAGGGGTACAGCTTTGCTCCACCACACCCTGCCACCACGTGGTACTGCCTCACCACAGCCCAGAAACAACAGAGGCAGCAGACCATGGATTAAAACCTCTGAGACCATGAGCCAAAATACATCTCCTGTAAGCTGTTTTTCTCAGGTATTGTGTCACAGGATGGAATGCTGACTAACAGAGGATTATGGAGCAAAGCAAGACTTTGTTGGAAAAAGCAGTTCTCCATTTGGAAAATAAAAACATGAGAATAATGCAGGCCTGGGTCCCAGAACACAGTAGACAGGAGCACACATCCTGATATAACCCTACACAAAAAGCAATCAGACACCTGCTTCTGAAAGGTGCTGCAAGGTCCCCACACCATGAACTGCCACCTCTTCACTGCAGCAGGCAGGAGGTAGCTGGCTCTGTCCCTGCTGAGAAGGGAACTGCTTCCACGCAGTCTGGGCAACAGGAGCTCACTGAGGACCACCAACACCACCCCTGCCCATAGAAACACTCCACACGTTGTTCAACCAAGCTGAAGCCAGAAATCACAAACACCTCCTCATATATGTACGAAGCCAGGCTCAGGTCTTTCTTAATTACATCTTGTGGTCCTGAAAACCAGTCTGCTATGGATTAGAACAGGAATACTTTCTGTCGTGTTATGCCACCCGAATATCAATTGAGTGACCTCAGTTATGCTTTTCTTTCAGAACAAATCAACCAAAATCTACAGAGAAATTTGTTAATGCTCTAGCTGTGGAGCCCTCTTCACACCACCCTCTTATCTGCTGGCTTCTTTACCAAAGCATTCTTTCATCCAATTTTTTTTTCTTTAGCATCTACTCTGTATCAAGCACTGTGTGGAGAACTGGGCACCCCAAATCCCTGCCAGAGTTTCAAGTCCAGATGAACAACCTGCCCACCTGCTACTATGGGCCATGGTAATAGTGTGCTAATGGAGGGTGGGAGGCTCCAGTGTGGGCTCCTATCCAGGGATTAGAGGAGGATTCCTAAGGAAACTGGCACTTGAGTTGAGACTTGAAGATTAAGGAAAAATTTTCCAGAGCTCTGAGGGTCATTCTGGGTGATGATATAACAGTCCACCGGGACTTAGTCGAATGACATATCAATAGAGATTTGGAGAATTATCTGTTGTTCACTCCTGTCGGGGTATTAAGAACAAGTAAGTTGGGGAAAAGTAATTCAAAGTGAAGCTGGACAGAGAGAAGGAGGCTGGAATAGGAAGGGAGGACTTTGTTTACTATCCAAACAAGTTTTGACTACATCCCACAGTGTGTCTCAAAGTAGAGTCCACAAGGTCTCTATGAAAACTTTGTTTCTATTTCAGTGGTCATTATGTTACTACTACTACTACTACTGACAATGATAATGGGAGGAGGAGTTAAAACACACTCCAGATCATTTGCCATATACATTCTGTGCCTGTGTTGCTTATTATTAAGCTGGCAACAGTTGGAGGTCAGAGGATGTGCAGTTTGAACAAAGAGATCACACTTGCTGAAACACAGCTGTGTAATGGGAGGGCTGGGTCACCACGTGTGGGAGCTGGTAGGTTTGCCAGACTCAGCCCACGCTGTCCTGCTCTGAAACACAACCACATTGTCAAAGACAATAGAGATTCACAAAACAGTATCATTTGTCTCAGTAAACTAAAGCTGCTTACTTGCCTGTCACTGGCTTTGTAGTTTTTTCATAATACATTTTTTTTCCTTTGGGTTTTATAGTTCTATAGATATGTGACAAGACGTGAGCCTATCCAAGAAACATGTAAGATTGAAGCAAATACTGCCATATGTCAGGGTTTCCTTTTTCAGAGAGGTGTACCCATTACTCACTCATGAAACAAAAGGCCTTTGACAAGCGGGAACCATTGAAATGTGAACAGGGATCAGTGTGAAGCAATCACAGAGTGAGAGGACCACCTTGGCAGTGATACAAAAGGCTGTTCAATGAACAGACGAGATGGAAAAACCTCTAGGGAGATGACTGCCTGCATCCTCATGTTTAGAGAACCTATGCTTACTCCCAGAGAGGTGCTCCAGGCAAAGGTTTGGGTACTTTAGAATCAAACGCTGACCTGATAAGCAGAACACACTGGCATTTCAAGGCATGCCTTATCTAGCTTGAAGGTTCCCCAAACTTCTACATGTGTCATTTCCCAGAGAGTTCTGTGATGAGGCTAGAACTAAGATAGGACCAAATCCCATGTTTTACTGCAGAGAACCAACAAAGTACAGGAGAAGTTGCTACATATTTGGCAACGGAAAACAACTAGGGCCACTACTGAGAGCTCTGTAGGCTAGTTGCTGCTGAAATGAGGCTCATTGTCAAGCCATGGGTCACTGGGGCTGCACCTATCCAGGGAAGGTGACTTTTTCTTAGAGACTGGATGGACTTGCCTAGCCATGACCCTGGAAAGGGCTGCATCTCCTGGAGGGGGCACCTTTTTCTAATTGCATGAAAGTAGCTTATGAGTTAGCTGTGACTTAATCCTGCTTCTGAGATCAAGCCTTATCAGTATCACTCACCAAAATAGAACTCTTACCAGAACTACTAGAACTCAAACTAGAACTCTTTATAAGGATAAAGGAATTTCTTCTTCCTGAAAATTTCAGAGAATGTATAACTTACCCATTAAAAAACCATAGTATCCAGGCACTCAACAAAAACAGAGAACTAGACACACCCTGCTTACCTCAGGGGCCATCCAGAATGGGGTGCCAACTGATGTGTTTCTCCTTAAACGTGTGCTGGTGAGTTGAGCTGAGACACCTACAAGAAAAGAGTATCAGAACTCAGCAGTGAGCAGAGGATGATTCTAGATCAGGGGCTGGCAACTGTTTCTATGAAGAACTGGATAGTAAATATTCTAGGCTCGATGGACCATGTGACCTCCATCACTACTCTTCGATTCCGCTGTTTGAAGGCTAAGGAGCCACACAAAACACATAGCTGAATGAGTTTGGCTTCACTCCAATAAAATTTTATTTATGGATGCTGAAATCTGAATTTCAGAAATTTTTACATTTCAATATATTCTTTTGTTTTTTTCCAATTACTTAAAATATAAAAGTCATTCTTAGCTCATGGTCCATACAAAAATACGAGGTAGGTCATATTTGACCATGAGCTATAGTTTGCTAAGCCCTGTGTTAGATCATTTATTACTCTATCATTATGTAGATTATTAGACTTTTTTCTAATGAATATTCCTACCATATCAGTGCAAATTTGGAATCAAAAGAAAAATATCAATATCTAGGATCAACCCAAAATATCTTCTTCTTATATTTCCCAGTTCAGGTCATTTCTTTCTTACTAAGGTGCTTCATTTTATGGAACAAGAAGATTGGCATATGTTTATCTATAATAGAGCATCAGTGTAGACATAAAAAGATTTCAGAGCTTTATCTTGCCTAGAAGCCTGGAAACTTGGCAAGAAAGTTATGTTTTTCAAATGGAAAGAGAAATTGACAGTAACATTATTATCTAAAGCTCAATGTTGAGGACCTGAATTTTAATATAATTCCAATGTCCTCTAACTCTCTTCTCTACACCATGAGTGAATAAGGTAGAAATAAAGGTACACTGAGTTAGAAGTCAGGAGACCTGTTTTCCATCCCAGTATGGCTGCCTCACCTTGAGTCTCAGTTTTCTCATCCTTAAACAAGATAATGACAACAGCCACACCTGACGTAGAAGGTTCTTCTTGAGACCAAATAAGAGGACCATTGTCCAATGCATTTACAATTGTAAGATATTATTTTATGCCAGCAGAAGTCTAACACAGCCCTAAACAAAATGACAAAGGATGCCACTGGTGCTGTTAATGACAAGAATGTGGACTATATTCATTAGTAAAGGACACAGCCTTGAGAACACAAGGCCTAGATTTTCCAAGGACCCATGGGTGGTTGTTTTTATAGCTACTTGCTATATCATTGATATTGGTTTGCCAATATCAGTGTCTGAATGTTGTGAACAGATATTTCAGTTCTCTGGCCTCAGGTGACATTGTTTGCATTTCCTCCCACCAGAAAGATGGGGTCTTGCTGTATTGCCCAGGTTGATCTTGCAGCTCCTGGGATCACCTTTTCCTCCTGCCTCAGCCTCCAGAGTAGCTGGCCTACAGGTGTGCACCGCGGCTCCCAACAAGAAAGCTCTTTAAACTCTACTTGCCACAGATAATTTCCAACTTTACTAAGACTGCCACAACATTTTTTGGTAGAAACCACTATAGCTTTCTGTCTTTAATTTCTAGAAATTTCTTTTGCCACAATTGGACGTTTAGGAAACTTCTACTGGAAAAACTGAAAAGAGGGTACTCAGGCAAATCGCGAAGTTCTATGAGTGGATAAATCAGCATGAATCCTTAACTGCCTCCTTTCAGGCTATTTCCCTCACAACATACACATGGCCCTCAGGATCATGCGGAAAACACATCTCTGCTACACACACAGCACAACATTGAAGCTCTCTTCCTCCTATTAAGAGAGAAACACAAGAACAAAGTACTCCCTTGGTATGTTTCTTTGCTTATTTGTTTGTAAACAGATGAATACACCTAAAACAACTTCATTTGTTTTTAACTAATTTCTTCTGAAAAACAAATGATTCACTGACATATTTTTATACCAAATTCTTTCTTACCAATAAAATGATGAATAGTCGAAATGACTAGGCTTGTTTTTTACTATGATGACATCGATAACATTTTGAAATGTTATCTAAATGTTTTCTCATCATTTGTAACAATGACCCTGAAGAAACTCACTAGTATTGAACTCATTTATAAGAATAAACTAGTCCATAAACCTAAAATGGAAAACAACATGGTTTGTTGGTTTGCCAATATCAATGTCTGAATGTCGTGAAGAAATATTTCAGTTCTCTGGCCTCAGGTGACATTGTCTGCATCTCCTCCTATCCTTCCATTTCCCCTTAATGTTTTCAGTTCAACCAGCCTCACATGTGGCAACAATAATCACAATTTAAAAAGATGTTAGCTCCAAGGCCCACAGGACTAGCCTACCTTCTGCTCACAGGGAATAAGTATGCCTGAGGCTAAGTAAAAGTCCTTTGAAAAACCAAACTGCTTTCTCTTTTCATATGCAAAAAAAGAAATGACAAAATGCAAATTACAGACGAAGCCCTGAGACGTGAAATTCTTAGCAGAAAACCAAAAACTATCCCAGCAAGTTCTTCTTTTGCAACACTTTTATTTTCTATCTTTAATAAAATTGCTACTAAAGCTGAAAATCGATTAACAAACAGCATCTCCTAGGGTGATCCATCTGGTAAACCCCCCACTCCCCAAACTGCATTTGACTGGAGAAGTCCCTCAGCCTGTGGTGTAGCAGAGAGGCGCTAGTCTTCTGAGATTGCAGTCAATTGTCCCCTTTGGCTAAACTGCACACATCAAGAAAACAAACGACACACTGTCATTACCAAAGTCAACGAGCTTGACTCCTCCTTCTGCCGTCAGAAGAATGTTGTTCCCCTTCACATCCCGGTGGATGATCTGGTTGTTGTGCAAATGCTGAAGACCCTGCATGGCCCCATGCCACCAGGAGAGAGGAAGGGGAGATTTACACGCTTATTTTAAAGCAATTACCCCACTATTAGTCTAATCAAAATCCACATTTGGCTACACTTTCTTGCTGTCAATGATCCTTGCATATTAAATGGCAGTTTGCCTGTCATTAATATGCAATGAGGACCCACGTGATACACCAGTCCTTCCATCTGCTGCCATCCCCAACTCAATGGACATTCTTACCAAGAGGGCCCCGTACAAGATGTAAGAGATCACGGCTTCGTCCAGTCGCTGGCCACACCTGAGAAGGCCTTTGACAAGCTCAGTGACTGAGCCCCCATTACAAAGCTGTGACGAGAGGTGCCAGGTAGTAAGGAGTAGAAAAAACAAAAACGAAAAAGAAAAGAAACATCAGTTAGGAAGGAATCCCACTGATTACTCACTCGACATAGTAAATTTGCTGATCACAAAACTCCAGCCTGGAGTAACTAGATTTCAAATTTCCACTAGCCAGTCCAATCTAGCTCTGTGTGTACTTGTGTTCTTTATTTGAGGTGGTAATTTATGAGCCAAAGTGCTCACTCAAAAAGCTGTTTTTTTCATTATCAAGTAAAACATGAAAGCACATGTTATTATTTAGAATTTGGAGGGTGGGGAGCTTGTAAGTAATCATGTTGACTTACTGGATATTTTTCATCTGATGCGCCTATTATTCTTTGTTTCTTTGTTTCTTTCTTTCTTTCAAATGTGCATTTAGGATAAGAAAGGACTGGAAGAGGCAAGATGGATGCCCTTGATAACCAACAGGAAATAAATTTCACTGATTTTCAGTGATGCACTGCAGACATCAGATGACTGATCAGTAGCTCTTTCTAGATGTACCAATCAATGCACTTCAGGTTTATGGGGCAGAGTTATATCAGAGGTGCACTTGGCCTTCTCTTATTCAACTTTAGCTTTTCAGCAACTTTAAGCTTCTCTCTCCCCTTCTTTCTCTCTATAATTTAAAACACCATAAGATTTTACTTTGCAACTTTGTTTTATACCACTAAAGTGTGAGTACAGAAAGCAGGTATATTGTACTTTCTCAGCAGCTTAAGAGTTTTCAAGGATAATTTTTGCTAACTCCAGAATTCAGTGTACAGGTTTGAGTTTGCTACAAGCCATCTTAAATCAAGTCTCTTAACTGTTTTGAGCAGGGCATATAAACACTCTGGTATCACAGGCAGCATGTTGTACGTTCATCTTGCATTTTTCTTGGGAGAAAATTCAGAGTTTCCATCATCCTTGACCTGATCAAGGTACAAATCCTGCTTTAGAGACCTAGGGCTTTGTCTGCAATTTGGAAGAGAGTTAACTAGTGAACAGTAGTAGGTGGTCCCCTAGTTTGCATTTGCTTGAGTAAACTGGCTTTTCTTACACAAGGAAACCCAGAGGGGCACAGATTAACAGCTTTCCTAAAAGAGACAACTTTTATCAAGGTAATAATACATTAAGTTTTCTCCGATTCTAATTATGAACACTTGCAACATTTTAATAAAGGGCAAGCAGATGGTTTTGTTTGATTTGGGTGTCCATTCCTTACTATTTACTTGGCAGAAACTTTGCACACATTAAAAATCAAGATAACCTGGAGCTGAATTTGCCAATGTTTTTACCATTTAAATTGCTCATAAGTGACATATTGTGACTAAAAAGTAATATAGAATTAGGGAATCGTTAAAATGAACATAAAATTGCTATCTCTTAAGATTTATTTAGGAGGGACCCTAAAAGCAATGAAATACTATAATTAAATATTATAATGGTCCAGTTTGGAATTATATGAAGTGACCTTAGAATCTACTGTCTATCAATGTCAGACTAACATGATGGCTCTAATGTCCCTAACATTAGTTGAGTGCCAGTATCATATCTCTGCTCTAGTAGTTCAGTGCCAGCATCATATCTCTGCTCTAGTAGTTCAGATGTGGAACATCCCCAAAAGACCCATATGTTAAAGGCTTGGTCCCCAGGGTGGTGCTATTGGGAGGCACTGGGGACCTTTAGGAGGAAGGGTCTGTGTGAAGCCCTCAGGTCAGTGAGGGTCACCACACACACACACAGGATTGTAAGATTCTTTCCATTTCTCTTTTTCATTTGCTTCCTTAGTCATGACGTGAGCTGGGTGCTCTGTCACCTGCTCCCCACCATCGCTAACCTGCACCCCCACCAGAGGCCTAAAAGCACATCAGATTTATGGGACAGAGTTATGTCATAGGTGCACTACCTAATCATGGATCGGAACGTCTAAAAGTGTGAGCCCAAATAACCCTTTTCTCTTTATAAGTTAGTTATCTCAGGTATTTTGTTATAATGGCAAAAAAACAGGATAACACCACCTTCCGAGGAACCCCATATTCTTTGAATTCTAGCTGCCTTCCATGACTCTGAAAGGACAAATAACATTCAATGTGCTCCCTGTCATCTGTGACTGGCCAGTTTATGAGCTATAACCAAATCACAAATACGGTACAGTCCCAGCCTCAAAGGATTCAACATCTAGAAATGGACGCATGAGAAACTGGGTATGGGCCGAGGAAGGAGGGGTGTGCCTAGGGAGCATGTTGGCATCAAAGAAGGAAGGCTGAACTCTGATGAGGGATGGCCACGAGGGGTTGGCCTGGAAAAATCTTCTGAAGGCCATAACATCTATGAGTTGAAAAGACAAATGAATTTGGAGCAGGAGGGTAAGAAAGGGAAGAGTAACCCTAGGAAAAGAAACCTGGAAACATTCTGTACAAATAAAGGAAGCAGGAAAGTGTGTGTGTGCGTGTGCACATGCTTATGAATTCTAAACACTGCTATTCTTGGGACAAAGAGTGCAAGGATCCTGGGGTAGGGAGATAGGGAAAGAAGGTGGGGGACAGGAATGACACATATGCCCTTCTAAGGACTATGGGCTTTATTATTCTATTTTTAATACCCATGACATATCATTAGATAAGGAAAGTAAGCTTTTAGGCAGAGGGTCTCAATATTCAGATTTGCATTCTAGAAAGATGCCTCAGGCAGCAGATTGGAGCATGAATGGAAGAGGACAGCACCAGACCTGGGCATCCGTCAGGAGATGCTGAAGCCATCGAGGGAGGGAGGGTCAAAAATTCAAGTCAGGAGGATGACAAGGACAGGGCAGCTTCAGGAGGCTCTTATGAGATGGAATGGACAGGAACTTATGATCAACTGGATGTGGAAGGTGAAGAAGAGAAAGGGTCTGCAGATGCTGGGAGACTAAGAGAAATATGAATACCGTTTCCTCTGCCAGAGCAAAGCAGTGACAGAAATGCAAGGCAGGACGGCACCCCGTCAGGCCCACCCTCCAGCCTGACTCCCATCTCAGGGAGGCACACACGTCCTTGAATTACAGATGCACCACTGAAATTTTACCATGAGAAAATTTAAATTCAGTGCTAGGTAAAGACCCAATCTAATACAGGCCTCTAATCTTCACCTGAAACCTTGTTTCGCCTCTCTCCTTCCCTACCCTAAGTGTGGCCAGATTTGCAAACCAGGGCCTTTTCAGCCATATTGTATATGGGTAGCCAACTTACAAACTTCCTTCATAGCCTCAGAACCCCTGATGGGATTAAAAGCAGCTATTTGTCAGCAGGATCAAAACTCAGCTGGGGATTTAAAAACAACAAAGGGATCTTACTCAGGCAGTGCCTTTTGTTCACTAAATGTCAGAGTTTAAGAACTATCTGACTTCCCCAGATCCACACAATATATAATTACACTGCTCAGGGCACCTTTAAAGGAAGCTGTCCTGTGAAGCTGACAAACCAACAACAAGGTTTTAAAGGGCAGCCTGTGGGTTATAGAAAAAACACTTTGGTCACTTGGATATAAAAAAAAGAATGCAGGTACACACTGATAATTGTCTATCCAGAGTAGATGTTCAGTGAAATGGACATGACAAGAATTTTATTTAAATGCATCAAATAAAAGTCCCCTTAGAGTTGTAAGAAAGCGACCAAGCCTCCTGCCCCAGCCCAGTGGGTTGGCACATCAGCCCTTTATTCCCACCCACTTTGCCAGCCATCAGATTCAAGTGCAGAGGTGTGTCTCTATCCCTGCAGTTCCTCCCTACGCCCTCAGCATTCAGAAAAGTGGCAGCTGGATGCATTTAGAATTTAATGAGCATTTTGCTCCAAACCAAGAAAAATAGAAAAATCATTTACATTCCACATCTATTTTCCAAAACACGTTGAATATTGATTCAATCACAGTATGTGCATTTGTTAGGACAGTCGTAATTTCAAGCAATAAAACATTGCTTGCTCAATAAGCCATCAGCTCTCCTCCACGTTATTTTAAAGAATGGCCCATGCAACACAATCGCCAGACTTGTGTCCTAGCCCAGGCTCCAACTGTCAAGGAAGCTTCTGTGCCAGCCCATTGATGTGACCCAGTCAGATGGCAGAAACAAAAGGAATTTCTTTTCAGTGCCCTTTTGTCCAGTAAGCTGTCAAGGTCAGGGTCTTTCAGGACCATTAGGTTCTACAGAGAACATAAAGCAAAAGTCAGAGTCAAAACTAACCTAGAAGATGACTTAGGAAGCATCATGTTGGACACTGTCCCTGTCCAGAGCAGCACATTTTTCCTTCTGTGTGGGGATAGATCATGTTTATTTTACCGAGTACCAGGCAGTCATTGGCTTGCAAGTAGACAGATGAAAACCATGTCACTTGACACCCTAGAGCTGCATCAGAGTGGGGAAATGCTCACACTACAAGAGGCAGGTGGGCTCTGGGACTCCCACCTCCCATCTCAGCCTCTGTAGGCGCATGTAGGGTACAGTCGTGGGTGGGCAGAATCACTGACACTCCAGCTTCTTAGCCATCTTTTACTGAGCACATAGAGTAAATGCACGCAGGATTCAACTCTGTCACATTTCAAAGCTCTGCCCTTCTTCCATCCAAGTGTTCTGTCCGTCCTTTTGACTCCAGGCTCTCCAATGACCCTCATTCCAGACTAGCCAGAAGCTACTATCCAAGTTAGGGTTCAATACTCCAGTGCTTTCTGTCTCTGGCCCATCAGAACCTACGATCCTGTTGCCCCATCAGAGTCCCGCTAAGACCCTGATTTGTTAACTTTATGGACTTTGCAGGCCACTATATAGGTGGCCTGTAGGGTGACAATGGATTGATTTCTAATGCTTTCAAGAATATTCAGGCCTAGACTGGACTTTCTAGGGCCATAAGTAAAAGCAAAAACTGAGAAGACATGCGTTTCCCCAGCCCCCACCCCCATCCTCTGCTTTGGCTCTACATTCTAGATACTGAAGTTATATTTCGATTAAAAGGGAGAAGGTCAGATTTTTATGAACTAATTTTTTTACATGGTTTAAAAACAAAGTTTTTCTTTTCTTTCTTTCCAGCCTTGTTTACAGCACTCTCAACCGTTTCTTTTAAGTGGAACATTCGATTCATGCTAAAATGAATAGCTTCTACCTGTCAAGCTGTTACTGTAATAGGAGAAAGAGAAAATGTAGTTTGAGCTTTTGCACATATTAGAAATTCTTTCTGAGTATTATGTTTTGCTCAAAGGTTGAATTCCTAATTACATTTTATTAAGGTGAGACACAATAGGACTTACAGATTTTTAAGAATTTAGTATTCACTTAACATAAAACATTCACAAATTTTCTACAACATTACATATGTTTTCTCTCCACAACTTTCTAATATAGTTGGTGCCTATTGTGAAAGGGAGCTTTTTTTTTTAAATATTTATTTTTTAGTTGTAGGTGACAGAATATCTTTATTTTATTTTTATGTGGTGCTGAGGGTCGAACCCAGTGCCTTATGCGCGCCAGGCGAGCACGCTACCACTGCGCCATAATCCCAGCCCCTGTGAAAGGGAGCTTTTGATTGCTTTCTACTAACAAATTAGGAATGAACTTCAGAAATGACATTTTTATTTGCTTTTGTTTTCAGAGTTGGGATGATTTAAGGGAGTTATTAATAACATTTTTCTATCCTCTAAAATTGCCATGTGAAATAGCTCCAGTCCTTTCACCACATTCAGCAAGGAAAGAGCAAAGACAACATAAATTTACTCTCAATATACAGGATGAGGAGAACAATATTAAACAGATGGTAATTTTGTGGTGTGCATTTCCTAAAGCACACCTTAAAAAGCTGCGATGGAGCAACACAGCAAGTGTGCTCTGTGGCCTGTCACCATCACGCAGCTCTGTGTGTGTGGTCAGGAAATGTGATCCCAGCTGAAAACCCCAATTCTGTGTTTCCATGCCCTGCCCAACATCACACGCAGCATAGGACATGATGACAGAGTGTGCTGGAGTGAGGTGCTGTGGTTCTGATAAGCCTTCCCCAAAGGACCATGTGTTGACGGCTTGGTCACCAGCCATGGTGCTACCGGGAGCTGGTGGGACCTATAGGAGATGGGATCTATGTGGAGGCATGCCCTCAAAGGGGATCTTGGGACCCTGGCCCTTTCTCTTTCTCTTTTTCTTTCCAGCAACCATGAGGTGAGCCCCTTCCTCCACCATGTGCAGTGGCCAGTCAACCATAGACTGAAACTGCTACAACTGTGGGCCAAATAACCTTTCCTCTTTTTAAATTTATATATCTGCAGTGCTTGGTTATAGTAATAAAAAACTGATTAACACAAGTGGCTTTCCCTCCAATTCTGCCATCTAACTGGTCATGTGACTGTAGGCATGTTGCTCTACTCCCTGGGCCTCTGTCCCTCAACTGAACACCAATGGACTGAACTGAAGAAAATTAGAGGCTCCTGCCTATGTTGGATGTCTAGAAATCTTGTGTTGTATAAGACTTGGGTTCTCAGGGCACCTAACCATCCAGCAACCTGGTTTAGATAGCCCATCATGGGACAGAAAAGACTGAGGACATTCAGCATCCCATCCATCAGCTGTGTCACGAGCCAAAACCACCAGCAAAAGTCATAAATGTCAGCATACTGTGGTGCTGAGGTATAATGAATTCATTGTCTGAGGACAGCCTTATTATCTGCCTGTGGTCACCCCGAAAAAACAAGAGGAAGCTGGCAGGGGAGCACCTACACAAGACACTCTCTCACAGCTTCTTTTCATCTGTCAAGGTCCTTCCTGGCCACACCTGAGGTGCTGTGACTGCAGGCCACTCCTCATCAGGAAGAGGGCGCATTAACCAGATAGCCCCTTTTATAGGCCCTGGGAAATTCCTGGAAGTTCGGGTTCTCTATGTCTGAACGCAGAGCTCTTTGGAGTGGGGGGTGAGGCATGAGGGAAGGCATGAGCAGAAGCTAAGTTTTCTTGGCCACTCACTTCCATGGAGTTGTGGTGAAACTGTAGATCTTAGAGAGCTGAAGATACATTTAACAGAGACCTCAGAAACAATTTTTTACCATTTTCAAAAAAAGCAGCACTGTTAAAGGGCTTTATTGGCAGGATAAAATCCTAATATTTTCAGGATAGGGAGTGGATGATAATATGAGAATGTATTATATGACTTAACCAGACAACTAAAGGGACAAAGATGATCCCTAAAATCCAAAATCTCTTATATCATTATATTCAGAGGAAAGGCAATTGATGTGACAGAAATATTCAAACCGGTTTCCCTGCAGATTATCCCACTTGAATATAACAAAGAATTTCCCAGACCCGGTTGCCATGGCAGCCCATCTATATTGCCCCATACTCAGGCCTCCTGGAGCCAGGAAGATTGGGACAAGAGGCACCACACAGGGGAGGGAGGACTGGCCTCTCCTTTGGTGCTTCTCTCTTATGGTTTCCACATGTGTCACTGTTCCTGGGTCACCCATGTGACCTCAGGAAGGGAGGCATGAGCTGGTTCAAAGGGGAAAAGTCCAGAACAAATCACGGTGGGCTGAGTGAGAATGAGGTGAGAGGCCTGTCCTGTTGTCGGTATTATTTGAGTCCCATGGAAAATTGCAGTTTTGGGGAATTGACCCTTTTGTATCCAGATACACACAGTCATTCTTGCTTATAAAGGAGAGAAAATGGAGGGCTCTAGTGGACACAGTGCCGTTGTCCCTTCAGGTTTCCTCTTGACAGCAGATGATGCTAGGAGTATCTCCTGCTCCCTGCTCTCAGTCCCAGATGCACCCCTCCTAGAAACCCCTCCCCCCGCCTACTACAGTTAACTGCCTCCCCCAAGCCCATGCACCCCTCCCCCTCCAGGGTCAGTGTGCAGCCACTGATGGCCAACACACAGGTAACAGTTTGGGACAACTCTGCAAAGACCCAGCTCTCCATTTCCTCGGAGGATCAGCTAAGGCCTTGGTTTGCAACTACGTTCCAGTGCAATGTCTATCTTGCCACATCTGCCTTCTACACTTCCTTCCAAACATATTCCCCTTCCAGAACTCTCCAATAAACGTCCTATATGCAACTGTCAGGGTCAGTTTGCAAGAAATTCAACCTATGATGAGGACTAATAAACACAGATGAACCAGTCCAAATGTGGTAAGCCAAGAACACCATGGGTTAACAAGTTTTAAAAATGACTTGCAATTAACTGGAACATATTCTATGAATTGTTTGTATTTTACATAACAAAATAACATTTTCCAATTGTATTCCTGTATTTGCTCTCTAGCAGAGGAAAAGATGATTAAACTTTTGAGGAAAGAAACAAAAATAAAAGTATTCTCAGTACACAGCCTACCTGTGAGAACTGATGAGAATTCTACATCTGGTAAGGTATCTGTGCCACACAGGAGGGACCTGCTCCTCCAACATGTACCTTAAAACACTACTTAGGCACTGAAGCATCTGTTTCCCCCAGCACTCTGTTCGAATCAGTGGTTACCCAACAGGAGCCTCTTACCTCCAGGACCAGCCACAGCTGTCCTCCCACACAATGATCTGCCTTGTAATACATCCCATAAAACTTTACGACATTGGGGTGATTTGGAAGGAACCGCAGAATGTTGTATTCTGCCTCAATTTCTTCATCCATATCCTAAACAAGGTAATAAACACACATATACTGGATTAAGACTAATGTGCAGAGAAAGGCCCACATATGGCATCACACTTAATCAATTAACAAAACACATGCACTTTTAATATCATCATTACCTTCTCTTCAAAATATCTAATAACAGAGATTCAGATCCTGATTTAAATCTTGCAGTTACTGTATCATTAATATTTCTTTATGATATTCTCTTTTTCTTAACCATACTATTATAAATATCTTTTTTTAATTGAAAAATGTCTGAATTTTCAAAGCAGTTAAGCAGAAGTGTCTTGAAGAGACCTGATGCAGGACAGGTCACACACAACTTCACTGCACAGAAAGGCGTGGAACATTCTAACTTCAGTACTCTGAAATAAGATGTCAACCTAGGATGATCTAATATCATAAGTCCAGGTCACTTTGTGACCTACAGGGAAACAAGGAGTGAAATACATCACTCTTTCCAAGAGAGTAATTTTTTGAAGAGCCCAGAGGGCCGAAACTAAACCAAGAAAATGGAAAGAAGCAAAAGTCAAGGAAACTTTTAACTTCGAGAAGAGTCCCTATCTTCACAGGAGCTGACAAATCATGACCCATTTTGAGATTTTATGTCAGCTTTCATGAAAATTATTCCTAAAATCAGGAAAAGGAGTTGCAAGCTCAATGTGCCTGACACAGGAGATTGTGGTTACGGCTTACTACAGTGACTTACACTGATGGGGTCCAGAATTTTCACTGCCGCCAGGCTCCTGTCTCTCTTGTTAGTGACCTTGTAGACCTTGCCATAGGTGCCTTTACCAATGGTCTCTATAATTTCCCAGGTGTCTGTGGGATCCGGAAGTGATTCAAGACCAAGCATCATGGAGTTGTAATGAAATAATCCATACAGATGTTTCCTGGTGAGGAGAAAGTTTGTTATGTGCAACAGTTGATCACAAGATCAGAGGCAACGGGCTTTAAAAACACAAATATTTATTTTTAACCAGTGCCTTTTGTTACTTTTTCTCTCCCCCGCCTCCTGTATTTTAATTGACTAACAGAACAATAAGAAGCATTCTTAAGAAATGGTAATATAAAGTGGAGAAGTAACAGGACTCTGACACACCCTAAAATACAGCCGTCAAAGTGGAGATGTTCTCCACGATACAGAAGGGAGTAAAAGTGCCAAAGAGGAGGTGCTGGCCATGACTGGGCAGTCGTCTGGCTAGGTGGCTGCTGCCAGGGAAAGTAGGTAAAAACCACAGGTTAAAACCTTTGTCCCCAGGATATGGTAAACTTAACCAGGGGTCCCTGATGGCCACTGGAAACCAATGCTTAACTTCTGTGTGCAAAGTCAAAGAAAGATTAGTGGATGTGCCAGATACATCCATGCACAGCACCCATTGCTTGTAGATCTTGGGGCCTGTGAATATGAGCCAAGCTCAGATCCCATCCATACAGCAAGAGCCTCATGTAGGAATCACATGGAGGGGTTTACAAGGGCCTGTCAATTCACTCTGCCTTAGTTGGCAGTGCTTTGTTTACTGAGGACACAGCTCGGTGGGGTTGTAGTACCAAGAAAGCTCAACAGGTGAAATCACCCAAGACAGAGCCTGTGGAAAAAACCCTTCAAGTTCTCTTGCTGTAAGATTGGGAGGGTCCTTAAGTCTGGGCTGCTTCTAGATCCCATGGGCAGGACCCCCAGGCTCCAATAGCAAGAGCCATGATAACCAAACCCACTCCTTGCCTTGGTTTGTGTGTGGGGGGACACTTTT
Organism: Xerus rutilus; assembly: GCA_028644305.1. Classification (NCBI taxonomy): domain Eukaryota; kingdom Metazoa; phylum Chordata; class Mammalia; order Rodentia; family Sciuridae; genus Xerus; species Xerus rutilus. The sequence goes on along the minus strand of CM053402.1, from coordinate 104,438,925 downwards.
GCCTCCTGCTGAGATCCCAGTTTGCACTTCTAATGATTTTCTCGACTGCATTCTCCCGAAGCTGAGCACTTCCATCTGGTACCAGAGTTCACTTCTTTTTTTTCCCCACCTTATCTAATGGGGCATTTTTTAAAATAATAAAAAAAATTTTAAAAAGGCACACTACTTTCGAAGGGGCCCACAATCAATACAATGAGGGCCCAGGCTAAGCCCAACCTGGGCTGAGGCACTGATCCTGAAATGTCCACTGATCAAATGAGCCTTTCATGTGCTGGTTTCAAGATTCTCAGACCTGCAACCTTTCTTCCCTTCCAGTACTTCACAACAATCTTTCTCACCAGATGTTCACAATTTTTGCACTATCTGTCCATCATCTGTGCTGGTAGTTACCAAACACTTTTAAATTACTTGCTTTTTCCTTGAATGTCTTTAAAGGCATTTTGTAGCATTACCCTAAATGTAAAACCAATATCATGTGCCACACATCCAAGTTAACTGCACAAAGATGATTCCACTAAAAACAATAGATGTTTATTCAAGTGCATCCAAATACCACTGCCCCTGAGGGTTCGGCTGAAGGCTGATCATTAGAAAGGGAGACTATTGAGGGATGGAGAGAAATTAAAGGCTGGCACAAACTTCCCTTGATGTCATCAGAAAAGCTGAAAGAGAATTAATTAGCAAGGAAATAACTCTGCCTGATGTGACTCAATGTTCTTTACTGCAAGATCTCCAAATCCCTGATACCTGAAAACATTGCTCTAGGGTGAGTTTCTACATAAGGAACAGCTAGGGGGTGGCCTGGCAGGCTGGGGAGGGTGCCCAGGTGAGATTTCAACAGCTGAGATGTCATTCCTTACACTAACCACTGCGATCTCTGTTCCCCACCAGCACAGACACCTGTATCTGGGCTCAGTACTAGGACACAGTAACGCTCAAGCCCCGTCGCTGGCACAATCCTGACCCTGACCAGCTGCGAGACACGGGCTAGTGCCTCATCTTTGCACCCCAGCTTCTTCACCTGCATCACAGGGCAGTGGCAATTGTGGCGTGTGATGCCAACTACCTCACAGAGCTGCTATTTCAGTTGGGAGATGAGAACAGAAGGCAAGGAACATCTGCAGAGCTGAGCAAGTGTCCACTGCCACCACAACGGCACAGCACCACAGTTTGCCTCAGAACCTGCAAGGCTCAGCAAACCTTTCCTGGGTCTGTTTTATTTCATTTTCAACCACAACTTAAATGAGAACAAAATGAATTTTGCTCCAATTCGTTATTAGTTTTTAGACAAACGGCTGGAATTTGGTGTGTGCAAATGACCTTGAATCAGAATGTGGCAACAAGAGAGAATCATGAGGGCCATCAACTCTGGTGGTTTTCTAACGATCTTTGGCTACAAAATATTTGTGTTAAATTCATCTCACTTAGGATGCTGATGTAGAAGCCGAGAGAAGGAGCACAGCTTTGACTGAGGCTGGCTGGAGAACCAAATGCTTTCCCTGCACCCTCCATGGGAATTGATGGGGTGACCAACTGTCCTGAGTGACTGGAGCTGCCTCCGTTTTTAGTATGTCAAGTCCTGCAGCCTGGGAAACCTCTCAAAACAGGGCAAACAAGACAATTTGTCACCCCAGCCTCTGGAGCCTTCTGAGGACATGCACCTCCTGAGAGAATTATTAAACAACCACTGATTAAGGCCCCCATCACCTCACCCCCATGATGGCTGAACTGTGCCTCTCCCGATGAACTACCTTGAAGTCCTAGCCCCTAGTGCTTCAGAACGTGACTGTATTTGGAGGTAGAAACTTTAAAGGGGAACAATAGGACTGTTGTCCTCATAAGAGATTAGGGATCAGACAAGTAGAGAGGGAAGAACATGGGAAGATGCAGGGAGAAGACAGACCCCTGCACACCAAGGAGAGAGGCTTCCAAGGAAACAACCTCTGCTGACACCTTGATCTTGGACTTGTAGCCTCCAGAATCATGACACTTGGTTACATAAATCTGTTTTTTAAGCCAAGTACCAGTCTGTGGTACTTGGTTTTAGCAGCCCTAGCAAACCAGTGTGCCCCTATTTGACAGATGAAAAAATCGAAGCTCATATTGATGATGCGCAGTTCAGAGGCAGTGCAGGAATGGGAATCCAGGCTTCCCTAGGTCCGATCCTGTGACTTTTGTTCCACAGAATAGAGTGCACTCAGCTGGTTAAGAAAGGTCATTCTTTCTGTCTCGCTGTGCCAAATATTGAAAAGTTCCGTGAGGGAAATATTTCAATCATCTTGGAGTCTAAATACCTCATGGTCCTAATGAACGGCAAATTCTGCCCCCAAAAAATAAGCACAACTCACCCGGAAGGATTCACTTACAGTGGACAGCAGTGCTAGGGAAGCAGAAGCAGAGAACTCAAGATCCACGGCCTCGTCCATCAGGTACTGTCTGGCATTCACAGACAGGGTTAAATAAAGATGTGACAGTACAGGTGCACTCAGACAGCAGTACCTGTCTGCTCTTTTTAAAATCAATACCTGACTCTATAAACCCTCAAGCTACTGTTTCAACAGCCCAAACAGCAGCAATTCATTCAGCCCTGTAAGGCGGTGATCCCCTGGTCCAGGAGTAGCTGGAGCAGCCCTTTTGGCAGCTCAAAAGCTACTCCTGGTCAGAATGTTAACTGCACTTTGCCTACATCTGTGTTTGGGGCATGGCAGAGTTAGGGCCAAAAGTGCTATCTATCCTCGAGGGTAACATGGAAATAGCCAAGTTTGACCAAAGGAAGGGCCAGGAGTCATTTGTAGGAAGGAAGATGATACCTGGGACTTCAGGCCTCTGCAGGATCCTGAGAGGCTAGGGCCTCTTCCAGTCCTAGAAATGGGGGCTGTATGCATTTATTTGGACATGATATGGAAGAGTGACCTCAGGAGGCTAGAAAACTCATGTTACACAAGTCACATTCATTGACAGACAAATAGAAGGACTTGGGTCTATCTAGGCAGAGTAGACGATGGCATTTGTACACGCGGGGGTTTGGGGAGACAGCCTGCAAGCCAATCCGAAGCGCTACTGGCCTGGATGTGTCTCTGTGAGCAGCTACTCCTAAGCGAAGACTCGATGAACGTGCCTGATTTTTGTACATAGTAGAATTATATAAGTCAACACTACAAATGGGTTTTTATCAAAGTCATTACTCAAAGAAATATTCTGTTGCTCCCCATGTTCCTGTGGCATCCACGTCCTTGCACTATCAGGTGTAGCCAGGGTATTATTAGCAAGGCAAAACGGCCTCACCTAGGAAAGCTATTCTTGTTCAGTAAATAAGGGCAAAACAGGTATTAATTCAGGGTAAATATTTTTCTACCATTTCCCACACATTATTATCAGCCAAATACGTAGGAAATACCCAAACTTCTCACTGCCTAAGCTACTACCTAAAAAGTCGAATGTTTTCTCTGATATGCGGATGCTAATTCAAAGGGGGGGGCGCCTAGGAAGAATAGAGCTACTTAGCTTAGGTAGAGGGGAGTGAAAGAAGGGGAGGGGCCTGGGGATAGGAAGGATAGTAGAATTAATCAGACATTATTACCCTATGTACATATATAACTATATAACTGGTGTGATGCTACATCATGTACAACCAGAAGAATGAGAAATTATATTCCATTATCTATGATGTATCAAAGTGATTCTACTGCCATGTATAACTAATTAAAACAAATTTAAAAAAATTTTTTTAAAAAGATAGCTGTTTACTTAGTAAGACTAACACAGTTCCTTGGAAATTAAGAACAATTGTCTTTTTTTTTCTTTTTAGAAGGCAAACTCTTAAAAGGCAGAGATTAGATCTTTTTTTATGATATTTGAGAAAGCAGACTCTCAATCATATTCTTCCCGTTGAAAAGAACACAAACACTGAACACCTCTATTTGTAACTATCAGTAAGAAGACTAGTCTTGTGCCACTAGAAAACAGCTCAGCTCATAAGAGAGTGGTGACTTGCCCACATGTGGAAAATACACTGGAGAAAATCTCCTAGTCCCATGAAGACTAAGTGACCCCTCAGATCCAATAAATACAAAATTCTGCTCCACTGAAATAAACAGAACCCACTTGGAAGGATTCATTTACAATAGGTGTCAATGATGGGACTGGAAGAGGGCTGTAAACTAATAGCACAGCTACTGCTTTATCTTATCAAGGTTGAATGTCTAAATACTTCCTTAGGAGTTTTGTTTTCAATGATCAGCAGAGGCCATATTTTAAAAAAAAATGAAATATTCTGTGGTTATCTTTGACAAACATTATGCCATAGAGATTTCCATTTCTTAAATGTTGAGATTTGCAAAAAGAAAGTCAAGCATTATGCCACAGGATGGAGAGCACTCCACCACCTAAGACACAGCATTGCCAGAACAAGTAAACCTGAATGACCGAGCTTCCAAGCTTCAGATTACTGATTTACAGGAATAACAGAGGACAGGGAGGATGTTAAACAACTCATGCTGATTTAAGATTGTGCAAAACTGATTAATAATAAGCTGATTCCAGATTGTGCAAAACTTTCTAAAATAAACAATCCAATTTCTTCAATGAATGAGTTGCAAATAAAAATAAACACATTGAAAATTAACTCCAGGATTAAAGAAGTTTAAAATACACTTCAAATGGGAAATAAAGTGTGGGTTCATATAAAAAACTAAAAAAAAAAATGTAATATTTATGAGGTCAGTAGAACTCTGACCAGCTAATTGATGATGTTAGGGAGCAGTATTAATGATATTCTAGTTGTGATCCTTGTATTTGTGATGGTGTATGTAAAAAGTTTCCTACACACTGAAATATTTATGGGGGAAATAACTCAATGTCTGGAATAATATAGAAAATAACAAGGAGAATATATGAAATCAGACTGGCTATGGGGCCAATAAGTATTAAACTGTGTACATGGAGTTGCATGAGAGGGTATTTTGTTTACTTCTGTAGGTTTTTCTATTTCTATAATAAAAAGTTTTTTTTTTAAATCTGTGTAGTTATCACACATCAGCATATATTCTGGTTTTCATACACATGGTAAATCCCATCTCCCTGAAGCATTTCCCACCTCCACCCAGCACAATTCCAAGAAGTCTCAAAGTTGGTGTGGGCAAGCACCTTACACATAGGAAACAGTACACCACTAAGAAGATCAGCAAAGAGCACCCGGGCACCGGGCTTCTATTTCTGGTCTTCTTTTTCACCCTCACTCTGTGTTAGGGATTGGAAGGGAAAGAAAGACTGTTATAGCACCCACACTCCTGCTGTCAGAGTCACCTTGCCCGTCCACCCCTCGCCTACTGGGGCACAGTCAGTCCCCCCCTGGGGCTGATGTCCCAGATAAATGCAGAGCTGTAGTTAGGAAAAACTAATGAACCGCTGAATGGCACAAGGAAAATCAATAATGGGAAGAATGCAAGCGACCTTCTTCTGCCTTTGGACTGCTGTTCTTTCTTCCAGAAGGAGGAAAAGAGAAAGAACATCAATACACAGACACTGAGAAGATCAAAGAGACTCATCACCACCACACACTGTAATCATTTTCATCTTGTTCTTGAAAAGAAACTGCCCACCGGCACAAAGGTGAATGTGCTCAGGGCTGAACAAGGGACACTAAGAGAACCTAGCTGGTGGAGAGCCCCTAAGCCACCCATGAGAGGCCCAGGAAGAAAATGAATAGTCTAAGGTGAGCCTTCACTTTAGCAATGAAAAGAATCCAAGAAACAAATTTCACATGGCGCCCTTAAAATTGATGTGTTTAGTGATGAAGGAAGAAAATCAACTCAAAGGAGAAAGGTGCTCCTGATAAATTCCCTGCTGGTTCACCTGTGCCCCTTCAGAGTCCTTGGGAGCTGGTCTCCCACACTGGATCAAAAGTAGTAGAAGAACCCAGTTCTTCCAGGGTTGCAGTGAGCATTAGTACATTCATTCAGATGTGTGGCCAATTATTCAACAACCTGCTGTTTCCCTCCTGCTTTGCCTGTCACCTCTTCAGGTGACTCAGAAACTATATTTGGGGCTGGAGATATAGCTCAGTTGGTGGAGTGCTTGCCTTGCATGCACAAGGCCCTGGGTTCAATTCCCAGTCCCCCTCCCAACACAAAAACCAACTATATTTGCTCCAAGGTGATGGTACTTCCTCTCCCTTTCTTTCAATAACAGGTTATAAATCAGCCAAAATTAACATAAAATATTATTTATGCATTCAGTAAGTAATGAAAAGTCAGTTGTCTTCAGCTTTACTAGGTTTTACAAGAAATATAACTAGAAAGAAGAAACCAAGTTCTGCTTCCAAGGTTCCAAATTTGTTTAGAAAATCCCTATGACTTCTGGGGCAAGATGGCAAAGTGAAGTCAGGAATCTCCTTTCCATAAAACCAAATGAATGAACAACATTAGCAACAAAAACTTGAAATCTGGCAAACAACACCAAGTGCACTAGGAGAATCCAACACAAGAAGGGACAAAGCCAGGCACAGTGGTGCACGCCTGTAATCCTAGTACTTCGGGAAGCTGAGACAGGAGAATCACAAGTTCAAAGCCAGCCTCAGCAAGGATGAGGCGCTAAGCAACTCAGTGAGACCCTGTCTCTACATAAAACACAAAAAAGGGCTGGGGATGTGGCTCAGTGGTCAAGTGCCCCTGAGTTCAATCCCTGGTACAAAACAAAAAACAAAAAACAAAAAAAGAAACACAGAAGGGACAAAATGTCACGACCTAATCTTTGAAGAGTAGCATTTAGGGGAAGTGAGAGAACTGGCTCACTCTCTTGTCCCAGAATGTGGTGGAGTCTGGGAGATAGTGAAGGAATGGAACTCTGAAAAGTCCCAGCAACTATCCCTATTTAGAGAGAAGCAGACAGAGAGGGAGAGTTAGCAGCAGGGAAAAAAGCACAGCCTTGTTTATTTGCATATTCAGTAAGAACTTATTAAGAACCTTCTATATTTATTACTCAACACTAAGCTCTTAAAAGGAAGTTGAAGAAATAACTAGGCTGAATTCTAAAACAAGGAACATTTCCAAAGCCATGCTCACCTGGTGGAATGGGCCTAGCACAGCTATCACTTTAAACAACATTTCAGAAAGAAGAGCACAGCTGGTAACTCATCAACGAACACTGCCTCTAATGTCCAGGACTCATAGATCTGAGGAGGAAATGAACAGTTTTCAGAAGACAGGCGGTTCCTTGTAAAACCACTGAATGTCAAGGGAGAGAAGGAAATATTCAGGTATACTGAACACACACGCATGCACACACACGCACACACACACACACACACCTCAAAACCAAATCCACAAAAAAGAAAAAAAAATCAAATGCTTAAATTTCTTTCCATACTAATGGTACCAGAAAAGTATGTAAGCCATGCATACAATGTTGTGTCGGGGGAGCATGAACAAATATTTTTATATTTACCCAAATTGTTCAAGAATAAAAACAACACACACTTTCAGGCGTGCAAGAGCTCAGTGACTCCATGAGTCCTTCCTAAAGAACCATGTGAGTCTGCAATCTAGCAAACCAAGAGATTAGAGTGAGGTACTAGGAGAAAGTCTGATAGAAAAAACTGAACCTATTTATATTTAGAAATAAAGCTAATCACCAGTGTAGAGTATGTTTATAAAAGGGAAACACTATATCTTTCAACAATAAAAAAAACTAACATACCAAATCCAACAATTTGAGACAAGATAGAAGGAAAAATAAGGGTGAAATTTTCTCACATTTCTGGACTTGTTAAAGATAAGAAATCAAGAGAGTGAGATTTGATTATTATCCTATTTGAAATTAAGTTAGCAAAGCAGAATGATAATATTAGTAAGGAGAAAATGTGTCAATTTTCTTTCCCATCTCAAGAAGTAGTCAATAGATAATTAATAAATAGAGGCTAAAACCACTATATAAAGTTGTTAAAGAAATCTCTAGAAGACCTAAAAATAGATTATAAATCTTTGACATTATCACACAAAAAAAATCATGCTTACTCCTGAAAGCATACAGATGTAAACCAAAGAAAAGCTGGGCAGGAGACGGCAGGGGCTGGAGGGAGGGAAGGGATTGAAACCAGAAAATACAAATTAAAAATCATTAAGATTGAAAATATATATTATATTAATAAATATAGGATTCTTTAAAAAGGTCAAAATATAAAAGAAAAACTGATCTTTAGTGATCCATATCTAAAATCAACTGTCCAGGGGCTTGGGCTATGGCTCAGTGATACAGCACTTGCCTAGCATGTGTGAGGCACTGGGTTCAATTCTCAGCACCACATATAAATAAATAAATAAAATAAAGGTTCATCAACAACTAATTAAATATTTTAAAAAACAACCATCTAAGAGTTTCTTTATGAGTCAGGAAGATTAAAAGTATATATATGCATGTATGTGTGTATATATATAGAAGTAGGTAGGTAGGTAGATAGATACACACACACCAGGTAAATGGTAACAAAACCAGAAAGAATCATAATATCAGAAAAGAGTAAAGTCAAATAAAAAACTATCAAAAAACGTAAAGAGTTGTTTTACATTCAACAATAGTAGAAATTACCAGGCCCCAAGTACTATTCTACACACTGATAGAATAACCTGAGTTTAAATCAATAATGAGTTTATAAATATTATAAATCTTTCAGCACCAAAAAACTAAGTGTTACTGGGGTTGTGGCTTGGTGGTAGAGCACTTGCCTAGCATGTGTGAGGCACTGGGTTCAATTCTCAGAACCACATATAAATAAATAAAAAAATAAAGGTCCATCAACAACAACAAAAATTTTTTTTTAAATTCCATAAAAATATGAAATTCTAGAAGTCAACAAAACAGTAATACTAACAGGCATTGTTAGCCATGACAGAACAAGATGACAAAGTAATAAGAAATATAATACCATCACTGAACCCAGAAAATCTATATCATAGTGCTTATCTAACATAAAACATCTTTTCAAGCACTGGTGGGATATTTTAATTTAAAAAATAAAGAATACATTAGGCCACAAAGTAAAGCCTCAAAACATCCAGGAAAATAGAATTAGAAATGCTCTTCCCCAGCCACACTACAAGAAAAATAAATATTAACAGGAAGAAACCTAGCCACCTAAAAAAAAATGTAACTCTCTGATCTTGATGCAAAGGAAAAATCCAAAGCTGAAATTATAGAGTATCTGTATATTTTTAAAAATGACAATATTAAAGATACTAACACCCTCACAGAAAATTTTGGAAAACTGGACTCAAGGTAAAATCTTACAGCATTAAACATTTTATCCAGAAAATAATAATAGAAACAAAATCAATAAACATTCTATTCAATAGTTTGGAAAAATTGTATTAAAGTTCATCTGGAAAATTCAATACACGAAGACATCAAAGTTTGGGGGAAAATTGAAGGGGTCAAGTGGCATAATCTGAGCAGATATCAAGACATGCTATACGGCAACAATGATCAAAGCATTATGCTACAGGAATAGATACAGACAGAAGAGAATAGAATCTAAAGGGAGTCCCCGGTACATCAGGCAGAAGATTTATGATGAAGATCACATTTTGAATCAATGGGCAAAAAATGGACTAAATAATATCACTCACTAAATAGTGCTGACTTCACTCGCAGGCCAACTATTTAGAAAGTAGCTAGGCCAGAACCTATCTGACTCCTTTCACCAAAATATATTAGAATGAATCAAAAAAATTCTTTTAAATAAATGGGTAAGTATATTATATCTTGGCATAGGCAAAAGATCTTTCTAAGCAGAATATAAAACCCAAAGGCCATAAGGAAAACAATTGATAAATATAACTGCATAAAAGTAAAAAGCAAAAAAAAAAAATTTCTTTATAAACCCAAAATGTTTAAGTGCTAAAAATAAAGAAAAAAAATTTGCATCAGAAGTTAATTTTCTTATTTCATCAAAAGTACATACAATAAGAACAACTTAATAGAATAAGAAATTGAAATGTAAAATAGAAAAGATGCTAAATCTTACTCAGAAATGTTAAAGTGCAAATGAAAATATTGAGATAACCATTTATCTCCTAGCAGACTGACAAGATTTTTAAAGTTGATAATAATCATCATTGGGAAGAATCTGGAGAAATAAGCACATTAGAACAACATGAATGAGACTCTAAATCGGCATCATTTTTCCTTGAGGACTAACTGGTCAAAATCTGTCAGATGCCATATCCTTGGTCTCCGCGATTCCACAATTCTATGAGTATTCACCCCATGTACACAACCAAAAAAGCACACTAGATTCAACATATAAACAGATTGTAAAAAAAAAAAAAATTGATCATCTCAATAAATGCAGGAAGAAGCACTTGAAAAAACTTTAATGCTCATTCAGGATTTAAAAAACAAAAACAAAAACAAAAAACTCTCAATCCACTAGAAATAGAAGGGATTTCTTTAACCCAATATAGGCATCTAGGAAAAGCCAAGAGTTAACACCACGCTTAATGGTGAAAAACTGAATGTTTCACTTTAAGATCAGGAACAAAGCAAGGATGCCTGCTTTCACCATTTTCATTTAGTATTATGGGGAGCCTGTGCAATCAAACAAGAAAAGGAAATTAAAAGCATCCAGATTGAAGAGGAAAAATTAAAATGAACTTTATGAATTTTATTTGTAGATGACATGATCATATGTCTTAAAAAACCAATGCAATGTATTCGAAAAACTACTAGAACTATTTAATGAGTTCTTCGTAAGTATAGGATATAGAGTCAAAATTTAAAAATCAATTATATTTGTATATCTTATGAAGGAAGCTTTTCAACAGTGCTGAAGCTTATATAGAAATATGAGAATATGTCCTTATACCACATATAAAAGTTAACTTGAAGTTAATAGAACAAGTCTAAGAACTAAAACTTTCAACTTCTAGGAAATAGATATACCAGGATATTTATTATAACATTCTTTTCTATATAAAACTGGATACAACTTAAATTATTCAATAAGTTATAATAAGTACATAAGATAAAATACTATCTAGCCACATGTAACCACTAAAAGGAAAGAAGGCAAATGTTATGTCAGTCTGGAAAGAATGCCAAATATACAATTAAAGCTTTTTTGTACATGTTGAATAGTGTATAGGGATAACTTTAGTGTAAATAAAATAATATTTGCACCAGGTACTGTGGCACACACCTGTAATCCCACCAATTCAGAAGGCTGAGGCAGGAAGATTGCAAGTTCACAATCAGCCTCAGTAACTTAGAGAGACCCTAAACAACTCAGTGAGACTCTGTCTCTAAACAAAATATAAAAAGGACTGGGGATGTTGCTCAGTGGTTAAGCACCCTGGTTTCAATTCCCAGTACCCAAAACCAACAAAACAGAACAAAATTTGCATTCATACCTATTTTTATGTATTCGTGTGTGTGTGTGTGTGTGTGTGTGTGTGTGTGTTTACAGACAGCTACATGGAAAGTCTCTGTTATTTTGTATTTTGTATTTTTTTTGGTACTAGAGATTGAACTCAGGGGCACTCGATCACTGAGCCACATCCCCAGCCCTATTTTGTGTTTTATGTAGAGACAGGGTCTCACTGAGTTGCTTAGCGCCTCGCCATTGCTGAGGCTGGCTTTGAACTCGCGATTCTCCTGTCTCAGCATCCTTAAGTGCTGGGATTACAGGCTTGCGCCACTGCGCCTGGCTTGTTATTTTGTTTTGGTCTCTTTGGTGCTGAGGATCAAACCCAGGGCCTCAGGCATACTAAGCACATGCTCTACCACTGAACTACATCTCTAGGCCCCACAGAAATTCTCAAACTTTAGGGAGAGGTACCAGGAGTCAGAGACATTGGAAACAAAAAACATTATATAATTGTTAAAATTTTCGTACGTTTCTGTACTGGTCATATTTTTGATGATGCACCATTATTCTATTTTAAAAGATAAATCCTTGTTCTTTCATGTGAGTAAGAGACTTCTATAGAGGAGATTATTCTGGCCAGATGCATGCAGAAGTCAAGTTGTGGGACAGCAGAAATCACATGAAACAGTAGAAGCCCAATCCTGAGAAGAACAGGGAAACAGCAAGAAACTGAAAGGACCATACTCAAGAGCAAGACAGAGCACTGGTGAGCAGATCAACAACCATTTCTCCTTTTAGCCCTCCAAGGCCTGAGGAGCTTTCTTATCAGTCCTTGGATCCCATGAGATTTCCTACTGCACTCTTCTCAGAAGCCCCCTTATCTGGAGCTGAAGTGAGTTTCTCAGAAGCTGGTATCAGTTCCTCAACAACTCCAAACGGGTCCATCCTGAAGGCTCAGTTGTAGAGCACTTGCCTCGCATGTGTGAAGCACTGGGTTCGATTCTCAGCACCACATATAAATAAATAAATAATAAAGATCCATTGACAACCAAAAAGAATTTTTTAAAAATACCCTAAATTAGTCCTTAATGGAGTTACAGCCTTACCTTGCTGAAAGTGAAGCAACCTGTAACCTGCACCCTGAGAGATCCTGCAGTTAGTCAAGCCTAGCAAATGTGATTTAAATAGAAACTTGTTCAGCAACATTTTATACTCAGGAGAAAATTCATAACCAAGATTTGCATTTCTGAGGAGGATGCTTTTTGAGAATGTTTCTTTTAGATAGTACAGTATGATATATATATATAACAAATCATTGAAGAATGCTTCCAAATCTAAAGAACAGCTTTTAGAAAGATGAAATCATAAAACCAAGCATAGGAAATTTGTACAAATGTTAAATACAAAAAAAAAAAACAGATACACATAAACACACAAAACCATACAACTATGAAAAGAGTGGAGAATAATTCCAAACCACATATGAACAAGTGATGGTGAAGACTGATCAGAATAGGAACTGACTTCTTTACAAACAAGCTATCTGCACGCTAAACAGGGCCCATGAGAATGTGGCTCAGACACCAGTTCTCCTAGGGACCTTTCCTAGTGTTCCCACTGGAAATGACCTTTCCTTTATATTTCCACTGATCAGGTCCTCTTTCCTAGCAGTGAGCACATTGCCTGACATTCCGTTGTTCACATGTTCGTCTTCTCTACCAGTGAGTCCCCTGAGAACAGAGGCCATGCCTTAGTAAATTTTTTCTTTCCCATACAAAAGTCCATTCTATAAGTGCTCAATAAATGTTTAGGATAGCAATAAAATCCAGAACTTTAAAAACCATAGCAGTTTTCTCATGAAAAATGTTGTGATTTCATAGAATACTAAGAAAATAGAGAAATAAGAGAAGGAAAGTATGATAACACTTATAAAATCCCACCATTCAAATGTAATCACTAATGATCAACATCTCCACAGACACACACATGTACATGCACATACAGACACATAAGGATGCATAGCTATGTTTATTTGTTTCACAAGGCAGAGGATCTGATTTCCAGCCCAATCCCTACTAAATTGCTATTTCAAAGGTTTGTATCCATCATCAAATTCAGTGCACATACACGACCTTTGTCACCACCTCTCCAGCATTTGCCATTGTTCACCATCTTCATCTTTCCAGAACACTCCCTTCCCTTTGTTTCCCTTCCTGTTCCTCTTCTGCCTTCCCTGTGCCACCCAGCATTCTTCCCAAGAATGTGGACATTCCATCAAAGCCCTGCCTTTAGTCCTCCACTTGTCTTCCAAATGAGCCAATTGCACCTAAGACATTCATCATCATGTTTTGACAGGTGACTTCCTCTCTCCAGCACTATTTCCTCTCTCAAGCTCCTCCCAAAACAACAATAATTCTCCCTTAGCTATAGTTTTGTTTTACTCAGCTGTAATTACCCTTAGTGAACTACAATCCAAAAATATTAAATGGAAAATTCCATAAATAAATAAATGATAACTTTTAAATTATTCACCATTCTGAATAGCAGGATGAAATCTCATGCCATCCTGCTCCATCTCACTTGGGACATCAATCATCTCTCTGTCCAGTGTATCCATACTGTATACCCTATCCACCCATAGCAGTAGCTATCAGATTGATAGTATTGGCAGTGCTTGTATCAAGTAACCTTATGTAGTAGCCTTATGCTAGGACACATGCCTATGTCATTTACTTCACTTCACTTGAATACAAGTCACTGTCCTGCAAGATAGAAAGTAATAAACGTCCCATAAGGAGGGAAGCGAGGCATTTAATGGGCATTAGTCATGAACCAGGATTAGGGTCTTAGAAGTTTAGAAGTTTACATGTTTATACCATCAACCCATAGAACAAATGGAGGAAATATTATTAGAGAAGATATTATTATTGTTCGTATTTTGCTGAAACTCTTACACTTGACAGGCGTGTATAAGGATGGACTAAAAGTACATTCCCTGTCCAAGCACCTGTCACCACTGCCACCCAGGACCACCAGAAGCTCTCAAGGAGCCATTTGGGCAAATTAGAACAAGATATCTCTAATGCAAGGGGGACTTGATGAAAGATGCACAGCTTGGCCAACAGAGCCCCAGGTGGACTCAGGACAACTGGCTAATCAGGAAGCTGACTGTGGATTATGGTTAGAGTTACAGGGTTTGAACTGGGGCAGGAGTCCTAGGAAGAGAAAGTGATTTGGGGGAAAAAAATTATTAGCAGTGAGATCTATCAATTGGGTTCAAAACAGAATTTTGTAATCAAAAGAAAAAAAGCAGAATAAAATCAATGGCAAACTGTTGAGACTGGATGACCAGAAGTCTGCCTGAAGTGGGGGTAGGGAGATGGCGCACAGAGAAGGCACAGCTTGGGGGAGACTCTAAGTTCAGTTTGGGACCCACTGCGTTGGAAGTTCCAGTAGAAAACAGGAGATGCAATAAGAAAGCACAAGTGAAAGTGGGGGAGAGAAGGTTCCCAGAGGACGAGCCAAGAATCCTGCAGAGAGGGCACAGCACACACCCCCAAGGGGCTGGGATGGCAAAGGTAGAACCTTGCATGGTTTTTATATCCAGAGCGGGTGAGGAGTGTGGAAGAGGAGTCAGAGGAGGAGCTGACAGGGAGGTGGAAAGAGAACAGAGCAGATGAGGCTGGGGAGCTTCAAGAAGATCAGGAACAGACACTGGGACTCGATGCTCCTGAGCAGGTAAGCAGGAAGAGGGGGTTAGGAAAGGTCTGGAAGTTTGTCTTCAAAAGAATTGTGGAGAGGAGAGCAGCCAGATCTGAGGAGGCTCCAGGGTAGGATGTGGAGACAAGGCTGGCCCCAGCACACGCTGCTCAGCCTGGGGTGCAGCCCTGAACTGCAGGGCCTCCTGGGCTCACAGAGTTGGCAGGGAAAGATAAGTGGGTATGGGCTGAACATTTTTTTTTTAGACTTACAGAAAAATCAGACAGAAGTCATACTTTTCATGGGCTGGTAATAAAACCGTTTGTCACTTTGGCCTCTAACTTTTGCAAAACAGCTTCTGTAGATTAAGAAGTCTCATTTAGCTACCTAAAAATAGATTTCACTTGTGGAAATGACTAAACCTTACCAAAAAATCATTGAAAAAGCATTAATAAACAGAACACATTCTGTAAAATCTTTGTTTCTACTTAGGGAAACAATTCTAATCTGTGGAGAAAGTATCAACTCCAGGGGGAACGTCACAAGCCATATCAGAGATCAAAGGGGAAAACACTATGATTTGATCACGGAAGGCTGTACAAGGACAGGAAGCAAATGTTTTAAATGCATAAGATTTCTGAATTCTAACAAGTTCCATCCAGATTAGTTCACAAATACATAACTAATTTATTAACACTTCTTGTATATAGTAAGTCCTGTCAGCTCTGCTCTAAAAATATGTTCCTGATCTAAATACCTGTCACCACTGCCACTCTTGGCCATGGCAAGCCCTCAAGGAACCATTTGGGCAAATTAGGGAAAAGAGACAGCCCCATGAAAGGTGCACAGCCCCATCATTACATGTCTACTTATCTGTCTCATCCTCAGAGGATACTTCTGGAACCATCTTGTTTATCATGAATAGCCTATTAGGTTGAGGGGACAGGAAGTGGCATGCAAGATTCCCCGGTGACAGGAGGCAAGGAAGCCAGAAAGAGGCCAGCATCCTAACGTTCCACTTCTGCAATCTTGACAAATCTCTACTCTCTTTACCTCCTTATGACTCAATTTCCTCATGTGAAAAGTGAGATGGTTGAACTAGTCACAGTTTCTCAAGGACAAACCCAGAGTTTTTTCAAACTCAAGGTTGTTGACCTTGAATCTCCAGAGAGACACTGGGGCATTGACACTTGACGGAGCTCCACAGATTTCAATGATCCCCACCTTGATCTCTAAGTTTCTTCCCCTCATATTCTATGAATTTTAAATCCTAAACATATACAAATACTGAAAGAAAGAAAGAGATGTGGCATAATGGAATTTGTCTAATATCTTTCAAATCATTGTGTTACCAAATTCACAAATCAGCCATGATGTTGCAGTCGCTAAGAAACAACACATGCCCACAGCTATGACAATGATTAACTAAATCATCAGATTTTTCACTTCCTTCCCAAAGCATGGGGAAACCTTAGCTTTAGCTGCCTTAACCTTCTCAAAGTGAAATACATTTAAAAAGCAACTGCAAATTACTGATGACTAATGCCCTTCAACTTGGCTTCAAGCTGAGAAATTCTGTGCAGAAATAAAGTGGTTTACAACCCCACAGGTCGGTTCTATTATAAACTGTGGGTGGTGAATCAAGTGGCTGTGAATTGTTCTCTGTGTGTGTGTGTGTGTGTGTGTGTATGCGCGCGCATGTGCGCGCACATGTAGAAATCAATACTTAAGGAGGATATTTCTCCTATTTCTTTAGCAGGAGTTTAACAGCCCAGACAAAAGGCAGACGCTAGCTAGGAGGACCCAGGAATCTGGGTGATGTCTGTCAACCCCCCCTTGAGTGCCCACCAGCCAGGGCAGCTGCATCTGCCCTTTGCAGAAAAGCAATCTAAAGCAAGCATAGAAGAAAGCTGGAAGGAAAATAACTGCGACTCACATCGATGACCTATTTTCTGAATCCGGCTTAAGTGAGATTGGATTTTCATTCCTTCAAAAAAAAAAAAAAAATAGCAGAACACTGCAGGCCCAGAAAAATGGTGACTTTAAGGAGCGCAGTGACCAGAATATATGACACATTGTCACGAAAGGACTTTCTTCTCCACCCAGGTTTCAAGGGGTGCTAGCCTCAGATGCCCAATGTGCGAGGGATGGATAAATCCACCAAATCCGTGGCAGCTTTGCTTCCCTTTTAGCCAAGATTAACATGATGCTAATTGGTAGTGAGAGGACCTGATCTAGTTAGTGAGTCCTATCAGCACAGGGAGCATAATCAAAGCCATGCTCACACGTCATTTCACAGTTCCAATTTTGCATTCTTCCAACTAGAAGTTGCAATGGCCCTTTGTTTCAGATGAGGCAGTATTAACACAAACCATCTTTTTTTCTGAGCAAAGTGCTCAGTGAGGGCATGTCCTATGCTTGGGTTCACTTCTGAACTGCAGATGCACTGGGAGAACACCTGAGCTTCTGATCTGAATTCCTAACAAAAGAAAAGCTGACTGTCCAACAGCTTCCGCAGACTCCCTGGGCTACGAGCAGAGTGCTGGAGTGTGAGTAGCAGGGGAAGCCAGGAACAGGAGGAGCTTCCCTTTTGGCCAGTGACATGACAAGGGGGCTCATGTGGGTTAGCCAACGACCACAAAGCAGCAACCAGGGCTGAACAACGCTGCATTCACTAGATTTGTGAATTCTGAGAAAGAGTTCAACCCAAGATCAAGACCCTAGTTGGAGAACTTCCTGGAACAGGTAAATCTAGATATAGTGTTGAAGGAAAAAGTCAAAAGGATGAAGCATGAGGGAAATCAAGAGCCAAGAAAAAGGATGCAGAAAATAAGAATTTCATTTAGAAAACAAAGATATTATCACTGCTGGTCAATAATGGCCTTTTGTATTTCCATTTACTCTCTTAAGAATCTTAAGAGGCAGAACATGTCCCAGTATTCCCAACAGTGTTTACACACGATAGATACAGTATATCTCCTAGGCTCTTAGAGTTGGACTGAATTTATCAGTCATCCTATGTGCTGAGTGGATAAATTAAAGAATAAGTGAACAGGATATTAAAAAGATCAGTCTGGTTCCAGGAGAAGGATCATAGAAGTGATCAAGAGACGATGGTGCGTCAATATGCAAGAGTCAGTTGATGGTAGAGCTTTCAGGCAGCCTGGAGGTTGAAAGTTTATCTCAAAAGTGACAGGAAGCCACACCAGGAGTGGAGTGACATTGAAAATTTTCTTTGAGAAACATTGCTGTAGCAGTTTTTGCAGGCGAGAGCAGAACAGGAAAGCCAGCAGGATCTCACTTCAGCAAGGAGTTAAAGCCTGTACAATCTGGAAGGTCACTAACAGCCTGCGTAGGCTCCAGGGCAAAAATACCAGCTGCCCCAGCAGTGCAAGGCTGCTAAACTGTCTTTACAGGGATTGGCCCTGGGCCCTTCTAGAGGATAAAGCCCGGGAAATTTATTCTACCTTCCTTTCCCACCTTCTCACCCCTCTTCTCAACCTTGACAGTACTTATTAGCTCAAAATGAAGAAAGGGACCTGTTCCTGCAAAAGGCTAGGAGTCTGATCTGCTCCCAATAAGCATTTCCATGTTAGAATGAAGTTAAAATGCATTCCCAGGGTGACAACAGCAGCAACAGCCTGGCAGCCATTTGCATAATTCTCTTATGTAACAAGCTTCACAATAACAACAGGCAAATCTATAATTTTAAATTTGCTCAAGCTACTATCTTTAATGGAGCTAACTACCAAAGCACCATAAAGACTGCAAATTCATGAATCATGTAGTACATTATTTGTTCTCTCTAATGAGACATTTTGGGGAAACAACACTGAATCTGTTACTATAGAATCATCAAATTATTCTGATATATTCACTTGTCAGCAGTGCACAAGGTATACAATAAGGTTGGAAGGCAACTTGTTTAGAACGATTAAGAGTGGCAGAAAAAATGATAATTTATATCAATAACAAGACAAATACATGTGCACGAACATGCACACACACACAAACACACACGTACAGGATCAGGAATGATTCAAGAGCCCAGAAGCAAAAGATATTATTGTAGATGTCTTTTGCGAGTATGGGTAACACAACATGGTCAGCGACATGAAGGCAGGACCAAAGCTCTCGGGTCCACTATTATATACTCCACACCTACCAAGCATGGCATGTGACTATATAAGATGGAAAGAAATAAATGGCCAGATAAGTGAGTGAATGAATGACTGTGATTTGTCCACATAACAAAGATAATGAAGATACCTAAGAAATGTATGCAGAAGAGTCATTTCCCAAGAGCCTACATATTGTATGCACAGGCACACACATACACAATTCAAATCAAAATACCTTCAGAAGGTAAGCATACATCCAAAAATGACTAACTTTTAATTCCTTATTATAGCAAAAACATTTTGAGACTGGTAAAGCATTTTATAATATTTTTAAATGAATGACAATAGGTCAACTTTTTAGTTTTCTTCATCCATTTATGGAGTATCAGACATATAGTGGCTGAAAAATTGCAAAGGAAAGTAAGAAAGAGCTAACTTTTGGGTTTCTTCCCCTGGATAATTTTTCCAAGAACATCTTATTACATTTTACTCTAAACAGATGCATTTTTTGGCAGGATCAAATAATCCATTTTCTGCTCTATTTTTAATATTCACATTTCATTTCATGGGTTTTAGCCCTCAATTTCAAATGACACTCTAAGTCAAATGAGAACTTAACAAATCATCAGCTAGGACTTTTTTAAAAAATAAATCTTTTTTTAAAATTCATTGATTTTTATTTTTTTAAAGCAGAAGAATGCATTTCAAGTCATAGCACACATATGGAGCACAATTTTTCATTTCTCTGGTTGTAAAGAAGGAAAAAAATAAATCTTAATGGTAGAAAGAGGACCTCCGGATATTATATCTGCCCCGGAGAAACAAAGCAAGCAATGCATCCAGTATGAGATTTTTAAAATCTGTGAATTTGGAGGTCACCTGTTTTTGGGTACACACATGCATGCACGGGGTGCTAGGCACACAGAGAAAGAATGACTGAAGAGGGAGAGATAGACCAAGGCCTGTGGTTTTGAGGGGGTCATGTTCCCTAGGGATTGTTCCTATACATTTTTACTTCCCTCAACATAAAGGACTTGCATCTCCCATCATCTTGAATGCCATAAAAAACTACTGCAAAATTAACACATTATTTCCCTAATTACGTTTGGGATGAGGCCTTATTGAGATGCTTTTGGAATTAGTATTTTAAAATTAATCCTTCTAACATGCCCTCTAATCAAAACACAGTATGATTCAGTCTGTCAATGTTCAGTGGTACCTATAGTGTGGCAACTCCTGGTGACAAAGTGGACTCTGTGCCCATGGGGATTATGACATGAGTGTTACAGAAGACACATGCAGGGTGCTATGGGAGCCCAGGTCAAACGGGTCATCCAGCCTCTACAGTGGTTCTCTAATTTGGTTGCTCATTGGAATCCCTTGGAGAGATTTAAAATACTGATTCCTGGGTCCCATCCCTGGAGAGCTGAATTTAATTGGTCTGGAGTTCTGCAGCCTATAGTTTTTAAAGCTTCCAGATAAGCAGCAAAGAGAGAATTGTTGCTGCAGGGCGGTGGTCCTCAAACCTTAGCATCCACTAGACTCCCCTAGAAGGCTTGTGAAACAGAATGCTGGGCCTACACCCAGAGTTTCTGACATCAGTTGAAGTTAGGGCCCTGGAAGGTGCATTTCTAGGAAGTTACCAGGTGATGCAGGACCACACTTTGAGAAGAAGTGCTCCAGGGGTCAGGTGAGGTTGGGGAGTGGGGAGTGCTCCTGGCAGTGGGAAGCACCATGTGAAGGTCCAGAAACAGCTCAAGCCCAAGTGCACATTCTGAAAGACCTGTCGCTGGACCTGTCCTGTCCTGCCAGCTGTGGTTTCAATGGAGGAGAAAATGACTCCATGAGGCAAAAGAGGGGTTAGCCACAGTAGTATTGGCCCATCCATAGGCCAGCTAACTCTCAGAGTATTAAAAATCCAGGCTGGTTTATCACTGAAAAGTAATGACACTCCACTCAGGGGTGACATTTGATAGCTTTCATGACACTCTTGCAAATGCCCTCATCAATTCCTATAGAAATCCTGAAACAGAAGGGCTGGTACTCCATTCTACCAACAAGAAGAGATCAAATGTCGGGGCCAGGCCTAGAACCCCCACATTCAGCCTCCGCATCTGGTGATCTGCTTCATCCCCTTACCCTCCAACTGTCAATCCTACCCCATGGAAATCCCTGTCCCTAGGAAATTGAGAGGCCAAGAGAGAAGTGAAGGAAAACCACCTTCCCTCACTGGTGGTGCCATATACACCTGTCATAACATCTGTACACATGTCACTTGAGAATGTTCTAGAGAGCCCTGGCTGTTGGAGGACTATTTGACTTTCAAAAACATTCAATTGGAATGGAAAGTTGATATGGAAGAGAACTGCTTGCCGTCACATTCTAGATGGCTTTCTTAAACAGTGAACCTGAAATTTAGGTAGCAACTGTGAGGGGGCAATAATGTTCAGATCAAGTTCCATCTTAAACCAAAAGGCAGGGCTTTCCTCATCAGTGGATGACTGAGAGACCAAAGCCACGTAATAAACAATTCACATTTATTTCTTATTGTTTTCTTTTTTTTTCTTCTTGCCAAAATTACTCTTCATAAAGGATTAATTACTACTTTAACTTTGTTATTGCTTTCTGAATCAGAGTCTCACTATGTTGCCCAGGCTGACTTCGGACTCCGGGGTCCAGCAATCCTCCCACTTAAACTTCCCAAGTAGGTAGCTGGGATTATAGGCTCACACAACTTTGCATAGTTCTTTGCATTCTTTTAAATTCAAGCATGTGTTGTTTCCTTTTAAGGTAGTACATATTTGTAGGCAAGATGCTGGGAAATACACAGGATACAAATCAAATAAAAGCACTGATAATCCTGCCTCCAAAATGAAATCACTCAATATTTTGGTGTCCTTCCTTCAGATTTTTATGTAAACATAAAATAGATCTATATGTGAGGGGGTAGGTGTGGGGGTATATCTGCATGCATGTGCACTTTTTTTTTTAACCAATGTTGACTACATACTGTTTGATTTTGATTTTTTTTTAAATATAACCTTAGGTTAAGTTTCTGTATCATTTATAATAGTGACACTTTATGGAGTTACGTCTATTGTCCTGATATCAGAATCACCTAGTGAGGCTTTTTGCAAATCACATCTTTCTGCCTAAGCTACACCTCTCTTCCTCCACCCTCAAGTTAAGACTTCTCGTGGGAATTGCTAGTCCACATGGGATTGTTATGGACCATTTCTTTTGCCATTATGTGGGTACAACAAAGCTTAGTTAATCAATCCCCATGAATGTTTTGCTGTTTCCAATTTTTCCATATTTAAAAACTACTACAATCAGCATCCTAACACCTAAAGATTTTAGGTTAAAACCCTGGATGTACCATTGCTGGGCAAAAGGAGTTGAACATTTTCAAGACTTATTAGTAACATTTTAGAGGCTTATGAATAACCAGATAATGATTGAAATAAATAAAACTTTTAAGTGAACGAGTCATTTTCAATCACTGGTTCTTCTGGGTAGCTGACAACTGGCCTGTCCCTTTCTTGCTTAGGTGTCCAGCACTTGGGGTTCTACACACTCAGCTCCCAGGGCTGTGTTTGCATCTGCCGGCATCGTGGCTGCAGAGGTGCTGGGTGGGCTCAGGAGGACCAATTAAATAGCCTTCTCAAGTCTCCTAAGTACCACTGGCACTCTAACTGCCCATTTGGTCTCTTCAAGGAGAAGCCTTTAGCTTCCCTTCCTTTCCAGGATAGCGAGGCTGAAGCGACGACGATAGGTGTGTCTGCACACTCAGATCATGCCTGTTGTTTTTCAAGCAAGAAAGTTTTCCTGGGCAACCATCTACATCACTGTCCCCACTCCTCCTGCTCAGGAAGCCCTCATATTAGCAAAAAACAAGATTCTTTACCAGGATCTGGAGAGTTCCTATTTTACTATCCCCACCAACCCCACCTGGAATAGTTAGTTCTCCACACAGTCAGGGATGGTGGCTCTGCGCTCACCATCAACTGCTGATGTCCCAGTGGCTGGCAGGGGTTCTAAAAACATGTTTGCCAGATGAATAGATAAGATTAGTCACCTCTTTTTTTTGTATGCAAGACATGTGAAATTCATAAGCACTTTGAATATTTAAAAACAAGCTTGACAAAACAGTTTGCAAACAGCCATATGGCGGTTTCCTCACAAGAGTTGTTAAAAAATGAAAATATCCTACTTCCTGTGATTTCATTAGAGGGATCAACAATGCATCAGAAGGGACTTCTAAGAACTGAATATAGAGTTGCTTGCTATTTCCCCAACTGGATTACGATGTGGGGACTGGGTTATAGTTAGAGAAGTTGTGCACTATCCAGTGTCACCCAGCCAAGGAGACAACCAGAAGCTGAAATCCAGCCCATGCTGTGCTCACCAACACACGTGCCCTGGTATGGAGTTTCATCTGTCTAGAGAAAAGGGCAACTTTTTTCTAATGGTCACAAAGGCACAGCTGCTCACCAAGTTGTATAGCTTTTCATAATTCACACAAAAGCACTGGACCGGGCCTCTGTGTCCTGTGCCTACTCATATTCCTCAACCAAAGGTAGCAATGGCCTTAAATAGGGCAGATGCTCATTAACATACATTTACTAGATTGAGTTGTTAATTGACAATTATATTAAGACTACTATCTGGGATGTCCTGATATGATTCACTCATCTTGGAACAAATAATGTTTTTAAATCAAAGAAAGTACCAATCACACGTCCTTCTCATTTGATAGGAAAAAGGCTCAGAGAGTTCATCTAGATTACTAAGAATACACTCTTGGACCAAGTCAGATGTAAATTTAAGTTTGCATTATGTGAGGCCCTAAGCAGCCTCTCACACATCCTGCAGGACCAATGGGAGGCCTCAATAAGTAAACTGAATGATAAATGAGCAACTTTGGAATTTAATTGAGACTTTGAATTCTGACTGGATCATTACATTACACCAAATAATTTTCTATATCTCTTAAC
This sequence comes from Xerus rutilus, assembly GCA_028644305.1. NCBI lineage: Eukaryota > Metazoa > Chordata > Mammalia > Rodentia > Sciuridae > Xerus > Xerus rutilus. The sequence goes on along the minus strand of CM053402.1, from coordinate 104,414,749 downwards.
ATCAAGATTTTTCCTCCCTAACTTTCAAAATTAACTCTGATAGAAAAAGAAATAAATCAAACTTTTATAAGATCTAATAGATGTCAGCGTGTTCTTTCTCTGGCAGGCGTTCTAATTCTTTTTTTGGAAAAGAAAAAGATTAATCATCAAAGCAACTTAGTATAAGATTGAAATTCCTCATTTATATTATATTAAACTTAATATTGCTTGCCACTTCTATCAACTCTAAACGGGCAATTTTCTGTACTGAATTATTTATATTCTCTTATAACAGATGCCTGATAAACTCTTAAACATTTATACACCCACTTAATCCAAAGATGACATGTAAACTAATACTGAAAACGAAAATCCTAGGGCACTGCGGAGTCTACACAGGCATCTGTATATCTGTACACTTGTATGATTATCACTGCATGGAAGGCACCTCATCATAAATGAATGATGAATAAATGTAATAAATCTTGTGAATAAACATGGGAAATCAGATCAAGTCCACAGTAGTACTGAAAATAATAACTTATCAAATTATTTGGGTACTCTGAATTTGAATGCAGCTTACCTTATTATCATGTCTGTGGAAAATCCTAGACAGTGCTAGATTTTTCTCACCAGCTAAGACTCTTATAACCCAAGCATATTTTAATTTGGTATTGGTTGTAAGGATTCCCAATGAAGACACAAGCTATTTAAAAAGAAAATTAAATTTGTTTCTTTAAATAACCAAAGGAAGATGATTTATGGCTTGGCTAACTGCGATCTCTTCTATACTAGTTTCCTCTTGCCAGCATAAATGAACACAAGCTTTGTAGCTTAAACCAACTCAAACTTATTATCTTCCAGTTCTGAAGGTCAAACATCTGGCATGGGTCTGGCCGGGCTAACCTGAAGGTATGTGCAGGGCTGGGTTCCTTCTGGAGAGCCTGATGAAGAATCTGCTGCTTTGCTTTCCCAGTAGCCTGAGCTGCCTGCACTCCTTGGCTCATGGCCCCTTCTCCATCTCAAAAGTCAGCAGTGTAGCCCCTTCAAATCTCTCCCTGACTCTGACCCATGACTGTTCCATCTTCCTCTCTCACTCACAAGGACCCTGTTGATTACATCAGCCCCGCCACCCATAACCCAGGGTAATCTCCCCATCACAAGATCCTTAACTTAAACACATCTGCAAAGACTTCCGTGCCAGCAAGGTTAACAGAGTCACACATTCCAGGGATTCGGACATGGACATCTTTGGGCAGGGGTTGGGGACATTATTCTGTCTACTGCATCTCCTAAATCTGTGGTCGGCATTTGGCATTGCACAGCCTCCTGGAGAGGCAGCACGAAAGTGACCGCATTTGGGCAGTGAGGGAGGCCAATGTTTGAATCCTGATTTGGGCTACTTGCTAGTTATGTGACCTTGGCCAATTTACTCAAACTCTCTGATCAGTTTTTAAACCTGTAAAATGGGCCGCCATGCCCACTGCATTTTTTTGTTTTAAGGACCAAAGGAAAGGACAAACATGAAGTACCTTGGTCCCTGTGTACAGTAGGTGTTAAATAAGCAAGAGTCAGCTCTGCCTGCCAATGGTAAGGGGACAGCTACCAAATGCATTCCGATTATTATATTGACATAAGGTTAATTATCACTAAATTCAGAAGAGGGGTTTTCTCTAGCCTAGAAGTTAAATATGGACGGATTAGCAGGCTCTCTCTGTCAGCCAATACCTTTAAGAATTAGCAGGGTGACTTGAAAAGCTGCTCTGCTCAGTAGCTTCAGTGCCAACCTGATTTAAGACAAGAAAAAGATTTGCCTTTATCTCTGACTCTCAGTTACTGCTCAGGTGAGGGATTCATAGCCAGGAGTTTACCAGTTAATGTTTGAAGTCTAAAGAAAATGATCCTTCAGGGAGGAACTCATACTAAAGGGCAATTAAACAATAATAACTTTCTACCTCTAAATAATTTTATTGTACTTTTTAAAATTTAGAAGTTATCGCTGCATAACATGGTGAATTGATAAGATTCAAGAAAAATTACACATAATTGTTCAAATGTAATAAATTAGGTCATCACAGAAATAGCAGATTTGAGTTAGATGTTGGTGATATTAGGAAACTTGTGCCCAGTTTTTGCCTATACCTCTTCCTGCTGTGACCTCAGGTGATTCCCATTACCTTTCTGGATATCATCTGTAAACTCATAGGGTTACAGGATTAAATGTGATCATGAATATAAAAGTTCCATTTATGCACAGATTATTATTCTTTATTCATTCAACAAACATTTATTTATCTTTACTCTGGAGTAAACACTGAAATAAAAGGAAAGAAAAAAATGAGTAAGATTTTTGTTTTTGCCCCTCAAGAAGCCCTCAAGCTAATGAAGAAAGGGACAGAAAAACATTACTTCTATAAAATTGCTCCCTTAATTTTTTCATTTTTTAGTTGAAGTATAATTTATGGTAGTGTAAGCTCAGATTGTACATGCACCATTAATCTAATCTTGTCAAATGTATATGAAGAGAAAAAGCATTTCCATCATCCCTGAAAGATTTTTTGTGCCCATTCCCCATCAATCCCTACCCTTTCAGAAGCAACCACCAATCAAAGTCCATCAGCATAGGTTAATTTTGCCAGTTCCAGAATTTCATGCAAATGGAATTGTAAGTGTGTACGTATTTTCGTGTTAAATTTCTGTCACCTATAGCATATTTTGCTATAGGTTGTTGTATTTATAGTAGTTCTTCTGTTGTCAACTGTTTTGCTGAGTAGCATTTCTTTTGTGGATGGATCCCAGCTTACCCACTCCCTTGTTGATGGACAGCTGGGTTATTTCCAGTTTGGGACTATTGTGAGTGGTTCTTGTACAGACCATTTTATGTAAACACATGTTTTTCTTTCTCTTGCATAAAAATCTAGGAGTATCATTGATGGGTCAAAGGCTCTACTTTCATTTTTAACTTCAACTTTGTGTTCTTTTCCGTAAGTTGGAAGTACTTAATAGTTAAATTTTATAATTATATTTTAAATTTTTAAAATTGGTTTTTAAAACCATTTTGTATCCTGAAAGCAAATTCTATTTGAGATGGAAATAATGTCAAAAACTTTTATTTTTTTACTATTGCAAATAAATTTCCCTTTTCATGGATTAAAAGAGGGGGCAAGATTGAACAATCTATAAAATAATGCCATTTGGAGGAACTAAACAGTACCCAAGCTTTAGTTCTGCCCTTATTAGTAATTACCCTTAAAATCTCAAATCACATTCCCCAGCCAGGTGAGCCAGGTGCAGTGGCACACCCCTGTTATCCCAGCAGTTTGGGAGGCTGAGGCAGGAGGATTGCGAGTTCAAAGCCAGCCTTAGCAATTTAGTGAGGCCCTAAGCAATTCAGCAAGATCCTATCTCTAAATAAAATACAAAAAAAAAAAAAAGGCTGGGGGTACGGCTCAGTGGTTAAGTGCCCCTGGGTTCAATTTCCAGTACCAAAGACAAAACAAAACAAAAAAAGTCAAATCACATTCCCCAACCTTCTGAACAGGTTCAGAGACCTGAGAATCACCACTGTGGCTTTTTTTCTAGTCACATATGCCCATGCCACACTCAGACTCCACACACTGTCTCTATGGGTGCATGAATCCCTGGTTGAGGGTCACTGCAGGGCTGAGTCCTCGTGTTTGAGGGACGTGTGATGTGTCTATTTGGCTTGGATCCGGAACATCCCCAAAAGGCTCATGTGTTGAAAACATGGTCCCCACTGCCCCAAGGTTCTGGGCTTTTACAAAATGACTAAAGCATGAGGGCTCTGACCTCATCAGTGGCTTAATCCACTGGTGGCTGGATGGTCTGCTGCGGGGTGAGAACTAGGTGAAGGAAATAGGTCACCTGGAGAGCTCCGGAAAGGATTTATCTTCTCCCTGGGCCCCGCCTCTCTTTATCTTTCTGCCTCCAGCTGCCACAGCAATGGCTCCCACTACTTCCAGAAAAGACTTCTTGACCTTTTCACCCCACCTTAACTGAAACTGTACTTTCACTCTCTGGAGTTAAAAGCTACGGTCAAGGGGCTGGGGTTATGGCTCAGCGGTTGAGCGCTTGCCTCGCATACGTGAGGCACTGGGTTCGATCCTCAGCACCATATAAAATAAATAAAGATATAAAATAAAAATTTTTAAAAAAGTTACTGTCAATTTAGCGACCCTTTAAAATGAACTTATGCTTTGTTCCTTACAGGCACTAAACATGGGCCATGTCTATTTAATTTCATTTAGAATTCATTCTGGAGAAATTCATGCTTTATGGGCCACAGCAGTATGCCATGGCCAGGACACTGAGGCACATGGTGGGAATGGCAGGGATACAACATGATCATTTCTCCACCACAAGAGAAAGATGGAAGTTTTCTGGTAGAATTCTTTGGATCCTCTAAGTATAGAATCATGTCGTCTGCAAATAATGATAGTTTGAGTTCTTCTTTTCCTATTTGTATCCCTTTAATTTCTTTTGTCTGTCTAATTGCTCTGGCTAGTGTTTCAAGGACTATGTTGAATAGCAGTGGTGAAAGAAGGCATCCCTGTCTTGTTCCCGTTTTTAGAGGGAGTGTTTCCAATTTTTGTCCATTTAAGATGATGTTAGCCTTGGGTTTAGCATAGATAGCTTTTACAATGTTGAAGTATGTTCTTACTATCCCTAGTTATTCTAGTGTTTTGAACATAAAAGGATGCTGTATTTTGTCAAATGTTTTCTCTGCATCAATTGATTAAACCATGTGAGTCTTATCTTTAAGTCTATTGATGTGATGGATTATGTTTTTTGATTTCCATATGTTGAACCAACCTTGCATCCCTGGAATGAACCCTACTTGATCATGATGCACTATTTTTTTGATTTGTTTTTGTATGCGAATTGTCAGAATTTATTGAGAATTCTTGCATCTATGTAGGTGGACCCAGGAACACTCGGCTGGAGCTCTCAACAAATCACTATGATCAGCGCTCACTCCTCTAGTAATCAGAGATTACTAGATTCAGGAGACTGATCTTCTGATGGGCCAGGGCTGTGTCAATATGTCCTCCTGTGAGATGGGAACAGGGGCTGCCCCTCTCAAGCCACATGCAATGGGCTCCCCAGAGAAAATAAAATCTCTACTCCCAGTAGAAGGGAAAAGAAATGATGTTGTTCAAGCAGTTCGTTAAGACTCAAAGCATGTTTATAGACAGAGGACAGTGATGCAGCAGCATCCAGAAACACAGTAGCAGCTCCGAAGACTGTTTTTCCAGACATGGGTCCCCAAACCAGTAAAAGATCTGCTGCTGCTTGCCAAGACATGTGTCTTGCAAGGATAACATGCTGGTTATCCTGAGCCTGATGCTAGCTCTAGGCACAAAGCAAATATTAAACAAGGATGTTTAAATTGGTTTTATATTTTAAAATAAAGTACAAGCTGCTTTATAACCAAAAGAGGAAATCTATTATTCAGAAGTTAGGTGTAGAAATGAAGAGTGCTCAGTCAATGCATTTAGACAAGAATGTACAAGCCAATGAGACCTTGGAGAAAAAAGAGGGAGAAGAATATCAAGGAAACTTGTTATAGAATTTTTTGATTCTTTCCACCGCAGGAATGAAGAGAACAAGAACACAAAGTGTGATTGAGCAGAACAAGGCCTTCGAGAAAGGCTGAATCCACACAGTGGGCTCTCTCCAGAGGCCCTTGCGGTGAGGCAGCACTTGAGAGTGATATTTTAATGAGAAAAAAAAAATGACTATAAAGAAACTAATGCTTAGAGATAGAGACAACCTTTAGTTTTAACAACCAAAAAGTAAGTACATCTTATAACTGTCTTAGAATAAGTCACACCTTTTCCTTATGACCTTACTCTTGTCTGTAGCTCAAACTTCTGTACATCCTGCCCAGACCTCCTCTCAAGAAAGAACTGAGAAGGCCAGTGGTTCTCAGCCCTGGCTGCACCTTGGAATCTCCACAGGGACTTTTAAAAGCACAAGGCCTGGCCTTACCCCCAGGGACCTTTAATCGGGCCCCAATACAGCCGAGGCACCTGTCCAGGATGGCTGTTATTACTGACAACAACAATAGCATCTTGATTACATGGAAATGATTTTATAGAAGTAGCTCATTAACACTTGCAGCATGTTACTATTATTTACTATGCAGTTAGCAGGCCAGATGCTGAGAGCCGGGAGCTACCACTATATTGAACAGATTAAGGGAAAATGATCATCATCATGCATTTTGTGCTCTGAGCATAACCTGAAAGAGAGCATATAATTGGTGCACATTAAAAACTCTGTACACTGAAGGCTGCTGCTGCTGCCATCCCCAGTGGCAGGGTGGGAGTAAGAGTGGTGCAGACCCAGTGTGATGGAGTACTTCTGTAAAGAGTGCAGGATGAAGGGCCCAGTGGATGTTTTCCAGGTCAAATCCTTCACTGGGCAGAAGGAGGGCCCTGGGCTGGAAGTCAGGAGACTTGGATTCTACTCCTGGCTACCTGCCCAGTCATCTCACAGAAGCCACTTGAATTCAAATTAGTTTCAAAGCCCCTTTAGGGAAAGGGATGGTAATTGCATTGATTTTTCTTTCATTGGGTTAATTTTGAAGGACAAGTAAGCTCAAAACTTGCATAGGATATGAATAACATTCCAGACAAGGAATTCTAGGGAGCAAAAGAAGGAAGCATAAAATGGCACAGCATGCTTGGGGACCTGCAAGTATTTTAGGAGAGCTGAGAAATACATTTCAAGGAGAGCAGAGGCAGAGGGTGGGGACACAGGCAGACTGGACCTTGAGGCTTGATGCCCCTGGTTGAGACTCAGTATTCAATAGATGTGGTTGGAGGGTCAGCACAGTGTAAGGGCACAGTATGTGGTTGAGAAAGGTATATGGTTGAGAAAGTTCCCTGGCATCATGAGAACAGGAGAGCAGTGGGCTGGAAGTGGAGGAGGGGATGGCCATCCCACCTGACAGCAAGAGTTCTACTTAGGAGGCTACTGCAGGCACTCCACTGCTCATTATAAAATGAGGGATGCGTTAGGATGCTGTGAATGCATAGCAGAAACATTTCTCAAGCCAGCTTTTTGGAAAAAAAAATGTGGTTTCTTGGCCCACATTTCAGAATTGCTCAGGGATGGACTGACTTCAAGCCTCATTAGTGGGATTTCATCAGAACGTTCACACGTTCTCCCTCCTGTCTCCTCTCGTCTCCTCTCTTCTCCTCTCCTCTCCAACAAGATCTCTCCACATGTCAAACAAGATGGCTACCAGCACCCCAAGGTGTACAATTTGTAAAATTAGTTCCCCCAAGTGGACTAACAGCTCCAGAAGAAATATCTCAGGAACAACTCTGACTGGTATGGCTTGGGTCAGGCTTCTACCATGAACCAATCCTTATACATCAGGAAATGGAGCCTTCTGATTGGCCAGGTCTAAGTCATCTCTCTTGTGAGATGAACCCTGACTCTCTGCCCATCCACCTGGAATGGACTTCCCACAGGAAATAGTACTTCTACTTCCAGAAGAAAGGAAAAAAAGAGCGGGAGGAAGGAAATGAAAAAAAAAATCCACTAGAGATGATTGTACCAAATGATCTCTAGGATCCTGTGCTATAAGCCCCTTCTGAATAAGATAGGATAGTTAATGAGTCCCAATTAAGCTTTTTTTTTTCCTTTTTCAAATGTAAAGACCACTCCATGAAAATAATCTGTGGAAACATTCCAAACATTCTAGCCAAGCCTTTGTCACTAAGCAGCAGGAAAATGGAAGTGGGGTCAGACCCAAACGGAGGTTACAGGAAAGTTCAACCTCAAAGGCTAAAAAGGCATAGCCAAGAAGGTCATGGTCAAGCCTTGGCACTTTTCCAATACCTATTTAACATAGATTTTGATCAAAATTCTTACCCTAGTAGCTGTATTAACTCCTAGACTAGCACACCTGAACGGTAACCTGCTATCTTCTCACCCTGTGCAGTTCTAGCTCTTTTCTTCTCACTTAAATAAATCCTGCCCCTTTCACTTTTGCTTCTATCCTTGTCTGTGGATCTCCTTCTTCAACCGAGAGACAAGAACTCAGGAAGAAATTGGTGGTTAACTGCTAGCGTCCACCATTAAGAGCTGCAACATGCCACTGGCCACTTGAGAGTGATGGAGAAGAATCCAGACTCGCTGGCTGGACCCTCAGAGCTGACGTCAGCAGGCATCCCCTGCGGTGATTAGCTCACACTAAAAGGCCTGCAGCTTAAGAAGACCCTACCCACCAGCAGAAGTGGAGAATCTAGTTGTGTCTCAAACTCTGGTTTCATCTCCACCTTCTCCATCAGGCCAGGCTCCTGAAGCCCCAGGTCCCAGTCCAGGAGAGGGGTTTAGACATCTCATATGGATATTGGCTAAAATTTGGTCTTTTGAGGAAAGCTGCACTTTCCTGCATGTGTGCGCGCACACACACACAAGGACACACTCTCATGAGGAATAATGAACAAAACCTCATGACATTTATACCACAGCTTTACACTATAGGATTCAACTTTACACTATGGGAAAGGAAAGGAAGATAGATTCCAGTAAAGCAAGTGCCCTTTAGAAAAGGCACTAGAACTTCATTTAATTATTTTTATTGTGAAACTGGAAAGCACTCAAAGGAGCCACAAGATGACTTCTTCAAAAATTTACAGAAATAAGTTCCTAAAAGAGATCAAGAATCTAGCCAGGCATGGTGGCATAGACTGTAATCTCAACATCTCGTGGAGCTGCTGCAGCAGGAGAATCACAAGTTCAGGGCCAGCTTCAGCAATTTAGCAAGGCCCTCAGCACCTCAGCAACTAAGCAAGATGCTGTCTCAACATAAAACATAAAAAAAAAAAAGGGAAGGGGCTGCAGATATGGCTCAGTGGTTAAGCATCCCTGGGTTCAACCCCTGGTACACACACAAAAAAAGGATCCAGATTTTTTAAACCAAAGAAAAGATTAAGGATTAAGAAGATTAAATAAATGGTTTATACCAAGAAGGTGACTTAGTTACTATCTGCAATATTAGAGAATTGGACTAGATATTGAAATAATGTCTTATCCACAGCCCAGTTGAGCCAGGGCAGATTGAAAAAAAAAAATGCCCAAAGATAGCATGGAAAACATGACTTCTTGCGGAAGCTTACAAAAGTTCAGAGACTGCTCAAGAAGAGTTCACTGGTGACAGGTTGACTTCCTTCCCTTATAGTATTTCGACAAGCAGCACTTTCCTCCCCCTCCTGGTATCTTGTCTAGTGGCAGCAGGCTGGACCAGTAACATGTATCCTTTCCACAGTGCCCTCGGCTCTGAACTCTTCCCCACTCAGAGGGAGGTTTTATGTTAGGCTGCAAGAACAATGGCATCATCAGCACTAGCTTGCTTAGTTTGCTTGTTTGACCATCACCTCAAAGAGCAACTGTCCTGGTGTACATGCAAGAAAGTAGCTGACTTGTCCTAGTTCCCAGAGTGCATAGAGAAGCCAATGTCCTTCAAGATAATATGTATCTGGAATTTCCAGCCCAGGCTTGCTCTCATTGTTCCCTTAACTTGGCTAGATTTTGGGGAACAGAAAAGAGGCACTCAGGGACATGGTGTTTTACTGTCTCCACTTTCTTTAGGGACAATACAAATAACTATTTGCTTCCGTCCTCCTTCCTTTCCTCTCACTCTGCCGTTTAATTGGAAGATTTTGAAGTATTTTTAAATGATAGATACTTTTAAATGATACTTGTGAAGATATTGGAAGTTAAAATAATTACTAGAGTAGGCTGACAAGAAAGAGGAAGGAAGGAAGGAAGGAAGGAAGGAAGGAAGGAAGGAAGGAAGGAAGGAGGGAGGGAGGGAGGGAGGGAGGGAAGGAAGAAAGGAAAGAGGGAAGGAAGGGAGGAAGGGGCCCATAGATTCTCTGGATAAATTTTAGGTTGCTGGTTCTTTCCAAAGAAAGGAGAACTAAATGATGTTGAGGTCTCTTGAACTTTTGGCTAATCTTAAAATTTAATTAGGTGATAATTTATATTCTTCTTCTTTGACTTTTGGCCATGTTCCAAAAATCACCTCCAATAACATTAAAAGATCCAAATATAAATAGTTTAGTCAAGCAATATTCCATTCACTCATCATTTAACAATTCAAGAGAATAATAAAGTGTTATAATTCCAACATTATTCATTTCAAAGTATATGGGTTAGGCACATTTCTAAATAAAGACTTCCCACAAAACAAAAATTTAAGGAAAGGAAAACAAGGAACATTTAATTTTGTTATTTTAGCCCCATATTAGCTATTTTTGTTTTAAAGTGGCTTATGACTCCATCAACTAATGTTCACCCATCTACCATGTCAAGATACCCAGATGCAACAGGGAATTCAAAGAAGCAAAGGTGAGTTACTAGCGTGGAGCTTATAATTAAGTGGTAAAGACAAAGCATCAGATGGTAACAAGTTAAACAAAACACTCACGAATGCAATAAGAGAAATATCACAAGGTAGGTCACAGGAAATTAACAAAATAGATGTGAGAAATCCTCTCCCAGACAGAGGCCATCGCTGAGGGCTAGGAGGCAGGCTGGGGGAGGGTTTGGGAGTGGGACTGGGAGGAAGTTCAAGCCACAGGGGAAGGAAGGGAACAGAGAAGTAGGGGTGCAAGCCTCAGACCCAAAAGAGCCCATCTGAGGACCAGCAGAGGATCTCTCAGGGATGTCCACAGGGTTGGGCTAGGTAAACAGTTTGGCGTAATCCTGACACAATCCAGTTCTTCAGGGTTAAGAAGTTTCTTAAGAGAATCCCAAATACAATCAACATTTTAGGACCACCAGTCTAGGTGAAATTTATTTATTTTTTCTGTAGTTGGTGGTCCTCTCCTTACCTCTGAAGAATTTTGGAAACAGAGCCTGGATCTGCATCTACAATCCCATGTCTGTCCTCCACCCTCCCAGAGACATGTTCCCATTCTGCCCTCTTAAATATGAATGTGGACCCAGGGCAGGACTGGAGTTGTCCATTCCCTGTGGTTTAGATGTTCTGACTTGCTGGCCATTGGCCTTTTCCTGGGAAAGGATATCCTAGGCTTTTCCTTGCCTCCTTTAGCCAGACAGGCCCCCATGCACCTCTTTTATCACACCTGCCTATTTAGTAGGCTATGGTAACCCCCTTCTAGAAGTATTTCTGGCAGAGAGGTTGGCGGGGATCCCAGCCAAGGAGGGCAGTGTCAAAGAAAGAGCGGTGGATAGTCCTGTAGGCTACAAGAAGACTCAGGACCGTAAAAGGCCATTGACTTAGCCGGTGAGGGTGACGGTGGATTTCAAAGATGCAGTAGAGGCAGAAGCCAACACTGCAGGGTGATGGACAGAGGAACTGTAAATCATTTCCCCTCCCCAAACTTGAAAAGGACAGGAAGGGAAAAAGAGGAGGATGGAGAGTGAGGCCACATGATCATCTGAAGTTAGAAGAAAATCCTAGAGTTATTTTCCAGCAAAGGATAAAGAAACAGAATATGGAACCAAAGTCTGAGGTATAATAAAATTTTCCTCTTGTTGATGAAATATTTATGTCTATTTGTCACCAAGAATTTACTTCATTTTCCAAAAGCTAGAATGAGCAAGTAAAATACGTATGAATCCAGGTACTCTTTCACTTGGACTATGAAAAGATGCACATAAAATTAATACATGCAAATCATTTTAAGACTATAAGCCTTGTAGGACTCTCTGACCCCTTTTCATTGAATTTGACTGGCATCAAAACAAGTAATTGAAGTATTAAGAATCAATTAACAGTGAGCTGGCTGATCGTCATTACACCTTTAATTAGCAGTATTGGTTTCAGTGTCACTGTGCAATAGTTTGCAGCTATAAATGAATTGGTGGCCCAGCCACCAGCTGACATTTTGAGAACCTTGATACATCATCACTTTTTCCTGCTACTAATTAAGATTTATATCTTCCACTGTATTAATATTGCAAAGGCCTTTGTGATGAAGACTGGAGTTTTCCACTGCCTTTGTTTCAGTGGGGCTCATGGATTACAGCTCACCCTGTTTGGATCACAGAGTCGTAAATGCCCTCCTGGGGAGTCGGTGTAAAGTGGGTGCTCTGCCAATTCATTCAACAAATGCAGTTCAGGGTCCACCATATGCAATCACCTAGCCCCAGTGCTAGGGCCAGGGAGGAGGAGAGGAAAACCATGGGGATTAAGACACTCACCTTAAATTTAAGCTGCTCATGTTTCCCAGGGGAGACATGGTACTTCGCTGCGAGGCAGTAGGATGCAAGTGACATCAGGACAGAAACACTGTGCTCGGAGCACAGAACACAGAGCGGTTTGTTCTGACCTCCAACTAGTAACTATTTAAAATGTTTATTGTCACAAAGATTCAAGATCTCACCCTGAGGTTATCCACTGGGAAGGGGACTGCAATTAGGAAATTCCTTGACCAGTGTGTGAACATTGGTGAAGAAAGCAGCTCATCCATGTCCAGGCCGCCGTTCCCCCTTGCTGCAGGGATGAGCTGCTGTCACATTGACTTGTCAGAGGTCAGTACTTGGGCTTCGCAGGACATAACTTCTTTCTCCCAAAGCAGCTCAATGCCAACTGTTACTTCTTTAATTATGTGGGTTCAGCTGTGATTAAATAAAAATGTATTCGAATCACTTTGGAAGCATTTTTTTTTAAGCCCCTTTCCAGACTCTGCTTTATCTAAGCTGAGCACAGTAGCAACACACCTATAGTCCTAGCTATACTTAGGAGGCTGGGGTAGGAGGACTAGCCTGGGCAAGATAGCAAGACCCTGTCTTGAGAGAGATAAAGAGACAAAGAAAGAAACAGAAAGAGAGGAAGGGAGAGAAGGAGGGAGGGAGGGAGGAACAGGGAGAGAGTGAAAGAAGGAAGGAATGGGGAAGGAAGGAAGGAAGAGGCAGGAATCAAGGATGAGAAGGAAAGAAAAGAAGAAACCATCTAGATCTCACTCTTAAGAGATTTTGTTTGAACTAGTCCTCAATATTATTTTGATGATATCTCCAGACCACAATTTGAGAAATATGGCCTAAGCCAGCCCTCAGCCCAGCTTTACAGTTGAGGAACTGAAACCAGAAGTAACTTGCCCTAGGATCTAGGTAATATGTATAATTACAGAAAACACTTATATGGCACTTATGAGCTGGAAACATGCAATACTAAAACACTCTGTCCTCTAGAAAGTAGATATGGTTGTCATCTCTTTTTACAGATGACAGAAATGAGTCACAGAGCAATGAACTAAGTTGCTCAAGGTCACAAACTGACCTTGAACCCAGGCTTTGAACCAGACTTCCTGAATTTAGTGCCTACCATAACCAGGACCTCATAGGGCCACGCATGGGTCTGAATTCAGATCACTGGGTGCCCAGATGGGGATGTCATCCATCATACCACACTGCCCCAAAGGTTGTGAACCAGAACTTACAGGCTTCTGTTGGCCACTGAGAGCTCAGTAATCTTTCTAGGAAGAGTTGACTTGTTTCAGAGACTCTCATAGCACTTTTCCTTTGCAAAATTCTGCACTTGTTTAGGACAACTTGAGAACCAGAGCAGCTCAACTTCAAAACTGCCGAGAAGCTTAGCTTTAACTGATACCTACTTTGAGCAATTACACTGATACAGTCTATTAGCAATTCCAGTAGAGACCAGGAAAGAAAAAGAGACCATATTCCTGAAGCTGAATAGGTGCTAAAGATTAGAAACCCCAAAATTATTCTTCCAATTCTACCTCATTGTTGAATGCTTTGATTTTTTTTTTTTTTTTTTTTTTCTGCTTGAACTAACATAGAAATCAAACCTCACATGGAAGAGTTTGGGAAAGTCAGAAGTTCCAGATCATTAAGAAGAAAGTGTGGGAAATCTGGTCGACAGAAATAAGCTTGAAAGCAGAAAGGCCTGACCACAGATTCAAGTGCCCCCTCCTACATGACAGAATAACCTTCATGAGACATTTCTCTTTATGACCTGCTGTTTCAAATCTCTGGCAGCCTGCAACATTAATTAACCAAAGCTTTTTATTCCGAGTCCCTTCATTAAAAAAAGAAAAAAAGAAAGACTCATTCTCCCTGGTCTCTTCAGTGAGCACTTCTTTTGTGGTTTGTTGCTTGGCTCTGATAGCTAAAGGTTCCATTCCAGCTGGTTCTACAGCTCTGACTCAACTGCCAACTTCCTGACTTTCAGAAATCTCATTTCCAGGCGCCTGCTGTTTTCCTGCATAGTGCTGTTTGCTGGCTCTAGTTCCCAGGAGGCGCCCAAGCTCAAATTAACTGTGAACTTCCTGCCATACAGCCTTGTTATCAGAACCTCTATCCTTGTTCAGCAAACTGCTCCTCCATCCGCAAAATGCTCTTTCCAGCACCTCGTTCCTACGTGATGTTGTCATGTAGAGACACCCTGCACACAGTCCTGATACCAGGGCCATGCAATAAAAGAGCCAGAGCTCACTTTTGATGTACTTAACTGTCTTACCAACTGCTGGTCTCTAGATCATCAGGAATAATAGGCACAATCTGGAGAATGGTGTTGCCTGGGATTTTACGGACTGACCATGCTAGGACAAGGAAAGCAATCACCCAGTGCAAAGTTGCCTGGAATTTAAGCAGTCTTTATTGGTTTTGTCACATGGAAGGCTTTCAAACATGTCTCTTGTCAAAGAATTCCCCTGCTATGAGTTTTTATCATGATTGAACATGGATTATTTTTCAAATTCTGCTTCTATATCAATTGATAGCATCAGGTGCATTTCTTCTCTAGACTGTTAATAGGGTGGATTATGTGGATTGGTTTTCACACGCTGAACCAGTCTTGCATTTGCAGGTTAGTCTCCATTTGATTGTGGTGTGCTATTCCATTCTTTTTTCATATTGCTGGAATGAATGTGCTAGTTTGTTGGGAATTTTTGTGTCTATGGACATGGGAGTATTGGTCTAGTAATTTTCTTTTTTTGTGCTATCTTTATCCAGTTTTGGTTTCAGGTTAATGCTGTCCTCAGAAAATGAATTAGGAAGTATTTCTCCCACTTCTACTTTCTGAAAGACATTGGATTGATTTCTTTAAATGTATGATAGACTTTTAAACTTTCTGGTTTTCAACTTATGGATTCAATTACTTTTGATTATTATAAGACTATTTATTTGATTTTCTATTTTGTTTTGAGTTTGTTTCAGTAGTTCCTGGTTTTCTAAGGAATTGGCCCATTTCAACTAAGTTGACAGATTTATGCACATAAGAAATCAATGCCTCAGTCTAGCAGCCGCAAAGAAATGAATTCTGGTTGGGTGCTGTGGTGCACGCCTCTAAACCCAGTGGCTCGGGAGGTGGAGGCAGGAGGATCATGAGTTTAAAGCCAGCCTCAGCAAAAAACAAGACACTAAGCAATCAGTGAGACCCTGTCTCTAAATAAAATACAAAATAAGGCTGGGGATGTGGCTCAGTGGTGGAGTGCCCCTGAGTTCAATCTCCAGTACCCTCCCCTGCAAAAAAAAAACAAAAAACAAAAACAAAGAAAGAAGCTTCAAATCAGATTTTCCTCCTGTTGAGCTTCTGAGGAGGCTACAGCTCCAGACAACACCCTGGTTGCAAGCTGGTGAGATCCAAAAATAGAGAAGCCATGGCAGACTTCTGACCTACAAGAATGCCAAGACAATGAGCGTGTATTGTTTTAAGCCACTATTTCTAATGATCTACATAGATCACTACATAGAAAAGTAGTAACCTTTTCCAATATTCTGCCTATATAACTGTATTCAAAGTGAGCTTCTTGTAGGCAGCATCTGATATATTTATACCATTTACATCCAATATAATTATTGGAACATTCATATTTAGATCTACCTGCCATTTTATTATTTTTCATTATTTGTTTTCTGTTTGTGTTTGCTTCTTTGTTTCTCTGTTGGATAATTTTTATCCATTCATGCTTTTAATTAGTATTTTCTGGAGTTAGTCTCCTCTTCTCTGCCTTCTTTTGGGTGAGCTGAACATTTTTTAGTATTCCATTTAAATGTATTTATGCTCTTACTACATGTATTTGTATAGTTTTCTTTTTCCAGTAATTTCTATAGGGACTACAACTTAACCAATATTCTACTAGAAGTCCTAAAACACAAGCAGACTGAGAAATGGTAAGCACGATTTAATATTACGAAAAGAAAAAAGATAGTGGAATG
Source organism: Xerus rutilus (assembly GCA_028644305.1). NCBI lineage: Eukaryota > Metazoa > Chordata > Mammalia > Rodentia > Sciuridae > Xerus > Xerus rutilus. The sequence goes on along the minus strand of CM053402.1, from coordinate 104,398,576 downwards.
GAATGGAATGGAAAGACCTGAGATGGAATAAAATGGAGACTGTGGCCTATTTTTCCCACTCAATCCAGAATGCTGGAGTGACAAAATACCCAAAAATAATTCTTTTGCAGATTGACAAGCATCAAATTATTTCCTAAGTCATTATCTCAAGTAATTGATGAATTTTGTGTTATTTTTGCCAGATTTGATATAACCCAGAAATTGCATTTTTTTAAAAAATGTTTATTTTCCCCTCCCTGTCTCTACTCTCGCACTCTAATTAGAGGTGGGGCTTATGGCACTGCTTTTGAAAGTGATCCCAATTCCCTGCTGGGAACCCCAACCAAGCTTCCTTTCATCGCTGGTCAGTCCTCACTGTGTCTAGCTGCCCATACCACCTACCACTGGAAGTCACTCCAAGAGAGAGGGTCAGGTTAAAATAGCAGTGCAGATCCTAGTTTGGAGAGTGCACCAGGGCAGGCCTAAGCCAGTCCTTCAAGGCCCCAAAGCAAGTATCATTCCAATTTCCCATCATTCTGAGTTCTACCAGTAACTCTCTGTGTTCATCTTTCCTTTACTTTCTGAGTGAGGAAAGGTGGTAGCCATGAGCTTCAGTCTTCTCTCTCTTCCCTGTCCAGTACTGTACTAAAGAGCCCTCTCTGTCACTGTCCCTTAGCACTGTCCTCATTGGTGAAGATGCCATGACTTCTTGAGATTCCAACATGAACTCTCACACAGTCACCAGAACAGCAGAGGGTGGTAAGAGGTGTCATGTGTGCAGCCAGTTGAGGCCTCCTCCTCAACCAGGTGCAGACAGTACCTGAACAGTGCCATTGGAAGCTACTTCAAAGTCCAGTGTCAGAGGTGACCTTAGTAAAGGCCATTTGGACATTATGTAAAGGTGGATGGTGGGGTCGGAGAGACCATGAGCATGCTCCTTCACTTGTCTGAGAGACAATTCTGACAACTCTGACCCTAAATGCTTAGAGAGATTGTGTCACATTCTCTTACACTGTTTCTTGTTCCTTTCCATCAACTTACACTTAAGTGACAAGATGAATGAGTTAATTACTTAAGTAAAATGAATAATGCTTAACTCTCTTGCCCCTAGGTCTGTGAAAATCATGGAGGACATGTGTACAGTTGTAGCACCCTTTACAGAATCTAAGGGACACAAGTAATTACCTAGTACTGAAGAGCTAAACCTCGGATGGCAAGAGGGGGAAGCATGATGCTCTGGAGACAGTCCTGTCTGTAAATGGGCAGGCCGCACATCTGGACTGGAGTATCCCATCCTCCTCCCTTCAGTCTTTCAAAAACTCACTCCATAGCTGGCACCATGTAAGCTACTGGGATATTTGTGGTCTAAGAATCACTCAGTAAGTGTTAGAAAACACTAATTATCCAACTGACGCCACTCTTTGCACAGCAGTGTGGCTGGGCTGGACACAGGCTTAACCCGACTTCCCAGCCTCCACTACCGCAATGTGTGGCCTCTGTCTACCTTTTTCCCAATGCAGAGTGAGAAGTAATATGCCAAGCTTTTATAACCAAAGCTTCCAAGAGCAGATACGTCTCTTTCCTTTTCTATTCATCAGTATATGCAAAACTAAGGGGGTGGCAGGGCCACAAGAGGGAAAGGAAGCAGGTCCCTGAATCCATATGGAGGAGAGCCATCCACTAACTAGAAACACCTATATTTGCTGTCACATACGTGCATTTTTATTATATTTGAGCTATTTACACATCACAAGGGTTTTTTTTGTTTGTTTTGTTTTGCAGTTAAGTGACCCTAACTGACACAGAAATTAATGCTATGAAATGGAGAACTACTGACTGAAAATTGTATATAAATAATATGAGAATTTGCTTTGGCACCACAAAGCAAAGAAACAGACACAGAGGTCTGAAAACCTGGAGATTCCCTTTATCCTCTGGGCAAAGTACTTAATAAAACTATCTTCTGTGTTAACTTACAGGTTTAACCCAATACCCACCATACCTGTAGCTCTGGGGTAGGGGTCAGACAATTATGGTTCATGGAGCATATTCAACCTGATGTCTGTTTTTGTAATAGAGTTTTCCTGGAACTAGCCATGACTTCGTTCCCTTACTGTCTGTGGCTACTTTTGCACTATAACGGAAGCACTGAGGATTTACAAGAGAAAACCCACAGCCCTCAAAACCTAAAATATTAGCATTTTAAGAAGTTTATCAACTTCCAATCCAAACAGTAATGGACCTAGGTGATGATGGAGTTACAAAACAGAAGGACTTCCCCTCCCCAACAACAACCAGGATTTGTACTGTGATATGATTAACAAATGAACTTCTACTGTATTTGAACCATTTTATGCCTGGAATGTGTATCAGCAGGTTAGCCTACCCTGTGGTGGCAGATTAATGATAAACAGCCCCAAATCCTCAACCCTCTCCAGATCTCTTTTCTACACCATGGTGATTTCCTGCTATGGATGAGCTTTTATGTCCCAGCCTTGGACTCTAGGTTCAGCTATGTGACTTGCTGCCATCCATGGGACATTAGCAAACACAGCACAACCAAGGCTTGAAGAAGCCCTTGCACAGTTTTGCCCTCCCTCTTGCTCCTCTAACTTTGCTAAGAGAACAAACCCAGACGAGCCTGCTGGAGGATAAGATATATGGAACACAGCTGAGTTGGCACAGCTGTCCCCACCAAGGCCCCCAGACGTGTGAAGGAGCCCAATCAAGATCAGCAGAGCCACTCATCCAACCTATAAATTCAGAATTTGTGGTTGTTACACAAAGCATCGCATGATTATAAATAATTATACATTTACTAATACATACATATATGTGCTACTCACTCTTATTTATAAGCTGAGGTCCTTATCTTGTGTAAAGCTGTTCTAAAATCTTATGAGGTAGTTATCATATTTCCATTTTATGTATGAGGAAAAGGCTCAAAGAGGTAAAGTGACTAGTTCAAGCTGCTCCAATTGAAAATGGCCAGAACTGAGGCTGTAGCTCTGATCTTTGCACTCCAGATCCAATGGTTTTTGCTATAATACTTATAAATCCTATCTAAAATCTTACTCAGGTATCATGGCCTCAAACACACAGAAACCAGGCAAGTGGCATGAGCAGCAAGAGGCCACCCATGTCAGAGAGCTATCAGGAAGGATGCAGATGGGGGAACCGGATAGCGTGTACCCCATCTCAAGGGGCTGCCATAATTCAACCTGGGGAAACAGTCGTCACACAGAAATGAGATGAAGTTCCCACATTGACTGGTTTTTTTCAAGAAAAGTCAGAAATTCAAGATTTTATGTAAATTATTCTATTTTTAAATGCTAACTCTATTTTTAAAAATACAGGCAGGGGGCTGTAGCTCAGTGGTAGAGCGCTTGCCCGGCATGCGTGAGGCACTGGGTTCGATCCTCAGTACCACATATAAATAATGAATAAAATAAAGATTCAACAACTAAAAAAAAATTTTAAAAAAAATACAGGCAGACTAAATAAAATGTGTGTGTAGTATTTGGCCCGTGAGCTGCCAGTATGGGGCCTCTGCCTTCTAGTTGCACAACACACTACAGTGTAACAGTTTTTTTTATCCATTATGTCATTTCTCTTTTATAAAAGCCCTATAAAAACAGGCAAAATAGATATTATTATTAACACCTTTAAGGATGTGGAAACTGAAGCTCAGAGGATTGTAAATCACTGGCCCAAATTTACATAAATAATTGGTAAGAGTCAAGAGTGGCATTTTCAGTCTTTCAGGTTTTTAGACTATTTTATTCCCTTTTCACATGATAGTTGAAATTTTCTTGTTTCTGGGGCAAGAACAGTTGAAGGCCGGGGTTGAGGGTGTGCAGGAGTAGGTTCCATGATTTCAGGATGCTACAGTCTAGCCCAGTTTCCAAAGCTCTGCACTGTGTCCAGATCTTTGTTTAAATTAGGGAACAGATAATAGTCATTCCCCCAAAGAGTTTACTTTCTCTGATTATTTTCTTTTTCTCTGTAAGTGAACCACATCTACTTACTTAATTTATAAAAAATCTGTCTGCTCATCAAATAGCCTTAGGCAATAAAAACAAAGAAAATTCGTAATTAAAGTATTAATAGAGTTTTAAAAGCTAGCAGAAATAATGATTAAAAACATAGACATCACATCTATAAATTAAGCATAAAATTACATTAAGAAATAATTTCCTGCTAGTATCCAATCAAGGTGGCTCAGCAGACTACAAAGACAATATAATACGCAGCAGACCGTCTAATAAATAAATGGCCTTCATCAAGGGAAGCCTACAATTTCTGCCTAGGAAGCAGTACTGTTTTTACTGGGTTACTTACTTGCTAACAATTTTAGCACAGTTATATTTGAATGAGGAAAAATAGGGAGCATGTAGGCAACAGGGAAGAGGAATAGATGTCTTTTCAGTTTACGGCTGGTCCAGTGGCCACAGAAGCTTTCAAGGGTCAGTGTGTCCCTGGAGTCATCTTTCTCTATTCTAGGGACACTAGTTTTTCAAATAGGACCAAGAGGCTGATGTGAAAGACACAGTAGGAACACGAGGGAAAGTGTCAGGGACACACAGGGTCAACCATCTATACCAGGCAGGAATCCATCTCTAAGAGAAAGGCCACTCATGGTGACATTTCCATGAACACTAATGAGCTCTTTGACACAGTAAATGTACAGCAATCCACAGACTGCCCACATAAAAGGAGACGTTGGTTGATGCTAAGCATAAAATGTGCTTGAGAAATTCCCTCACTGAAATTCCAGTCTTTTTTTCCATATTATTTGGACATCAAAGCATATATTTTAAAAGGCCTATCTACCTTAAAAAAAAAAAAAGGTCTTTTTTAGGAACAAAATAAAGATCCCTTCCTCACAAGATTGTTTTCATCCTGCCAAGTAAGTAAAGTGACTCCTTGATAAGCAGAAATTGTACATTAAACACTTAAATAATCATCACCAACACAAACTGTTAGATATTACTGATTGCTGCTGCTGCTTCTTTTTTTTTTTTTTTTAAGAAACTCATTCAGCAGAAAATACAAACATCAGAGTGATATAATGGAGCCCTGAGGAGACATAACTACTATGCAAGTGATTTGGGGGAAAAAACATGAATGTGGACTCCCCACCATCAACATCCCAGAGTGCTCAGCTACAGAGATGGAATTTCTGGGAAGATTCCTTTAGCATAGCTTTAAATTCAGCCATCAAAGTAATAGCTAAGATGAATCTTCCTGTTGGAAGCAGCTTAGCATTTTACGAACTCACTACACTTTTGTTATCTTCAGACCAGATCCTTGCTTCCAGGAGGTTGGGAGCTGCCAACCAGGGACGTTGCTGAGCCAGGCAGACACCTCACACTCAGGCCAATCTGTGCCGGCTGGCTCAACACCTGGATTGTGTGGAATGGAGAGACTGTAAGATCAGGATCCTCTCCTACAAGCAGGCTGGCACTCTAGAGAAATCCATTAACATCTCTCCTCAGAAGAAACGGGCCTGTTAAAGACAGAAGATGGAGCTTCCCTTGTATCCTACAATTTTCATTACAGATATTTTTAGCAAGTAACCAAATACTAACAATTTGGGATTCCCACAGAGGATTCCTTTGCTTAAAAAAAAAAAAAGTCAGATTTATTTGTTCACAGAGACAACAACTTCTGCACTTGTCTATAACAGTTTCTCTAATAATAATAATTAAAAAATTACCAGAGCTTAAAATGAGAGTTTTATTAGGTTCTGCCCGAGTTATAGGCAATCAGCCCTTTAGTTTTAACCCACTATTCTTTCCACTTAATGTCCAATGGACTGAATCTTTGACAGCAATGACTTGAAAACCGAAGAGTTGTCTCCTCCAAATCACATTCTTTTCACCACAGAACTTTCTCTATCTAACCACTCATTCCACACACACATATCAAAGCCCACACTGCGGAAGCCGCCACTCCAGGCCTGGGGAGACCACAGCACCAAGACCCTATCATACTTTCCTCTTGTTCCTCTCTACTTTCATCTCACAAGAGGCAATTACTCAGTATTCTACTTTTGTTTTTATTAAAATATTCTGAGTATGAAAGTTATATAGAGATAAATATATTTATAGATATTCACTGGAAAAATTGAAAAATATTGACACTCATGAAGAAGACAAGCAAAATCACATGTAATCCCCTCATTCAGAGATTAAACGTGTGGCAGGGGGACATGTCTTTCCAGAACTTTTTCAATGTATGTATATGCACTACTATACATTTCATTTTGTAGAAATTCATTAATGGAGAGAGAAGGTATAAGAAAGAAAGATGAGAGAGACACAGAAAGAAACAGTGATTAAAGCAAAAAGAGCAGAGAAGGAAGAGACACAGAGAGAGAGAGAGGGCAAGCAGGCAGAGTGGCCCTAATCACTTCAGGTCTCCTTCCTCACTGCATGATCAACCAGTCACAGGGTCCTGGGCCAGTCAATCAATGAGCCTCTATCCTACTTCTCTTTCCAAGCACACTGTGTCCATACACTGACCCAATCCTGCAGCAATTTCCTGCCCACAAGCACAAGGCCACTGAAAATTACAATGGACCTATCTATGACTAGTAAAAAATTGCTACTGTTTCCTGACTACTGGTAACAGTAAAACATACTCTTAAAACTTTTAAAGAATTACAGATTTAGCAACATCTAGAGGATTGGAAAAAGATGAATAACTTCCATTGTAAATTTTTAAAGCAATTTTTTTTTAGTTGTAGATGGACACAAAATCTTTATTTTTATGTGGTGCTGAGGATGGAACACAGTGCTTAACACAGGCAAGGCAAGTGCCCTACCGCTGAGCCACAACCCCAGCCCTCCATTGTGAAATGTTAATACTGCGTTTTATTTGTTTATTTAGCTTCTCTCTCTTTTTTTCTTCCTTTCCACTTGTACCTTGGTGGCTGATGAGCCTGCCTCATCACCTCCTGTTTTGACATTAAAAGGGTTTATTTAGCAAAAAGGCAAAGAAGGGCTGGAGTTGTAGCTCAGTGGTAGAGCGCTTGCCTAGCATGTGTGAAGCACTGGGTTCAATTCTCAGCACCACATATAAATAAGTGAATAAAATAAAGGTCCATCAACAACTACAAATATATATTGAAAAAAAAAATTTAATGGCAAAGAAAAGCTGGGCGTGGTGGCGCACGCCTGTAATCCCATCACTTTGGGAGGCTAATACAGGAGAATTGCAAGTTCAAAGCCAGCCTCAGCAACCAACGGCAAGGCGCTAAGCAACTCACTGAGACCCTGTCTTTAAATAAAACACAAAATAGGACTGGGGATGTGGTTCAGTGGTCGAGTACCCCTGAGTTCAATCCTCGGTACCAAAAAAAAAAAAAGTAAAAGAAAATGTCTGTTCACAGTCTGGCAAAAGATTCTGGTTGAGCCCAAAGTTAGCTCTGTAGAAAAGTAGATTGAGGGTATTCAAATGTTCTAGAGCAAATGACTGTGATTTAAAAATACAACCAAGTCATGTTTCAGAGTCAAAATACCAAGCAAAACTGCCAGAGAACTGAATTCATTCCCATTCTTTTTGTGGAGGTTTTGATGTCAAATGGACAATAGTAATATTCTCATTCTGGTTAGGAAAGGAGAGCAGAGTCTTTGACGATCCCCATTCTGGGGTCCCCACCTGTGCTGATATCCACCCAGGGATCACTCTTTATGTTTCCGACTAAAGGCCTGTCAACACAAGTAGTTACTCCTGAAGCAGGCTGACCACCACTGAGCAGCCAGCAAAGCCCTCAGGAGGTGACTCACAGGATGGGGTAGTGGGGACAACAGACGCCTCAGTTTCTCTGCCCATGCAGGTGCATCTGCCTGGGCGCAGCCACTCCTGGCAAACAACATGGATGTTTCCAGGCCATTCGGGCAGCAATGGAGCCAGCACCACTCCAGCCTGCCCAGTGCCTGATGCCTCCAGAGAAAATGGGCTCATTTCAACCCCCTTCTGCCTTGTCATGAAGAAGGAAGGGCATTTGGACAATTAGCTTCCTGTCAAGCATTACCAACAGGGAACACGCAGAGCTCCAAGGCATCTGTAGACACACAAATCACAACATGGCTCTCGGAAAAGGTCAATGGCGTCAGCCAGTGGGCTGTGCGAACATTCAAACATCACACAGGGAGGGCCAGCAGCTTCCTGATCGCCCCTTCTCCCGATCACCCTCCTCTCCTCCTGGCTGAAGACAGTAAAGACACCCCTGCCGGCTTCACCATCCACAGAATGGCATAAATCAGTTTTAGACCACAGATTTTATACCAAGGGTAAGGAAAGCTACAAGCTTCTGTTGCCTCTCTCCAGCATCCTAAACCTGGTGGTCTCATCACCATCTTTCAAAAATACTAATGTGGCCTTCTGTCAGCTGTCCCTCTGCCCAGGAAGAGATAGAGCAGGAGTGGGGGGCATCCGGCCTACCCTGGGCAGAAAGGAGAATAAGACCTTCTTCCTTTCACCACCTACCCGGTGCTCAGAAACATCACAGGACTGATTGCATACCAAAATTTTTGAACTATAGGGGGGAAACCTGGTAGATTATTTCATTTAAACCCTAACAAAAAACACACCAAGGGATCTGAGAAATATGGAGTCCTGCCTGCTTCCAAAGGTCCCCCCAGCAAAGATTTGCCTGTGGTTCCACCTGCATCATGGCCCCCTCTGGGACCTGGCTGCTTTGGGCTACTTGCAGACAGGAAGGTGGTGCACAGCTGTGGGGAAGGGAACCTGACAAACTGCAGGATGCCTCACTGGGAAAAGCAGGTGAAGTACCTCAAGAGGGTGCAGCAGATTCTTTCAACAACAGACCTAATTAGAAGATAAAAATTGAACATTTACTATTCACACATGGTTGCACTCAAATTTATAGCTCTTGCTTAAGATTTTTCTGTCAAGAACACATTATTAACCAAAAAATGAGGGGGTGAGTGCCCAGCAAGAAATTTTCAATCATCTTTTAAATCAAATTTCCTGAAACCTCACTAATTTTAACTTTTTGTGCCACCAACAACAACATCATGATCACAGACCAGTAGGTATAGCTATATTTTTAAAAGGAAAATTCTTCAGGATGAAAACAAATAATGCATAACAGAAAGACCAGGCCACCCTCTGCACATTGGACAGGCCCATGGTCTGGCGCTCTGAGATAGAAGGATGTGACTCCTTTCTCTTACCTTGTTTGGTGTCCTTCCGGGCATTCACTGCTCACCTCCGACTCTGCTTCTGCAACAAACAAGCAAAAAGGCAGAATCGTTACAGCCACATGATACCTGAGGCCATTGGCTGCCACCAGTCCCCGAGGGTCCCCTGGGCTGCAGGGGTCTGGGAATTATTTTTCATTCACTCAGCTCCTGGCCAGCTCAGGAAGGGCCTTACCTGCCATTGTTGAACCCCGACCAAAGAGGAGACTAAGCCCAGGGAAGCCCTGCTCCCGAGAAAAAGAACTAGAAGTGATGAATAATGAATAAGTCACCCGAACTTGAAGCGGCTGGTAAGTGGGAGGCCTAGGTGAATAAAAAGAAAGAAGTGCTAAATGGAAAAGGAGATTTTTTTTTCCCTAAGGAAGCTTGTGGCAGGGTTGGGAGGGTGTTCATGTTCCTGTATTGTAAATTACTCATGTGTCCAAATTATTAGTTTTTGATGGAGGAAAATTAGGCCTTGAGTTCCAGAAAATTCAAAGGAGTCATTAGGTGTTAGGGAAAACATCCTCTGGAGATAGGTCACTTTGGTTTCTGCATCTGGTTTGACTTTCAAGTGGGTTCTGAGGAATCCCCCCAAGTTTCCCTCTGTCCTATTTGTTTCATTCCTAGGAAAGTTTATTTTGCAAACAGTTTACTATGGTAAGCACAATAACTAATACCTTCACCAAGTCTCTTATCCATGTGCCCTTCCTTAACAAATATTTGTGAAGCCTATCTTTATGCTTCCACTGAGACTAAAAAGAAAAAGAAGACTGAGAACACATCCAGACAGACTTGCTGTCCCATGCCATGAAGCACTTGTCTATAAGTAGTGGCCTGCACATCGCTCTCTCTAATCCAGGCTTCTCCCCTGAACTCCATCTCTCACACCCAACAGCTCACTTGACATTTTTCTTGGATGTCACAGGATATCCAATAGGCATCTAAACATCACATATCCAAAACCAGGCTCCAAACCTGCTCTTCCCACAGCCTGTCTATCTCAATTAATGGCAACTCTGTGTTTCTCTTTACTCAGGGTGTTTCCGGAATCATTGTGCTTTCTGTGTGAGAGTCTGTTTGGGAACTGGAAACCACAGTTATTCCAACAGAGAGTTTCATTTAAATAATTACTAACCAGCATTAGAAGTCTGAAAGGCGAAATGGAGCCCCTGAGGTTAAGTGTGGAGGTAGCAACAGCTGAAAGCAGCCACCTGCCCCCGGGGCTGGGAGAACAGAGAAGGGACCGGGGTCATCAGATCCTGCAGTCTTGAGGAAGGCCTCACAGAGCTGGACCAGACCTCTGAGGAACCACTACTAGCAGCTGTCAACACCTCTGAGGGGCTATTAAGGCTGTCCTGGAAGTGTTGGGGAAAAGTTAGAACTTGGAACCAGCGCTGCTGCCTGTGGCCGCCTGGACAGGAAGTCAGCAGCACGGAACATGTCCCTTCTCCCTCCCATTTTCTCTCTCTCCAGCAACTCCTTTCAGGAGAGCTGAGCAAAGAGCTAGCTGGCATAGCTGAGGGGTGATTTGTAGAAAAAAGCTGACTGAGAAACATTTGCAAAGCCCACCTTTTTAGCTACTTAGTCTCCATACACTTTTTTTTTTTTTTTAGTACCAGAGATTAAACCCAGAGGCATTTAAACACTGAGTCACATCCCCAGTCCTTTTGTTAATTTTTATTTTGAGACAAGGTCTCACCAAGTTGCTTAGGGCCTTGATAAATCGCTGAGGCTGGCCTTGAACTTGTGATCCTTTGCCTCAGCCTCCTGAGCCAATGAGATTATAGTCGTGCGCCACTGCGCCCAGCTCCACATGCCTTTCTACAAAACCACTTTTAAGTCCCACCTCCAATTTTCCAACAAATCCTCTCAGTTCTAGTTTTAAAATATTTTCAGGGTTTTACTGTTTCTCACCATTCCACAACCCCTGTTCTGGTCTAAACACTGAGTCTCACTCAGATGACAGCAATACCCTGCTCAGGGGTTTCCTTTGATTCCCCAAAAGTCAATGCTCCATGCAGAAGTCAATATGATAGTATCAATTAACCAGAGCTGCCACAGTAAAGTATAGCCATCCCTCAGTCTCCTCTGGGAGTTGGGCCTAGGCCCCCTGAAGATACCAACATCTACAAGTGCTCAAGTTCATTGATATAGCTGCATACAACCTGCACACATCTTCCTGTGTACTTTAAATCATCTCTAGATTACGTATAGTACCTAATACAATGCAAATGACATGCAAATAGTTGTTATAATGTATTGCTTAGGGAATAATGACAAGAAGAAAGTCTGTACATGTTTAGTACAGAGGAATTTTTTTTTTCTGAATGTTTTCCATCCTAAGTTGATTGTTTCTGCAGATGCTGAACCCACAGATACAGAAAGCCAACTATACCATAACCTTGGTGGATTAAAACAACCGAAATTTATTTTCTGGTAGTTCTAGAGGCCTGAAATTTGGTATCAAGGTGCCACAGGGCTGGTTCCTTTTGGAGGCCTTTGAGGGAGGATCTAGAAGCTCCACATTTCTCCCCTAGCTTCTGAGGGTGGCTGGCAGTCCTTAAAGTTCCTTGATCTTACAGATGCATCACTCCAGTGTCTGCTTCTATCTTTATTATCTTCTCATTGCCTTCTCTGTGTTTCTGGGTGTTTCTGCGACTACTTCTCTTCTTGGAAGAACACTAGTCATTGGATTTAAGGTTCACCCCAAATCTAGTATCATCTCATTTTGAGATCCTTAACTTAGTTACACCTACAAAAGAACCTATTTCCAAATAAGGTTACATCTGTAAGTATGGGGGGTTATGACGGGCATACATCGTAGGGGCCACCTTCGACCCATGGCTATGGACCAGTTAAAACCCAGATTAGAGGAATGACTCTACTCAAAATCCTCCAAAGGTTCTGTCTCACCCTGAGTGAAAACTGCACTCCTACACAATCTGGCCATTTCACCTCTCCGATTTCTTCTGCTGCTACTCTCAGGTTTCTCCCACCAGAAGGTAGTCTGTTCCTCAGTTCTCTATGCACACACCAGGCTTAGGCCTTTGCACTCTATGTGGAAAATGCACCCTCTGAACACTCCCATGAGTTACTCTTAGAATTCTTCACATATTTTCTCAAAAGTCATTTTCTCACTGAGGCTTCTTCAGCCCATGCTATACGAAACTTACTTCAATCCCATTTCCTACTTTATTTTTCACAGTAGTACTCAATAACATTACATACTATTTATTTTTGTTCTGTTATTTTATTTTCTATCTCCCACTGTTAAAATGCTAGTCCTATAAGGAGAAGGATTTTTGATGACTGCATTCACTGCTATGCCTGAAGCACTTAGAATAGTGCCTCATACCAATAGACCCTCAGGATTTATACTTAAAAATGCAGCTTATACAATTAGAATTTCACACTTTGGTCAAAGGTTAGGGAAGGATGAAGATGGGACATGGGGGCAGGAAAGATGGTGGAATGCGATGGACAACAATGCCCTAGGTACATGTATGACTGCACATATGGTGTAACTCTCTATTGTGTACAACCAGAGAAGTGAAAAGTTGTGTTCCATTGGTGTACAATGAATCAAAATGCATTCTGCTGTCATGTATACCTAATTAGAATAAATAAATTTAAAAAATAAAAAATATTTTTTAAATGTAAAAAAAAAACAATTAGAATATCACAAAATGGAATTTACTAAGCATTCCTGTGTTAGTGGGGCACAGCACTAGAGCAGCACTAAAAAGAACAAGCACATCTTTAAATGAAAACATGATTATGTAGTGTAGCAAATAACATTTGAATGTGTGATTCCCCTTATCCTGATGACATTTGATGATACCAACGAAAAATATCTAATTGCCACCAACTTAGCCACAAATAATATATAAGGATTTTTATTTTTCCACTTTCTTGCCAACACATGTTATTATCCATTTTTCAATGTAGCCATCCTCATGAGTATTAAGTGGTATTTCATTGTGGTTTTGATTTACATTTCCCTAACAAATAATTATAATTATCTTTTAAATAGATATAAACATATAATTAAAATCTTATATATTTACCCCTTTAGTCCTTACTTCTAATACTCTTCAGTCCTTTTTGTGAACTTGCATTTCAATATGATAATCAGTTTCTTTCTGCCTGAAGGTCTTTAACATGTCTTGTACCCAATATCCCTTAGTGATAAATTTATTCAGCATTGTATGTCTATGAATTTATTTATTTATTTATCTATTTATTTATTTATTTATTTAGTGTTGGGAATCGAACCCAGGGCCTTGTGCATGCAAGGCAAGCACTCTACCAACTGAGCTAGATCCCAGCTTGAAATGCTTTATTTTTGCCTTTGTTTCTTTGAAATATTCTTTTGCTGGCATAAAATCTTGAGTTGACAGTCCTTTCTTCCAGTTCTTTAAACATGTTGCTCTACCGTTTTGGGCTTGTATTTGTGGTTTGTTTTGTTTTGTTTTTCTGATGAGAAACCTGCTGTCCTTCCTCTTGTTCCTCTGGGTGTAACCTGTCATTTTCCCCTAACTGCTCTACGGACTATGGAGCAATTTGATTGTGATGTGCCTTGGTATTGTTTTCTTCATTTTTCTTATGCTCAAGGTTCATTAGGCTTCATATAGTTTTAATGAAATTTGGAAATTTGAGGACCATTATTCTTCAAATAATTTTTCCCCACCTCCTTTTCAGAAGCCCTGGCAGACTTTAGGCTTCTTGAAGCTCAGCACAAGGCTGCTCTGCTTGTTTTTCAATTATTTTTCTATTTAGTTTTTAATATAGTTTCTATTGCTGTCTTCAAGTTCATTATTCTTTTCTGCAATGTCTAATCAGCCATTAATTACCTCTAATGTATTTTTTATTTCAGATGTAAAAAAGAAATGAGAGTTTTTATCTCTAAAGATTCAATTTGGATTTTTTTATATCTTCCATGTCTCTATTTGCCATTTTAAATATTTGTAATACAATGACAATAACTGTTTTTATGTCTTTGCCTACAAATTCTAACATCTGTTTGAGTTTGGATTGATTCTGATTGATTCTTTCCTTGCCATGAGTCATATTTTCTTGTTTCTTTGTACCCCTGATAATTTTTTTATTGGATGACAGTCATTATGAATTTTTCTTGTGGGTTGCTGAGTATTTTTGTATTGTTATAATATCCTTGGCTTTGTTCTAGGATGCAGTTAGGAAACAATTTGATCTTGTTTTTTAAGATTTTTTTAAAGGTGGGAACAGACTAGCCTTTATTCTAGAGCTTATTATTTTCTACTACTGCAGCCATAATCTGAGTATTTTACCTAATTCTTTAAGAATTCTAACGTTTCCAGTTTGGCTGGTGGGAAAGGTACTATTCTTGGCCTTGTACCTTATACTTGTGTTTCTAATCTTTTGAGCGGTCCTTTCTCCAGCCTTGAGTAGTTTCCTTACACACGTGCATTTATGAGTTCTCTGCCAAATACTTAACAGGGAATCCTCCACAGATCTCTGGAACTAGCTTCCTGTGCAGCTTTCTCCTCTGCAGTATATGGTCTGGGAATTCTATTTGGCTTGGACTCCCCAGCTTAGCTCAACTGACGGAGTTCACCAAATTCCACCTTTGATTCCCCTTATTTTACAGTGTAGAAACGCTCCTGAAATAATTTTTAATACTTCTTAGTTATTGATGATGCTCAATTAGGAATAACTGACTTGCATGGAATAACTTCTATGTTCTAGTTTCTTTCTTAGTCACTGCTAAGAATCAATCCCCCTTGTTACTTGGAGGAAGTCTTGCTAGAAAGCTGGGTGCACTCCCCCTTCACCCCCCCCACCTCACTGTAGAAATCAGAGGGGTCCAGGCACCTCTCCTACCACTGTTGGGATGCAGGCATGTGATCCAGGATTGGCTTGGCCTTTGAATCCACAGGGAGTGCTAATCATTGGTGAAGTTTGGTGAAGGGCTGTTAGGGTAGTGCGATGTGACTGCCCTTGGTGGGGAAAAACAAGGGAGTTTGTAGAATAGTCCATGATATGTATAGGATTATGTGAGGTGTTTGTATGTGTGTGTTTGCTTGATAGAAGAGGGATTCCTGGTGTCATACCTTCAGGTATAGGTGATGATGAGCCAAGGACAAGTAGGACCAGAGAGATCTGCCCTACATTACCTACCAGAGCAGGAAAAGGGCTGGGTCCAGTGATGCAAAAGACAAATATACTTAATAACAATAATGATAGTAATACAAATAGCTAATGTATCTCAAATATTTGATATTTCGAATACCATGCAAAGAAATTGGCATAAATTATCGCGTTTACTACACATTGTCAACATATGTGATGGAGACCATTTATACCCCATTTTACAACAACAATTATAACGACTATATTGCCAAATCCATGGTCATTTTAAGTCCTCATTTTGACCTTTAGTGGCATGGAACTTATTAATCTTTCCCTTCTTTGGAAGTGTGACCTTTCTGGGGACACTGTATTCTTCTGGTTCCCCGTCTTTGGCGACTGCTCTGTTTCCTTTGTGGTTTGCTCTTTCTCTGCTGCCATCGTGTGTGTAGAGGTCTCTCATGGGGTTCCATCCTAAGCCAAAACAGTGGTCACTGTGCCCTCCACCCAGCCAATTCCAGGTTCCAAGGCACAACAAACCAAACCAAAAGTCTAATTGTACTAGTAGCCTTGGAATTTAGATCAAATACTTTGAATTGTATTTCTAAATTATCGTTTTATTTAAAGAGGCACCAAATATATCTGGTCACTTATTCATAACCAGCATGGATGCCAGGTGAAAATTTGGTCCTTGTGGTCCTGATTCATTTCTGTATGAATCATATTGACGCTATTTTCAAAGGTCTGTGTGAAGTTCCAAATTACTCCTTTCAAGATGGAAAGTATAATTTGTGCCAAAAGTTTGACTAATTTAAACCCCAAACACACCTGTGTTCAAGATGAACCTTGCACTGAGAATCATTTTAGATGACTAAGTCTCTAAGTACTTGTAAGTTTAGTCATTTAAGCTCAATTTTTTTTAATTTAATGATGAGACAAAAATGTATTCACAATCTAAGTTCTTTAACAAGGTAAAGCATAATTTTACCTTCTCTTAAAGACTCAAGGTCATCAATAAAAATATCAGTAAATGGCCTAATTTAAAATAGGTTTAAGATCAAGGGTTATTTAACCCTATGCTAAATGTGCACAGAGAGTTGGTTTTGAGTTTTGGGGACTATTAATAGTTGCTGTTCCTGTCTCCCTTTTCGCTGGCACCTGCCATTTCTTGCTGTTACCAGTTACCCTACCTGGAGTAGCTTCTCCCACGTTTAATTATTTGCTTTGCCTGAGAGCTCAGACAATTTGTCAGTACTATGTATAAAGTGTATGTAAATGAGTCCAGATGGAGCCCTGAGAGATTTCACATGTGAATAAACTAAAGTTGTTCCAATGCTGTTTTTGAAAATAGGGTATAAAGAGTGAAACATCATGAGACATCAATCCTGGCTTCTCAGATGTTTCCTTGGTTTGTATTGCTTTTCTTACTTTCTGGTTCTTGGCTGAGTTCTATGCTGGTTAGGCTGGTGAGCAGTAGGTTTCCCACCAGAGGGACTAGGCTTCGGGTGTGCTTCACTCTACATCATAATGGGCACCACTTGAGTGGGAATATAACCAGTTGCTTGGATTAGCAACAAATCAAAATATCTCAGGAAGATTTAACGGTGACAGGAGGCAGCAGGTGCCCTCACAAAAATTTCTTCATTCCTTACAAACAATTATTAAAAGCATGAGGTCTTACTCCAGCCTGAGGAAACTTTGTTCTTTAGACTTGACTTTGGGTGGGTTTATTGCCAATGAAGGGACCTCGGGCTGTCAGACTCCACACTCCCAACCCTGAAGAAATGGCTTCCAAGCAGGGCTTCCTCCTCTGCCTCCCTCCTTGCCTCCTTCTTCAGCCCCTGAATTTCTCAGAGAAAACCCCTGCCTGACATTTCAGTATCATCCTGGGAGCGTTTTCTATGGGTGAGTGAAATTCCAACCATTTAATTCCTTAAACAGCAGAAATCTCAACTGTTCCCAGGAGTCTGTGCATTGGCTCAGAAAGAGCCCTGCTGCTTCCGTTATCCCCACATCCACTGGCATGGCACTGCAGGGGCCCGGCTTCTCCCCAGGCTGCTGGAGGCCTCAGAGAGAGGCAGCTGCTCCCATTGAAGCAAGAACTCACATCCTCACCCCTGACCCCACCAGGCTGGCCTGCAAGCTCACCTTTCCAGCCTTTTCCTTCTGGGCAGCTCCAGCTTACCTGACCTGTTTCCTACAAGATCTACAGAGGGCATAGAAAAGTGTTGAATGGCTCTAGGTTCTGCTTTGTGTCCCAGTTATAAAGCCTAATGTCAATATGAAATACCACCTTTTAGCAGCTCCATACCTAACAGGTTTGTGATTGATTCGAATGAATCAATCAGCTAATGCTGACTGTAATTCTGACTTTTTTCTTGACTATAATTCTGAAATTTTCTTTCCTTAGAGTAAAAGAAAAGAAAGTTCTTTTCTTCCAGTGCATTCTAGATTCTGTATTTTAAATTATCATTAGGGGCTATACATTTTCTTAGTGAAATTAAGGGTTTTCCCTATTCTGCCTATCAGGATGCAATTATTTTCCCTTTGATTATTGGGGAATTTCTTCCCTTCTCCCTCAGGGTACTGGGTCTCTAGGCACATAGTTGCTACTCCAGAAATAGTCATTGGCTGAATGAATGAAAGGATAGATGTGGGCCCCAGAGCAATGGAGTCAGTCATCCATGGACTGAACCTCTGAAACCATGAGCCCCAAGTAAACTTTTCCTCCTCTGCATTGTTCTGGTTAGGTATTTTGCTCGTTGTGATGAAAACCTCTCTTAGGAAAAAAACATCTTACAAAGAAAGAGAGGGAGGCGGTGGGAAACAAGAGAGAGGAGAGAGGAAGGAAGGAAGGAAGGAAGGAAGTCTCTTCATTTTTGTCCTCTGAGACACCTTCCCAACATGGCATAAAATTCTCAGGATGTACCATGGCAGCTTTTCTTCAGGGACCTGCCAGTCAAAGGAACATCTCTTCAACCTATTTAGGGCTCAAGAGAACTTGTAAATGAAGACTCTAATTTGCTTCTTTGTTTTGCAGAAGAGCTAGATGAAAAGAGCTGGCTACCTGGGTCCTGGGTGGCATTTCTCAGTGAATGGTTGGGCAGTTTGTGTTTCCAGCACAGCTCAGTTCCTGTCAGCCCTTTTGGCATCCAGTTGGTTCTGGAACAGCTGTGCACAGCTTGGGGTTTGAACAGGAGTTCAAATGGCTCCTCTGGGACTCTGAAGCAATTAAAGTTTCAGCTTGTTCTTCTTTGTCGTGATGTGATGGCAAAACCAGACCTGGTTGTGAAACAAAATTATAAAATCGTTATGGTAAGAAACCAATGCCTAGGGAAAGGGTCAGTCCCCTCCTCTCTCTCAGCCTTTCTCCAGGAAGCCTAATTAACCATAGGTCCCTACCTTTTGGATTGTAAATAGCTGCCCTAAGAGTCTGACTGCTCCCTCTTGAAATGTAACAGATGCCTGTGAGAGGACTCCTTTCTTCTTACCTGTGTCTGTGAGCATGCTTTAGAGACTCTGCACAAGGCCTTCAGCCTCATAGATTAGGAAATTTTTCAAAAGAGGCAAAAAGCCCCAACGATAGGATGGTCTAAGATGACGTAACTTATAAATGTGAGAAACTGGATTAGGGCTCAGAATTGGGAGTCTTGTTTTCCTCTGGGCCCCACCAGTGTAAAATAAATTTTCGAGTTCTTTTCCTCTCTGAGTGCTGCTTGCTGCTTCTCAACCAGTCTGTTTCCCACAACAATGAGACCATTGGGTTTTGTGGGCTTTTTAAAAGCCTTGGTAGCTGCTGGCGGGGGTCTAGAGGTCATCCTGCCTCAGATCCTCTGGGATGCCTCTGCCCACGGAGAACCCTGCAAAGACAAGTGCCCAGACTGCAGACCCCTCAGGGTGATGGGAGTCAGGGACAAGGACGGTTTCACAGGACCAGGCCAAGCTTCTGCAACTGTAACTTCCTGGATCTCCCAGACCTTCCAGTCTTTCTCTCTCTTTCCTGGAAATGAGCCAAGCTTCTGGGGACAGTTTTCTACTCTCAGTGGGACCATGTGATTAACATTTCTTCTTTCCTCTTTGCTTCAGTTCCATCTGCAGCTTCCTAATCACAGCATCAGCACCTCAGATCTCATCTGCTCACATCACCTGCTCCTCCTATGGTGAGAGGGCTTTGAGCCAAGAGAAGACAGGCTATGATCATGAGAACCAGAAGAAGCCTCCCTAGAAAGAAAATAGGCCACAGCTGTAACACACAGTGCTTGGTACAGGAAAGTGCTCTTACAGTAGTTGTGTTAGGATACTTGCTTAGTCCTTGAGTGACTCTCCACATATTATTGGCTGCTTATTAGCTGCAAGGGAGAAAAAAAACAAAGCAGTAGCTTTGAGACAATGGAGATAATGCTTGACATCTTGCCTGGGGGATTAAAATTAACCTCATTTCTGCAGGACGGGTGATATCATGTGGCTCCAGCTGGGATGCCCTGGATAGTACACTTATTACCTGGGCAGCTAACCATGAGGAAACATCAGAAAAACATCCAACGAGGAATACGCTAGTCAAACAAAAGCAGTGTCTCGTGCTCACCTTGGCACAGATATATTAAAACTGAAACGATACAGAGAAGACTGGCATACCCCTTGCACAAAGATGACCCACAAATCCGAAAAGAAAAAAATATAGAGGTGGGAGTGGGTACTGTGGAATCAACATCATCCTAAAAGCCAGATGAAAGGATGCTGAAGAGATAGAACAACAAAACACAATACCTGACCCAGACCTGTGCTGGAGACAGGAAGCACATAAAGGACATTATTAGGTCAATTAATGAAACTGATGTATGGAAGGCAGGTCAGATAAAGTACTTTGCCAAGTATTATGGTTATGTGTTAGAATATCCCTCTTAGGAAATACTGAAATATTTCAGTGTGAGGGCCATAAGGCATGTAACATACCATTCAGAAAAAATTATGTTATATAAATAATATACATTGTAATATATATGGAGGACCTAGAAACAGGCAAACAATAAAGTGGCATAAAGCTATGACAAGATAGGTGCTCCCAGACTTTCTTAACTTTTGCGAACTTTTTATAAGTTTTAAATGATCCCAAATAAAAAGTTAAAAAATACAGTTGTAGTTATTCTGGTTTTCATATATCCTCAGAGTCTGACGCTAAGGGCAAAGGCTGGCCAAGACAAGGACAATATGAGGACACGTCTCTGTGGTACCACTCAGCCTTATCACATGTCCTGAGCTGGGAGTATTTTGAACTTACCTGTGATTTTGAAGCGAATGTTCCATGACAGCAACCACGCCCGGGGACACTGCCTGCACGGGGAAAGCCATCACAACATACCAAGGAGGGCTGAAGGCAGGGCGGGTATGAGACAGGGAAGCTTGACCCATGGCTCTGTTTTGCCCAACACCAGGCCCAGGACAAGGATTGTAGAGATGGCAAACCCCAGATGCCTCCCCAGGCCGAGGTCAGTTCAGAAAACAAACACCCTGGCATGAAATACATCCACAAAAATAGTTTGCCTGACTTCAAAGCTCATTTTTTGAGCAAAAAGTCAAGATGTAGCACAGCACAGAGGTTGGAGTGGCTTGGGAGTCCAGTGGCTCTGGTCTAAATCCTGCCTCTCCCACCACCAGCTGTGGTCCCCAGGGCTAGTCCCCTGTCCCTGCCCCTGCTTCTTTTGCTGTCAAGAAGTCATGCCCAAAGGCCACACTGAGGACTGAGAGAGGTGGTGCTTGGTGAGTATGGAGCTCAGGCGCAGTAAGAGCTCAGCGCCAGAGAGTATCCTCTCCTGACTGCGGTACAAGTGGATGCAGTTATAAAGGCTCCTATTGGGAATGTGGAGCTAGAGACAGGGCTTCTGAACAAGAAGGGTGCCTCACTAGGAGAAAGCCTGGAGACCACCTACACCTGACAGCATTTGTCCTGTAGAGCTTCCCTGGCCCACAGCCACAACCACAGCCTTCGACCACTATTCCATAAGGACACAGCACATATGAATGCAAACTTTATTTGATCAAAGGGCTGGATATGTTGGACACTTTTACCATAAAAGGCAAATATCTGCTTTGAGAAATTATCAATTCCTTCTCTTAGATCAAATTGGTTTGGGCCTCCAATAAATACTTTAAAAAGTAAAAAACACTTTTAAATAATTAACTCTCCTCTAAGAACTTTTGGATGTTAGAAGAAACCAGTCTGGAGGGGGCGTGGCGGGCAATACCGCTCTTCTGCAGTATGATCATCATTCAACCTTGCTCTCTCACTGTGTTAGTCAGCTTTCCATCACTATAACAAAAGATCTGAGATAAATCAAATTATGAACTCACAGTTTTGGAGTTTCCAGTCCACAGTGAGGCCATATATCACAGCAAGAGCATGTGATAGATCAAAACCTTTCACCTCATGGCCAGGAAGCAAGAAAGGAGAGAAGCCAGGCGCAGTGGTGCACGCCTGTAATCCCAGCACTTTGGGAGGCTGAGACAGGAGAATCGCGAGTTCAAAGCCAGCCTCAGCAACAGTGAGGTGCTAAGCAACTCAGTGAGACCCTGTCTCTACATAAAACACAACCTAGGGCTGGGGATGTGGCTCAGTGGTCAAGTACCCCTGAGTTCAATCCCTGGTACAAAAAAAGAGAGAGAGAGAGAGGAAGGAAAGAAGGAAGGGAGGGAGGGAGGGAGGGAGGGATGAAAGGAGGAAGGGAGGGAGGGATGAAAGGAGGAAGGGAGGGAGGGAAGGAGGGAGGGAGGGAGGAAGAAGAAAGAAAGGAAGGAGACTAGGATCTCACACTTTTCTTCAAGGACATATTTCCAGTGACCTAAGGACCTCCCATAAGGCCCTACCTTCTAAAGGTCCCACGTCTCAGTGGTGCCACCCAGGGACCAAATCTTTAACACATAGACCTTTGGGGACACTTAACCAACCCATAGCTATCAGCCACCTTTTTGGAGCTGCACAATAGCGTTTCCACTGTCATTCCAGAGACACTTAACCTGAGCCATATGAGGATTCTGACGTGGGCTCTTCGTGCTCATTGCCTGGACACTGTTTGCCTATAGGAGCTGGTTATGTTTCTAATACTCTCTTCCCTTTACCTTCTGTCTAAAGTCTACTCCCAGCACCTGGGAACCAGGTTGGCCCTCCATCAGTATAGTGCACCAAGGATGCTGTCTCATCTAATTCTTTAATTTTGTAAAGAATGGTCTCCTCACATGGTGACTCTATTCATTCATGATACAGACATCTGTTAATGTCCCCCTGTGTGCCAGGTGTGAGTCTAGACATAATGGTGTGAAGATGAATGAGCTGCCATCCTTGCTCAATAGCATCTCAGTACCCAGCAAGATAGAGGACCTCAGATCATCAGGGCAGAGTGGAGACATGGCTCAAAGGCCTGGACGGTTTCTCAGTGCACTTTGCACGCAAGAATCCCTTGGCAGCTTAGCAGAGTGCAGCATCCAGGCTCCAAACACTAGACCTGCCAATCTCTAGGTATGAGGCATCTGCACACTAATAATGATGTCAAATACCCCAAAGTACAAAATTCACATATATGAGCATTTCTATATAGTCAGTGGCACAAGCCCACTGGGGATTTATTTCTATGAGGTTTCTAGGAGCCCACAAGACTGAAGGTATTGATAAAATGACAGAGGCGTAAGCTGGGCACAGTAACACAGGCCACCAGCAACTTGGGAGTCTGAGGCAAAAGGATAGCAAGTTCAAGTCTGGGCAACTCAGTAAGACCCTGTCTCAAAATAAAAAGGGCTGCAGATATAGCTCAGTGGTAGAGCACCCCTGGGTTCAATCCCCAGTACAGCAAACAAACAAACAAAAAAATGGCAGAGTCTATAAACATTCATAAGAACTAGCAGACCTGGGGCTTGGGAACACAGAGAAAATGAAAAGGCTTTACCCACCTCAGCACTTTACCTGAGGTTAACTGGAGTACAGGACAGGAGGAAGTAGCAGAGGCCATTACAACTCGGAATGGAGGAGCAGATGTCTAGTGGATGGTCTGGGACTAAGAGACCCAAACTCTGGCATCAGGACAGGAGCCTGGAAGAGGAAATAAGCCAAGAGGTCAGTGTTTGCAATGCAGCATGTCTGTACGTCTCCCTGGGGACCTCCAGATGCATTCGTGAAATTTACAGGAGTTGAGATGGTGAGCTGTCCACACCAAAGCTGTCAGTGTATCAAGATGGTGAGAAAAGTTCCCAAAGCATCCAGCACTGATGCTGCTGCAGTCTTCATGCACGTGGAGCTCGACGGCAGCCTCATTCCTGAGGACTTTGTTATGGGAACACACCTGTGTGCGTATATCCCCGCTGGCCCGCTGGCCCTTCAAACACAGGGAGATGAGTCCAAATGCTCAGGTAAGCCGAGGCCAGACACAAGCTGGTTCTGCTGCACTGGTTTCAACACTTCTCATCATAATGATTATCATTAATGATTCTGTCCCTGAGAGATCTCATGGTTACAATCAGATCATTCTGCCGTTCTCGCGATAGTCACCCAGCCTCTCTCCAACACACTCCCTCAATGCTGAGTCTACCTTGGGTTGTGGGAACTTGTTTCAACCCACTGAATCCCAGCTGTATCACTAACTCACTGTGAGACTCTGGAAACATTATTTACTTTCTTTGAGCCTCAGTTGCCTCATCTATTAAACTTGGATAATAATCTGTATCTCACAGTGTTGCTTAATAAATATCAGCTTCTTTCCACTTCTGTAATTGAGGGTCATAAGTACGAAGCCCAGGATTTGCCAGTTGAAAAAAACAAAACACACATTTATAACCATTTTGTTCATAAGTTCATATATTGATCTTGATTTGAACATTCAGTTAATGAAAAAGACTTCAGACACAGCAGGGATTCTCCAGAGATATTTTTCTATGGGTGGTAGGTTTTAAAGTGTCTCTGGGCCTTTTGGAATGGATGGCAGACAATTAGCCTGCCGTTTGCCTGAGAAATCAGACTAATTACTGGTGAGGCTTGGCTAATGGGGTCTTTTGTGAACTCCCTCCCTAAATGAGAAATCTTTAACTTCACAAAAACTCAATCTCATTTGTGCTGCTGATTCCTAATATTTCTAAATAAATGCTTGGCCTCTGGGCTTTTGTAGTCAAATAACCCAAATCAAACCAAGCTGCTCTGTCAGAGGAAAAATTTATTTTGTGTGAATCTATTGGAAGAAACTTTTAGAATCAGTTTGGAATCACAGTCAACAAAGAGAAGCTGCAGCCTGCTCAGGGGAAGGTTTCCTGGATCTGGGCTTGGGGTGGGATGAGGTAGGATACTACCGCATTTGTACTAAAATGGCTTTTTGAGATGCCCAAAAAGTAAATACCAGCTTCTTTTACAGCTCACAGTCTGCAAGAAACAGGCTAATGCCTGGACCCCAAGTTAAATACCACACAGACACAGGGTCAGGTTCTGTGTCTAAGGCAGAGGAGGCAAACAAGAGGGAGGCAGGGTGCCTGTCAGCCTCAACATGAAAGGAGGCAAGAGCCTGAGAAGCTGAAGAGGAGTTTGACCAGATAATCATCTGTTCTCAGTGTTTCTGGAAAGAACCAGTGAAGTTGGTGAAAGTACAACAGAGGAGCTCAGGGTCAGCTAGGAAGCAATTCAGTGCCATTTAATATTACCAAGGCAGCCAGCATTTCCAAGGTTGGCTTCAACCCTGTATTTTAGGAGTTGTCTGCTCCATAGTAGCTTAGGATATGGAGTCCCGGGTCTGTCATGATTGGAGAATCTAAAAAAAATCCTTCTTTCTGGCTTGTTTTTTTTTCTTTTGTGCTGGGCCTTGTGCATGAGAGGCAAGCACTCCTCCCAACTGGGCTGTGTCACCAGCCCCCTCCCTTCTGGCTTAATAAAGGTACTATTTAAAAAAAAAAAAGATACTTGGTACACACCTTCAAGAGATAAAACAAAGGGGGACGGAAATGATTTTAAGACATAAGGACAATAAGATTGTAATGGGAATGTTTGGTAAACAGTAGGAGCCAGTAAATGCCAGTTTTCTTCCTTTCCTCCACCTGGCCTAAAACATCCTGACCAAAGACCTCTTTTAAATTCCTTTAGCACCTCCACTCTTCTAGGCACCTCCCTGTAGACATAAGCTTAGGCAGGGGTCTTCATCACCAATGAAAGATTGTATAAGCCATTAAAGGTCCATGCTCAGCAGAGGAAGAAAGCCTCTCACTCCTCAATGGCCATAGTTCTCAGACTGCAGTACACAAGGACCACTTCTACACACCAGAAAGGAGTCATTCTTAGGATCTGGACCCCCAAGAGTGCCCTGTCTAATCGTCCCACTCCAGGATGCTCTGGGTGAGTGTGCAGTGCCCACAGCAGCCTCTTTTTAACAATCACCAGGGAGTAAGAGTCCTAGCCTCTCACACAAGCCCATTCCAGGGCTTAATTGCCCTTCAGTTAAGATGTTCTTTCTTACATTTAATCAATTCTCTCATTGCAAGACTCATCAATTTCTGCTCTGTTCTCTGTGGAGAGGAAAAACAGCAAGCTAGTGTGCAATTTCAAACCCTTCATTGAATCACAATGTTGGGGCCAAAAGAAATTGCAGATATTATCTGGCGCTACCCCTATAGTCTACCCATGAGGATGTTCACCTACAGATATGCATATATTCAGTGGGTTTGGGGTTCTACTGCCTGCAAAACATACAAGGAAAGTTGTCCAGAAGGTAGTGGACTTTACTAGCCCCCTACACTGTGCATTTTCTATTCTACTATGTTGCCTTAATTTGGGGCTGGGAGCATCCTCCTAGATTTCTCTGTTCCAAAATATACATATGAAATTCTTCATTATTCCTCTAAAAAGAAAAAAGTTTCTATTCCTATAATCATTTTAGTTACTTCACCAAGTAAAATTACATGATAGCGAACTAAATTTGAATTTCAAATAAACAATAACTTCAAAAAAACAAAGATAAAAACTTACTAGTTAAGTTTGAATTTCAAATAAACAATAACTTCAAAAAACAAAGATAAAAACTTCCTAGTTAAATTTGAATTTCAGATAAACTAACAACTTTTTAGTAAATATTTGGGACATACTTATACTTAAAATTTTGTGCTGGGCATGGTGATGCACGCCTGTAATCCCAGTGGCTCAGGAGGCTGAGACAAGAGGATCACAAGTTTAAAGCCAGCCTCAGCAATTTATCGAGAACCTAAGCAACAGGTCTGGGGTTGTGGCTCAGTGGTAGAGCGCTTGCCTCGCATGTGTGAGGCACTGGGTTCCATCCTCAGCACCATATAAAGATAAATAAAATAAAGATATTGTGTCCATCTACAACTAAAAAAAATATTTAAAAAGGAGTGATTTTTAAAAAAAGAACCTAAGCAACATAGTGAAACTCTATCTCAAAATAAAATATTAAAAAAGGAGGAAGATAAAATATTTTAAAAAGGAGGGCTGGGGATGTGGCTCAGTGATTAAGTGCCCCTGGGTTCAATTGCCAGTACTGGGAAAAAAAAAAAAAAATATATATATATATATATATTGTGGCTGTTGTTTCTTTGATATTCAAACTTAACATGTCATTCTTACTTAATCTGGCTACCCTTCCAAGTATTCTAGAAGTATATCGATTAAAGCTTGATAGAGAACTCTTCATATCTTTGACAATTCCTCATACTCACTAAGGACATTCCAATCTCGGTCTTTACACTTGAAGTTCCTGCTGTTAGGAAGTTCTTTATGTCTGGCTGGCATAATCCCTCACTTTGGGTCACTGCTAAATATTTTGCTTATTACAGAAGCCCCATTATTGCTTTTTAACTTCCTACTCTGATGTCCTGTCTCTCAGCACTTACTATCTCCTGAAAAACTATTTGTACAATTTCTATTTCCTTCCTTAAATTAGAATATAAACTCCATAACAGCAAACACTTGGCTTTCTTCATGCTATCTCCTTTGCATGGAAGCACACAATATGCCCAGGTGCTAGTTATCTAATGCTGTATTCCAAAGTACTCCCAAATTTAGTGGCTCAAATAATAATCATTTATTCTCTTCTACTATTTGTGTGGTCAAGAATTCAGGAGTGACTTGTCTAGGTGTTCTGACTGAGGGTCTTTCAATGTTCCAACTGAGGGTCTTTCTTTTAATTTCTATGCCAGCTTCAGCTACGAACATCTGAAGACTTGTGAGGGAACTACTTTCAAGATGGCTCTCTCATCCCTCTCTGATACTAAATATTGGCAGGAAGATTTAGTTCCTTTCCATGTCAACCTCTTCACAGGACTGCCAGTATGTCTGTGTGATGTAGTCTTCAAAGTCACACATTGTTGCTTCCTCTATATTGAACTGGTCATATAGGCCAGCATTGATTCAATGTGAGAAGAGACCTGTATTAATTTTCTATAGCTGCAAAACAAATTACCAAAAAATCAGCACCTTAAAGCTACACAAGCTGGGTGCTTTGGTACATGCCTGTAATCCCAGTGACTCCAAAGGCTGAGACAGGAGGTTGCAAGTTTAAGGCCAGCCTCAACAAGTTAGCAAAGCCCTAAGCAACTTAATGAGACTCTGTCTCAATACATAAATAAGTAGGGCTGGGGATATAGCTCAGTAGTAAAGACACCCCTTAGATAAAGCCTTAAAGAGAAGAAAAGAAAAACTGCACAAATTTGTTATCTCACCATTCTGTATGTCAGAAGTCTGAGTAAGATTCCTTGCATTCTCTGCTCAAGATCTCACAAGGCTAAAAACAGAAACAAATATTTACAAACAATATCAAATACTAAAGTTATAAATTGAAATCTAATATATTAATAATTACATTAAATATAGTCTATATATATAAGTTAAAAGATAGAGATTGTCAGAACGAAAGTTTTTGTTTTTGTTTGGTACTAGGGATTGAACTCAGGGGCACTGGGTCACTGAACCACATCCCCGGCCCTATTTTGTATTTCATTTAGAGACAGAGTCTCACTGAGTTGCTTAGCACCTCATGTTTGCTGAGGCTGTCTTTGAACTCATGATCCTCCTGCCTCAGCCTCCCGAAGAACAAAAGTTTATTAATGCCCCAACTATGTACTATCTCAAAGAAATTCAAATTTATATGTGATAATATAGGAAAGTTTAAGGTAAAAGGGTGGGGCAAAATACACCACACACACATTTTTTAAAAAGCTTAGTGGCGGGCTGGGCTGTAGCTCAGTGGTAGAGTGCTTGCATAGCATGCGTGAGGCACTGGGTTCGATCCTCAGCACCACGTATAAATAATAAATGAATAAAATAAAGATCCATCGACAACTAAAAAAAATTTTTTTAAAAAATCTTAGTGGCTATATTAATAACAGAGTTTGATTTCCAAGCAAAGAAAATGACCAGGTAATAAAGAAGGACATTCTATAATGATATAATGCTCATTTTACCAAGAAGACATAATAACCCTAAATATGTATGCACCTAAAAACAAATTTCAAAAATAAAGAGAGAAGTGAACAGAATTGAAAGGAGAGATATATGAATCCACAATTACCAGTTAAAGATTTCACATTCTGTTCAGTTATTGACAGAGCTAGTACATAGAAAATCAGCAAGGTTAGAAGAACTGAACACCATCGGCCAACAGCATCTAATTGAAAGTTTTGGAAAACTCCACCCAACAACAGAAATCTTTTACAGCACACACACAACACTCACAAAGATAGACTACATCCTGGGTCATAAAGTTAACTTGAACAAATTTAAAATAATTGAAATTATAAAATCTATGCTCCCCAATCATAATGGAATTCAATTAGAAATCATTAACTAAAATAAAAAAGAAGAAAAGCTCCAAACATGAAATGTTTATATTAGAAAAAAAGAAAAATCTCAAATCAATAATCTCATTTTCCTCAAGAAATCAGAAAGAAGAAGGGAGTGGTACTCAGTAAAATTGAAAGCAGAAAAACAATAGGAAAACATCAGCAAAACCAGAAGCTACTTCTTTAAAAATAACTGTAAAACTGGCAAACACTTTGGAAGACTGAGAAGAAAAAGGAGAAAAGACATAAATTTCCACATCAGGAATGAAAGAGATGATAGCAATAATATACATTAATGGGATAATAAGTCAATCCTATGAAGAGCCAAATGCTCAGAAACTAAAAATTAGGTAAAATGGCCAGGCATAGTGGCACATACCTGTCATCCCAGCAATTCAGGAAGCTGAGGCAAGAGGATTACAAGTTCAAAGCCAACTTCAGCAATTTAGCAAAGCCCTAAGCAACTTAGTGAGACCCTGTCTCAAAAAAAAAAAAAAAAGCCAGGTGCGGTGGCACACATCTGTGATCCCAAGCTCCAGAAGCTGAGACAGGAGGATCACAAGTTCAAAGCCAGCCTTGGCAAAAGTGAGGCGCTAAGCAACTCAGTGAGACCCTGTCTCTAAATAAAATACAAAATAGGGCTGGGGATGTGGCTCAGTGATTGAGTGCCCCTGAGTTCAATCCCTGGTACCAAAAAAACAAACAAAAAACAAATTGGACCAATTTCTTGAAAACATCAAGCTACTAACACTCACTCTAAATGAAATAAATAACCTATATAGTCCTGAAACTACCAAGTAAGATAATTCATAGTTTAAATTTTTTTTGAAAAAGGAATTTGGAGGTTCAGATCATTTCGCTAGTAAATTCCACCTATTTTTAAAGAAGGAAATATACCAATTTTATACAATGTCTTTCAGAAATGTCCCATTTTATGCTGGCAACAATACTCTAATACCAAAACTTGATAAAGACAGTACAAGAAAACAACAGATTAATATTCCTCAAAAACATAGATGCAAAAACCATCAATAAAATTCAGGATTATAAAAAATAGCAATAGGACATTATCGCCAAGTAGAGTTTCTCCTAGGAACATGAGGCTGATTTCGATAATTAAAAATCAATAGTATACAAATAATATCAATTGATACAGAAAAAGAATTTGACAAATTCAACATCTGTTCACCATTAAAACTCTCAGCAAACCGGAAAAAGAGCAAACATCCTTAACTGGTTACTTTCCCCCTACAATTGGAAGCAAGTGAAGAATCTGCTCCTACCAATCTAGGTTAATATACTGGACATTCTAGCCAACTCAGTAGGGCAAGAAAAAGTAATAAAAGGCCTACAAATTAGAAAGGAATCAGAAAAATGTCCCTATTAACAGATGACATGGTTGTCTGCATGGAAGATGACAAGAAAACTACCAAAAAAACCTCCTAGAACTAATAGAGTTTGATAAGTTTTGATAAGGTTTTAAGATACCAAGCCAACTCTCGAAATTATAGGATATCAGATATAAATCTGGTTTTCAGATTTAGATTGTTCTCTAAATTCCTGTAATACTAAGGCATTTTAAAGTTCTAAAAGAAAGATCAAAACAGACAAAACTAAGCTGTGGTGTTGGGAAGACAGTACTGGCATTCGCTTGGGGAGGAGAAAGAGTGGTGGCAGCATTGGGTCAGGTCATGGGGGACTTCTGGTGTCTGCTAGGGTCCTGTTTTTTCTTTTTGGTACTCGGGATTGAACTCAGGGGCACTCGACCACTGAGCCACATCCCCAGCCCTATTTTATGTTTTATTTAGAGAGACATGGTCTCACTGAGTTGCTTAGCACCTCACCATTGCTGAGGCTGGCTTTGAACTTAAGATTCTCCTGTCTCAGCCTCCCTAAGTGCTGGGATTACAGGCATGCGCCACCACGCCCGGCTGGGTCCTGTTTCTTGACTTGGGTGCTGAGATGTTTATTTTGTAATGATTGAACAATTACAAATTGTATGCTTTTCTGAAAATTTGTTGCACAGCAAAAATATTTTAAATAATAACAAACATAAAAAGAAAACAAAGTGCTATCATATCTTGGAACATTTATGAAACTGCACTTTGAAATTCTGGTTCACATTTGGCATTCACCAGCTAACACTAGCATGAAGATCAGAGAAATACATTGATTAACCTTACCTAATTTACAAATGTCATTAGTCCTTCATAAAATATTTGATAAAATTGGTATCAGTCTCACTCATATTTTCCTCACTATTATGACATTGCAATGACAGAAATTGTTGTCACTGTGGCTAATGATGATAGTCCTTGTAAAGCATTCTGGATGCTTTCATTTAGGGAGTGGTGGTCTTGGGGTCAGAGTGCTGGGATAACTGTCCCATAGCTGCACAAGGTATGTCATTGGTCTTGTTTGGTTTCGTCTAGCATCTGCAGTTCCTCTATTTCCCTCCCTGTCTTCCCTTTGCTCCCAATGTAGGTACCAAGGGAATGTCCTTGAGACGACCTTTAGATGTTAATATATTCTTTAAAGTTGTATGTTTTTAATGTACTTGAGTTTTTAGTTGACATAAAGGGTTTGTGTTCTGTAACACAAATCTCACTCATCTTTCTTTTTTCACCCCACATTTTCAAGTTACTTGTCACTTATGTCACATCTAGTTCATTATTTCTGACAGCTTCAGAGTTTACTCAGTGTATATCTATTACTTTTCCTTTTGTGATAAATAACAAAACAGACTGCAGAGAAGAACTTCCCACCCGCCCATGTGCAGGAGTTTCTCTGGAAGAGGTATGGCATAGCCTTGTCGTAAAGCACCAGTCTACCACTGTCCCAAAGACACAGTCCCAAATGCCATGGTCCTGAATGCTAAAATCCAGAAAGATCAAAATCCCTAAAGTCTAAAATCCCCCAAATCAGAATTCTTGAAAGAGATTAACGTCCCAAATGTTGAAACCCTAAAAGCTCAAATCCCCAAATCCACAACTCCCACTTTTACCAAAGCCAACCTAAGAGGCGTAAAAAGCTGAATTATGAGGAAATGCCACTCAATACAGCAATAATGAAAACTTCAGCTTAAAAATGCTTCATTTGTCTGGTTTGGGATTCATCCCAGCTGGCGAAATTCCAAGAGCTTTTAATGAATTAAAGCCACATTTGCCTGAAGCAGTAGTGAAGTTACTGACTGGTTCAAAAATAATTATGTGCACAGTAGCATAAGAAGACACTTACACAATGGTATCGCTGCTTCATCACTGGTATTGTTTCTGCCAAATTTGTGGTCTGTATATGAGTGCAAGTGGAATGGTCTTCTACAGACTCAAAGCAACAATGAGCATCTCACAGGAGATGGGAAAATTTAAGAGCACACATTGGTGTATATCGAGGCACAGAAGAAGAATTTCAAAAAGAGCAGTACCAGGTAGAAACTGAATGTGAATGCGTCCTCCAAGGGAGCCATGCGCCTCCCGCACACCCAAAACAAAACAAACAAACAAACAAAAAGTGACCAGCTATTCATTTCCACACAAGACTTCAAATATTGTTGATGATTGTGAAAGCTGACCATCTTTTTCATCCACTTCTGCAATTGCTCATCATCTATCTTTATTATACATTTATTCATATGTCAAATTTTTCTCTTTAGTTTTCGTGGGTTGTTTCTTTTCTAGCTTCCTCTCCCCTTAAATTGTCAGCATTTTTTTTTTATAATTCACTGCTGAAAAATATGCTGTTATTCAAATTGTTTGCCATACTGGAGGTACAAATTGTATAAAGACTTTTAAAGAGTTCTGATTTGTATTTTTTTGCAAATTCAACTCCACAAGTATAATCATTACAATGTTATCTTTGTGAGTAAGCATTGTGTATGTAAGTAAAAATGTTGAACCTCCCTCAGTAAATGGAAAGATGCTCTTTTTAGGGCTGGGGCTGGGGCTCAGTGGTAGAGCGCTTGCCTAGCATGTGTGAGGCACTGGGTTTGAACCTTAGCACCACATAACGATGAAACAAATAAAGGCATGCTGTTCATCTACAACTACAAAAAACAATTTTAAAAAAGATGCTCTTTTTACACAGCTGCATTTGTGAAAGATTTAGATTTTGGCTTTTTGGGCCACTGCATATGTGGTGGTGACCCATCATGAATTTTGATCACCTTTATCAAAAGACTTAGGTTGGCCAACAAGGTATTTCAGATGACTGCAAAAGCTGGGTGTGTACAATCACCAATGATGGTAATAGCATTTATACATCATACTTTTTGACCTATTTTTATGAATATGGTTTACCTGCTTATAAATGTTATACCTACATGACTGTCATTAATCTACTGGCATGTTTATATTTGAAAAAATATATATGTTATTGCTCGCTTATGAGTAAAGTAGCCTCAGAAGTGTTCTGTCATATTTTTATGTCTCTCAGATAAATCCTCCTTTAAAAATGTAAATGCTAGGGCTAGGGGTTGTGGCTCAGTGGTAGAGCGCTCACCTAGCACACATGAGGCACTGGGTTCAATCCTCAGCATCACATAAAAATAAAATAAAGATATTGTGTCCACCTACAACTAAAAAATAAATATTAAAAAGGACAAATGCCTTTTAAAGAATTTTTTTAATTATTTTTCTAAAATTATATTTTTGGATTTTGATCTTTCAAGATTTCAACATGTAGGACTATAATCTTCAATATCGTGTCTTTTGGGATTATGGCCCTAGCCCATAAAGCATGTCTAATTTATCTTTACAGGGTATAGCCAGAATGCTCTCCAGAATAATATTTCATTGTGCTTTTAGTCTGTATTTCCCTGATTATTAGAAGGCTAAGTATTTCTTTCATAGACATAGTAATTATATAGATTTCTGGTTCTGTCAATTGTCTGTTCATATCCTTTGCACATTTTTCTGTGAGGGTTCCGGGTACTTTTTACGAATTTAAACAAATCTCTCCAAAGCACAAACTGTGAAGTACACAGCTGGTAAACTTGACAACATATAACCACTTCTTTTCCATGAATGACACTATAAGCTAAATTCAAAGTAAACAAATAGATAACCAAATTGGAGAAGAAGATCTTGGATGAAATAAAGCATCAAGGGAGTTCCCATTCTACCTTATTTCATCCTTTCAGTGGTGCCGACCCAAGGCCATTAGATGCCCATTTTATAGATGAGACCAGAGTCACTAAGAGGACTGCTAAGCACTTTACCCAGAAACAATAGGAAAAGACGGCTTGAGGGCATCTCGGGAATTGGCAAGATCACATCCATCTCAGGCTCAAGGGTATAAAAGTAAAAATTCCTTTGAGCAGATACCAGTGGGACCTGTGAAGTGTTCTCACTGCGTTTAGCCACCCAGAGGCTGCTGCAGCCAGGGGCCCTAGCGGCTTGGCTCTTGCTGATAGATGGAGATGGTAGCCAACCTTGACATCCACCAGTGGTGGTGGTTCTGCAGGACTGTAGAATGCAGGACCTACAGTATAGAGTTTAGAGGTGAAATGATGGAGAGCCTTCACTTGACCAGTGCATTCATCCACTGATGAGGATGAACTGGGTGGTGACTGTAGGGTATGGCTGGAGGAGGTGGGCCATTGAAGGCACGGGTTTTTATTTTGTCTGTGGTGAAGGGAGTGCTCTCTCTCTCTCTCTTTCTCTCTCTGTCTCTGCTTTTGTCGTGTCCTGAGCTGCTTTCCTCCTCCACAGCTTTTGACTGTGATAAAACTATGAGCAAAAAATAAACTTTTCCTCTTCTAAAATTGCTCTTGTCAAGTCTTGTTCACAGCAGCAAAACAGCTGACTAAAACAATGCTCCCTATTGTTGCAACCAGATTCACTCCCCGCTCATTCACCCAGATCAGAAGCTTGAGTGGCCCTCAATTCCCTCATATCCCTTCACCTTCAGCATCAAATGAATTGGGGTTTTGAGCACCTTCTTTTAGCATTTCCCTAGTTTTTCCTCCGCTTCCTTTGGATCTTGATTATTTCCCTTTTGGACCACTAAAATAATTGAATCTCTCCTTAATAGTGCTATAAAATTTTTTTCCTCAAAACCTGAAAAGAACATCACTCCCCTGCTCAGACTCCCGGGATGGCTGGTTGGTTAGAAGTCCCTTTTTTGTGTGACGTCTAAAAGCCACCAGTGTGTGCTCTCCACCCAGCCTGCTTTGCTCTTCCAGCATCCCACAGTCTCCTTTAGCTTCCACCTGTTCAGTGAAACCTCATGCATTTTTCAAGGCCATTTTCAAAAGCCCTCTTCTTCTTGAGCCTTGATCACCCAGCTGGAATTAATCTTTCTTGGCATTCCCATGGCACTTCTCTTCAGCAACCAATTTAAGTTGGCCTCGAGGACATGCCTAACTTTGCAA
The DNA here is from genome assembly GCA_028644305.1 of Xerus rutilus. Lineage (NCBI taxonomy): Eukaryota > Metazoa > Chordata > Mammalia > Rodentia > Sciuridae > Xerus > Xerus rutilus. Next base: position 104,363,095 of record CM053402.1, on the reverse strand, counting down.
CCACCTTCGTCATTTCTCACAGAGAAAAATATTGAAGCAAGATGATAGATTTTAGGGTTAAATCAGGGGTTAAATTCCAACTCTACTACTGACTGTGTGACCTTGCACCAAGTAGTCCCTCTGGATCTAATTTCTTCATAAAATCGGGGGAAATAATGTCTGCCCAATGGGGTTGCTGTAAGAATCAAACAAGAGAATGTGGGCAAAAGGTCAAGCACAATGCCTTTTTCCTTGTTGTAGGCACTCAGAACATGATAGCTCAGTTCTTACTTTACATCATCCCAAATATCTAAAGAAAAGCTTTATGAATAGCAGGCTCTTAAAAACATTTCTTGGATTCCACTGTGAGATTGATGGGAGAAAATTATATCAACAGAGTCTAAGTGTGCAGAGCTAGGGCCATGAGGTAGCCAGAAAGAAGAAATCAGGAGGAGAAAAAAATTAAAGAAAGGGAAAATTGAAGTGTAGGCAGTAGAACCCATAAATAGGGGCCCCTGGGAAGCCGGGTTAACCTCCTATGGAACACCAGTAGTAACAACACATTGAACCTCATCGTTAAGACATCTGGGCAGATTGTACCAACATGCTCAAATGCTGCTCTCATTTTTCTATCTTGTCAGAAGTGCGAAACAGTAGGTCATTCCACTCAATTCTCCTTATCCATCCTTTTCACATTATTTGCAAAAGGAACAAGTATTGTCACAAATGCTTTTCTCAATCATGTAGATAATTAATTCACGTCTAGCCTTCCTCTTGCATCCATTCAGGGGTCTTCTTTTTTTTCTCTTTTTTCTTTTTTTTGGTACTGGGGATTGAACCCAGGGGTGCTTAACCACTAAACCACATCCCTAGCCCTTTTTTATATTTTATTTAGGGAGAGGGTCTTGCTGAGTTGCTTAGAACCTCACTAAGTTGCTGAGTCTGGCTTTGAACTTGTGATCCTCCTGCCTCAGCCTCCTGAGCCACTGGAATTACAGGCAAATCCCACCTGGCCCAGCTCAATTCAGTGTACTAATCTTGATCTTGCCTACATGATATTTCTTCCTCCCTCCCTCTTCCTGTTCCCTCTAGGTGAAGACGGACAGGGACACACACACACACACACACACACATGAGATAATTGAGGTATGAGAAGTGTACTTCAATATTAGGATAAATATCTTTGTGTTATAAAGACTAAGTATCAGTGAGCTTACAAAATAGGGGTGGGAGATGCCTAATGACAACTGCTAGTTACCATGAAGCCTGGGGTTTGGCTTATTTCTTTCTATAAAATCCAATCAGTATCCCTAAGCACCAGATAGGAGAAAAGACATAGAAGAACCAAACATATAATTTTCCCCACAGATTTGAAAATATTTTACTATTTACATCATTTTATGAAGAAATAAAATTATGTATAATAAATTATATTAGCAGTAGAGTTAGCAAAAAGTGATAATATCATAAATGAGAACCATAGGTTTTTATTTCAAAAATAATTATGAATCCTGACACAGTGGAGCACACCTATAGTTCCAGCTCCTTGGAAGGTTGAGGAGGGAGGATTGCTTGAGCTCAGGAGCTCGAGCAACATAGTGAGATCCTCAAAAAAAAAAAAAAATTTAATGATTGAAAAGTACAGAGAAAGTAATGCCTTGATGCAATTGTTTCTTTAAATAATCAAGAACATTTCTGAGAAATTGCTTGACTATAGTATCCATTTCAGTCAAGCAGCCAATCTGTGTAGACCTGGGTCTCCACAGCAATGGGATCATCTCTACAAAATCCTTCATCATGTATATGCCCTTTGGAAAAACAGAAGTAAAAGGCACTGAGCTGAAGAAATGTAAAGGTCATTGAACTAAATGTAAGCTTAAGAAACCCAAATGTCATATAAGAGAAACTTGAAGGTAAAGTTATATAGTTATAATTCTTTGAAAGCCTCTATATGATAAAACTAGTTTTGATAACTTAGAAATTTTAATAGCAAATGACTGGCAAAAGAACTGCAATCTATTTTTAAAGGAAACTAGCTAGAGTCTATGGGACAATATAAACAATGAAATAACATGAAAATAAAATATTGACCTTACCATAATGGGGCAGGGGGACAGGGAAGAATGAAGGAAATTTGGTTTGTGTAGAGGGGAGTGGGGGAGGGTTGGAGTTGTGGGGATGGGAAGGACTGTAGAAAGAGATAAACATTATATACATGAATGATTACACTATTGGAGTAACTCTGAACCATGTACAGCCAGAGGAATGAGAAGTTGTACTTCACTTGTGTACTATATGTCAAAATGCATTCTATTGTAAAATTAATTAATTAATCAATTAATTAAAAAAAAAACAAAAAAAAATTTGACCTCAGGTAAAAATTCTCAAACATTTTAAGTCAAAAGCATTAATTTCATTTCATCTTAGTGCTTGATTGGTTTTATATATTTTATTTATAACTATCAAAATACTTCTAGACAATATATTTTACTTAACTATAACATTTGCTCCTTTACATCTGAACTCTGTAATCCCTGGGTTATTTTTTTTAAATGATTAATCTTCCTTAGAACACTTTTAAAACAGAAATACAAACATAAACTGATTCCTCATACATTTTAAATTGATGTTTATTAAAAATCTGTTAAAGAGAAAAACATTTATTTCAGTGAAAATGTCTAATTAAAAAGAAAACTAAAATGTGAAAATATAATGAAAGTGGATGACCACAATAATCACTTTCATTTACAAAAATGGAGAAAAATCTAAAAAGAGCAGCCACTGATTGACAACAATCTTAAATTTGGCTGCGAAGATATTTTGAGGGCAACTTCCTTTGTGGGTGCGTAGTACTTCTTGATTAGATCCAGATTCTGCTCCTTGGGAAGAGCTCCTTTGTACATTGTTCTTTGTGGCCCCTGGCTCCAGAATCTGGGAATATGCTCCCTTTCCATTATTCTCTTTGTCCAAATCCAAAGCAGGCATTTGAGAATCTGCCTCCTTCATGTAGTTTCTCTCTGTCCACTTCTTATTCATAAATGGTAGGTATTATGAAGTTGTTCTAAGTCCCAGAGGGTCACACACTTTTAATATCCAGATTCATGGTTTCTTTAGCAATACAACTTGGAGAACCATAGTAGGCTTTTTATCTAGAGGAACCCAGTCCATTCCACGCATGCTACTAAGGCTGTATGATAGTTCTAGACATTCTTTTTAGATTTGCTCTTTTTCATTAATTCCTAGCTTCCATGAATAGCTTCTTTTTAGGTAAGCTGAATTTATTGGGACTTTGATGAATGCTACACACTTTTAGCCTCTTTTCCTTGGACCATCTTTTTCCAGCTGAAAGGAGTCAATGATTCTATACCCTTAGTGGAAACTGACTCTATGAACTTCCACAGACTTTTCAGAGGTTTTAAGAATGAAGGATATGGAAAACAACGACCCGCAGGGAGAAAAGGAGAACAACAACTCCCAGGGAAAGAAGGAAAACAATGGACTCTGGACTTTCACCATTTCGCATATCTACAACCTTTCCCCTGACTACCCAACCAACACATTCTGCTATGACACAGTCTCACTGAACCCTATAAAATTCAGATCCTATCATAACCAGTTGCCATTTTCCTCCTGAAAATGTACCCCTCCACTGCTTATTAGAGCATCACTAATCTGTTGAGTTCTGTCTCTGTTTCTTTTACTTTCTCTTTCATTTGCTTATATTTGGTGCTCAAATCCAGGATGGGGGTTAGGGCTCCCTACCCCTCCCCATCCTAACGAACCTCTACCATCTTTTCTCTCTACTCATCTCCCTTCCATTTCTTTCCTTCTTTCCTCCTGATAGAAAGAGCCCCTTCCCGTCCTCCAACTCCACTTTGGCTAAATGGTGGCTTGGATGTGACCCGAAACCAATCCCATTCTTGGGCTAGGTTTTTGCTGCCTCATTGCTACACAGACGGAACTATACCAGATCCTTTGTTGGTGTTGGAGGCGTCCTTCTTCTAATCCTCTCCTCTCCAATTCATCCCTGCATTTAGGCCTCCAGAGCAGAGGCCACTTTTTGCCATTTTGCTTCTGCATGCAATACTGACTTCCTCATTCTTTGGAGGGATAAGATTCTTTTCAGTCTCCTGCAGAGGCACCCTATCTGAGACCCTCCACCTTTTGGCTCGTCTGGACCTGGGGGGTCCCCCACCACTGAGATTGTGGAAAGGGACGCCCTCTCATTCTCAGGTAAAATTTTGTCCAGTGATGGGAGATATCAAAAGACTCTTTGATCTCAATCACTACCCCAGTCAAATTTCTAACATGGGAGCTACCCAGTGGGGTCTTCCCCCGTAGGTTGTATCATAAATAATTTTAAGAACCTCCAATTCCATACTGACCTTAAAATTGGATGCCTCATTAGGCTTAGTACTCAGGTACTTAGTACTCAGGTACATTAGGCTTAGTACTCAGGCCACAGTCTAAATTTGGCAATCTAAGCTAATAGCCAAAATTTGGAATTTGAGACCTTTGACCCCTAAATTCTCCAGGATTTAAACAATTTCCTTCAATGAAATTGCAAATGGCCTGAGGTTCCTTACCTTCAAGCTTTCTTTTACCTGTGCTCAAGGCCTTCATTACGCCAACCTTGCTCTGCTGTATAATTAATTCTCACTGACTCCCCACTCCATAAGTCCCCTAGATCAGGTCCCATCCCCTAGCCCTCTTCTTCATTTACTGGCCCCCAAATAGCAGGTGAACCCCCACCAAAAGTAAGTAAAGCTGGCGGCTATAAAGGAAAGATTCATAGACAAATCTTTCTAACTTCTCACACAGGCAGGCTTGATCTCTGTTTCCGTATTTGCTAGTAAATGGGCCCACTGTGCTGACTCACACGTACTTTCTTTTCCAAGAAGCAATTTACCTGCAGCCCTGTCTGGCCTCTGTGAATAGAATACATCACATTCTTTAGCAAACTATCTGTTCACCACAGGAGAAATGCAGGCCCAAAATAATGTTGATAAGAGGTGGGTTGGATCCCCCTTCACCCAGGTGTTAGGAATGTCAGTCCTGAGTTGCTTCAGTTTCTTTTCTGTGGGAGAATTTTGGTGCATAGGACAGAGGAAGGCTTAAGACATCTGAAGGCAGCTGGCCAGGGCTACTCCCTGGTGCTGCATGAAGGTCTTATGTCCCAAGCTGACTCCAACAGCCCTCATGGGTACAATATATTGACCACTATCTGTCTCTCTTTCTGATTGACTTGTCCTGATGGTGGAGGGCAGCTTCCCCCAATGAATCTTGGATGCTGAGATGAAATCTCAGTCTGATCTGAGGTCTTTAGGAAAGAGGTGACTCATTAATCCCCAGAGTGTGAGCCAAGCAATCTCTCCTTCAGAAATGCTTCTCCTTCATTTCTGTTCATACAGTCTGCCTCTTAAACAGAGACCCATAAGAGATTCTCAAGATAAAGGTTCCCTAACTTTAAAATTAGATTACCATCTCTAGACTCTCACAAGACACATTTTCTTCTGTACTCCCCTCATCTGATAGAAAAAAGACCAGAAAATCTGTCTCAATTTCTACATCCAAACCTGGCCTGATTACTAAGTGAGGAAATGAAAAATAGTTAAGATGCCCTATGCATGAGGTTTTGCTCAAAACAGCAGCTTCCCTTACTTCTTTGCTTCTGCCAGATTTTCTCTCTCTCCAGCTTACAGAGCCTACAGACCTTGTAAGATTTACAAGACTTGCAAAGAACTGGTTGAGACGAAAGGAGAAAAAGTGTCATTTTCAAATCCAAGCCATTTGTGGCACCTAAATGGTTGGCTATCTTATGTCCTCTTGGCAATAGACCATGAAACTTTCCTAACAAGTTCTTTCCTAAACACTACAGCACAGGGAGGGAATATGGAATGATCTCATATATACAAGTCTTCTGTACTTTGAGAATCCTTACCTAAGGATTTTAGGGCTCTCTCATTTTTTCAATATCTAAACTGACACTAACCTGACCCAAACATGCACTCTGATCTGATAAAAGTATTCTGCATGCTCCTTTACTAATTATGGCCATATCGATTTCTTTTAGAACTGGTTTTATTTTCAATTCTATATTTTTGAGCTCATGGTTTTATGGTGAATTCACATTTGATCCTGCATGCCTAAATCAAAATATTTTTCTGATCAGTCTTATTTTATCTAACCATAGAGGTTTTTACACTCTTTCTTTGTTCATAGGCCAAATTTTCAAGGGTTAGTTCTCAAATACACCTAGCATTTCCAACTGCACAGTCCTCTGTATTTAAGTCATAATGTGAAAGTCTAATGAGCTCTATTTTAATTTCTAACAGTTTAAATCTAATAGAGGCTTTAATAAACTTCTGTAGCATTCCCTCCTATCTGTGGAGACCTACCTACAAACAGCTACAAAATCTCTGTTTCCTGTCTATTTTATGTATGTGTGCACACCTGTGTATTGTGTTATTGTGTCTACATATGTGCTTGTGTCCATATCTCATGTACATTGTATCAAAATTGGCATACAGACAAATGAGCACCCATAAATTACAGTTTAAAAGAGAAATGAATCCAAATACCTTTTAGTTAATGTGACTTAAAAAGTTCAATTTAAATTAGGCAGACAGATAAGATGAGATAAATTAGGCAAAAGATGTCTTTAAAATTACTAACTCACAAGTTTTCCTAGGTGGTCAGACAATTAACAGTGTTGGTTTCTATAAAATGTCTGGAATACAATGTTCATTGTTTCTAGGATTTTTCTTCAATAGGGAAAAGATAGCTACTACCATTAACTACACTTGTCTAATATCTTGGTTTTTACAGTTAAAAATGAGTGAATTAGATTTAACATCAATATCAATGGTATTAATCATAAATGTTTGTTAGAGGAGACATGAGATTAATTTACAAAGTTAAAGTGCTAAAAAAAAACAGCAATTGCTAAATATAAAATCAAGTACTCTTGACTTCTTAAGTTCCTTGTGGTAATATATTTAAACATTAAATGTGTTTTTATAAATTGGTAAATAAAAACAGACTTTAAGATTGCTTTGCTTCTGGCTCTTCACTAAAGCAAGGTTACCAAGAGTTAAAGTTCTAACATGTGCAGTTCTATGTGCAAAAAGTCCAAAAAGTTTCAGCTGTGTTTCAATTAAAGTACTTTAAATAGCATAAAGTATTTCATCTTATTAAGAGGAGTAATTGGAAAAATTCAGAAATTTAACATGGAAGGCTTTTTCCTAAGGTCAAATATTAATGTACTGATATAAACCAAAGTTTAATCCTCTATAGGTTGAAGTAAAAAGGATTTCTTAAAATTTGCTCTTATCTGTCAAGATAAATTTTTATATATATTATTTAGAGAAACTAGTCTTAAAGAAATTAGGGTTTGTACAAGTTGGTTAAACAACTGTTATTTTAGAGTATTATACTACACTACAGATTCTGAATTTTCCTAAATGTATTCAGATCTTCCAAGTATACAAGTCTTTAAAGTATAAGGTTGAGAAGAACATTTTACCAAGCTGGTGCTCTTCAAACTAAAGTTTAAAGTAAAGATTTGGGATTATAAAAATTATGTTTCTTAGTTTATAACTATTATACAAACTAAATTATGTTTTTATTTTTGTTAATTTCATTTTGTATTTTTCTTGTAAACTTTACTATCCATTAATGCCTTACAAGTGCACAATTTCTAATATAACAATCTGAGTTAATTTGGGATAATAGACCATCATCTATAGGACAGACAGTATGTAAGGCTAACTTCCACTACAACACTAATACTGAGCCCAATTAAATAGAAGGGGCAAATAAAGTTAGAGATGTTAAAGGTAAAACCCAGTACTCTTACTTTAAGACTGGTGAAACTGGCTTGCTGGATGTTTAAGACCAAAATTCAAGAGACTAAAGTTAAGGAATAAAAGGGCCAAGAAAGAAAATAGCCAATACTTGGCTCTTGTCCTCTGAGGTCAGCTTGAACTGAGGGAACAAGGGGACTTCTCTACGGGCTTTGCAACTCTGGGCTACATAACCTCCAGATAGGGGAGATTAAAGAGATCCTGGAGAATGGAAAGCTGACCAGTGCACATGCTACCAAGAGGAGGGTCATTAGAGAAGGATACATCCCTAATGATTCCAAGGGAAGCCACATAGTCAAGGAGACCCTGACCCATCCTGGCAGGTGGCACTAAAGGAGCTAAGACACTGCTCATAAGTTCCCAAGAGTGACACCCTGAGGGAACTCAGCTGACTTTTAATAGATAGGAACAAGGTCAATTTGACCAGCTTGCTCTTAAACACCTAGCAAAACCAGTTATAACCAAAATACCACCATACCTGGACATTTAAAAGAAAAGACAATAGTTCTCTTAATGGAATTTAAGACATACACTTGTGTCAGCCCCATAGCACTGGCGACCCCAAATTCTGAGGCATTTTTCCTTTGTGAGGCTCATATTTATTCCTGCCTAACAAAAATTGGACTGGCCTCTGTACCTTGGTTTTCCTTACTCCTCAAATTGATGTTTTACCTAACGACCAAAGTTTGCCTATTCCAATAACAGCACACACCAGACACAAGATAGCCCTTCAGTTTATTCCCTTACTCATAGGGCTAGAGGTATCCACTGGGATTGGCACAGAAGCAGCAGGATTGGGAACCTCAATAATTACTATAAAAGTTATCAGAACAGGTCATTGAAGACATCAACCGGTTACTGATTTAGTACTGACTTTACAAAATCAATCAGACTCCCTAGTATCTGTTGTCCTGCAAAAACGGTTGGGGAAGAATGCTCTTTCTATGTAAACCAACTGGGATTTGTAGGAGACAAGATTAAACAGCTTCAGGACTGTCTGGAACAGTGGAGACAAGAACTAGCTAATTCCTGGTGGTCCTCATTGAGGGATCTAAAATGATGGACCTTCCTCCCAAGAGAAAGTGTTTTGTACATAATGCATTTTTTCACTTTTGGGGATTCTTTTTATATAACTTCAATAAAAATTGTAAGCAAAAACAATAAATAAAAAATAAAATGATGGGCTTCCCAATTAGTTCCCCTTACATCTCCCTTAATATTCATCTTTCTCATAATAACCTTTCTTCCCTGTATTCTTAATTTTATACAGAAACAGCTTCTTAGTAAGGTGACCTATTTAGCTGAAACCACCTCTCAGGAACATGTCAAAGCCATTCTCCTCCTGCACTCACAATCTGATTCTTTGAAACCACAAAAAGAGGAATTTACCCATGATGACCTTGAGGTCCTTCCATATACACCCCTCTTTAGCTTCAACCCCAGGATATCTATATTCTCTCCAGAACTCTGAAAGGGGAGGGAGTTCCCCCAACTTACCCCCTTTTCAGCAGGAAGAAGCCAGATGTGATATTGATGCTCCTATTCATTATCCCCTTTCAGAGTCTGGAATGAAGGATATGGAAAACAACAGCCCCTAGGGAGAGAAGGAGAACTCCTAGAGAGAGAAAGAAAACAATGGGCTCTGGACTTTTACCATTTCCCAGCACAATGGGCTCCAAACTTTCACAATTTCTAATATCTACAACTGCTCCCCTGACTGCCCAACCAACACATTCTGCTATGACTCAGTCTCACTGAACCCTATGAAATTCAGACCCCTATTGTAATCAGTTACCATTTTCCAACTGAAGTGCTCCTCTGCTGCTTAATAAAGCATCACTGATCAATTGAAATCTGTCTCCATTTCTTTTACTTTCTCTCATTTGCTTTTAGGGTCAAGACCATAATTTCATTTAGTCTTTGCCACAAGGCTGAGTTTATTCTCTTGCTGAAGTCTTTTTCAGTTTTATCTGTTACTGGTTGTAGCTGAGAGCAGTTGGTGTTTTCCAACTCCTGAATCCCCCAGATTGCAGGACTCTATTATTCATTCCTGCTACAGGAAGTCCAGTTATTTTCTGAGCTTCTCTTCCAGATAATACCTGTGTGATGCAGCCAACAGCAGACCACCTGTTTTCCAGCTCCTTTCCTGTATAGCTATAAATTCATTAAGTATGTTGTTCATCTTATATGTTATTGCAGACAACAGCTTAACAAGTATTTTTCTCCTGGATAACACACTCCCTTTCATTTTCCAGTTTCATCTTTCTTGCTCTATCAACTCTTAAATCACTGGCACATATTTTATAAATCTTTTTTTTCCCACAAAATGATCCCATTTCTCAGAGCAATTTTTCTATCAGTGAGGATAATCTAGGTTATGATTCAATAACAATTCTAAGAATATCACTGAGTTAAAACCCCAGATTTATTTTTGCTTATGATTATTTTGTTCATCCAGAACAGTGCTGGCTTGTCCTCAAACTGGACCCAAGCTGACAGAACACACACCCCTGAAGCAGAGTTGCTCTTTTCATAAATCAGTATTCATATATGCATGACTATTTCTGGGCTCTCTGCTCATTCCTTTGGTCTGTCCTTGCACCAGCTGCACATTATAATTGCTATGGAAATATAGTGTTTTGATAACAGAACAAGTTTTTCCATCTAGTTATCGTCTAAGAATGTCAAGACTTAATTTTGACCTCTGCAATTCCATGTAAAATTTAAAATCATCTTTGAATTTTGTTTGTATCTGTGAAGTTTGCATTGATGCTGATTATAGGTTAATTTAAGAAAAATAATACCTTTTATAACTGAGTCTACCAATTTATGAAATGTAAATCTGTTTAATTAGGTCTTCTTTGATTCTTAATATCTTGTTTGATCCAAAGGAGTCTTGCAAATCTTCTATTACTCCAGTATTTGATACTTCTGTTTTTTAGATGGTATTTTTTAAAAACTTTTTCATATTCTGATAAATAGAAGTTGATTTATACATACATTTATACACATACACACATATGTTTTGTTGTTGTTTGTTGTGCAATACCAGGGATTGAACCCAGGGCTGAGTTACAACTCTAGCCCCTTTTGTTTTTTTTAATTTTTATTTTTTAGTTCTAGGTGACAGAATATCTTTATTTTATTTTTATGTGGTGCTAAGGATCGAACCCAGTGCCTTATGCATGCTAGGCGAGCACGCTACCACTGTGCCATAATCCCAACCCCCCCTTTTGTTTTTTATTTGAGACAGGTCTTGCTAAATAAATCACTGAGGCTGGCCTCGAACTTGTGATCTTCCTGTCTCAGTCACCCAAGTTGCTGGGATTTCAGGTACCCAATTGATTTTTATATATTGACTTTATTTCCAGCAACCTATGAAAACTCTAATTGGAGTAATTTATCTGTAAACTCTTGTGAATTATCTGTGTCCAGAGTCACATCATGGCACACAATCATGTCATCACTGAACAACAGTATTTCTTTTTAGTTATTGTACTTTTCTTCTGCTTGCCTCATTGAACTGATTAGGACATCTAGAACAATATTGAACAGAGTAGTTATAGAGGACATCTTATCTTTTTTCCTAAACTCAAAAGGAAAGTTTCTATTATTTCACCGTTAAATTATATTTGTTATAGCTATAGCTAGTTTTTTGGTAGCTAGCCTTTATCAGATTAAGGAAATAATCTTCTGTTTCTAATTTGTTATAACTATGAATGCATGTTAAATTTTGTCACCTTATTTTTGCATCTACTGGATGAGTCTATGATTTCTGTCCTTTATATGTAATGTGACAAGTCAGATTATTTTAATATTAAGCCATCTTTCCCTTATTTGGGAGATGAGCCCAACTTGGTTATAGAAAATTTTAAACATAAGTAAAATCTGAGAGAATGCTATAACAACTCTTTTGTTATCATTCTCAACTTTCACTAATGAACAGCACCAAGTCAACTTTTTTCCATGTATCTTCTCATTTCCCCTGTCACCCTAGCTTATGCTAAAGCCAAGCCAAGACATTGTATAATTATGTTTCAATGTGTCTAGAAAAGTGCTCTTAAATATAGCTATAATTACTTCAGATGTGTCTCTTGTGAACAGCATATGTTGGTTTTCTATTTAATCTAGCCCAACAACCTTTGCCTTTTAACTAGAAATACAGACTATTTGCAATCCAATGTAATTGCTGTAACCATGAACTTCAATTCCCACCTTCTTATGCATCTTTTTTTTTAAATGTTTATTTTTTTAGTTGTAGGTGACAGAATGTCTTTATTTTACTTTTATGTGGTGCTGAGGATCGAACCCAGTGCCTTATGCGTGCTAGGCGAGCACGCTACCACTGCGCCATAATCCCAGCCCCTTCTTATGCATCTTATATTCTCTACTAGCTATATTTCTTTTCAATTCCTATATCTTATTTTGTATTGCTTTTTATTATTCCATTTCCATTCACACATAAGTTTGGAACTTTTGCCCTCTTTCTATTCTATTTTAAAGATTTTAAAAAATTCCTTAGAAATAAACTTTCCAAGGTATACTATTAATCTTCTTTTTTCATTTAACAGGTATTGAGTATCTCCATGTATCCAATGAAGTAAAAGCAACAAGCTAGGAAGATAAGAAGCACAGACTCAGATGCTCAAGAACTTAAGTCTAAGCCAACTTCTTGATTTTTCTTCTTGAGAATATCCAGTCTCCTAAATTCAGACTTGAGAGTTTTTTTCTATCACATAAATTTCACATTTATAAAAAGAATCAAATATTTTATAACCTTATTGTAGAGATTGTCAGCTCTTGATTACATAAATCTTTTTTAAACAGGTTGACTGTTTTGGGTCTTGAATCAATTCAGAGGATCCAGTTGCTCTGAATCTTTACAACCATCTTTCTAGACATGATGCCTGTGTTCACAACAACTTTAAGGTGGAGCTTTATCTTCACCCTACAGATGAGGAAACTGATTTCAATGAGATTAATTGATGTTCTCAGGATCACATAGCCACTGGATTTGAACACAGAACTGCTTGTCTTCAATGCTTACATTTTTCCTGCCATTATTACCTAACAGATTTGTCAAAATGTAGTCTAGAGAAATTGCAATATATATTAATACTTTAAGAATAAATGATTTTAAAGATTTAACTCACATGCCACCAATTCATCCTTTTAAGTGTAAAATTGAATGTTTTTAAAATTATATTCACAAGGCTGTACAACCATCATTAATTCTAGAATATTTTCATCTCCCCCCAAAAAAGCCCAGTCCTCACTAGCAGACATTCCCCATATTCCCTTCCCCCAAGTCCTTGGTGACCAATAATTTTAGTTTTTGTGTATTGATTTGCCTATCCTAGATATGTCATATAAGCAGTCTTTTTTTTTAATATTTTTTTTTAGTTGTAGATGGACACAATGTCTTTATTTTATTGCTTTGTATGTGGTGCTGAGGATCGAACCCAGGGCCTCAGGCATGCGAGGCAAGCGCTCCACCACTGAGCTACAATCCCAGCCCCATATAAGCAGTCTTTTAATGTAGCCATTGTGTCTGGCTTCTTTCACTTAGGAAAATATTTTCAAGGTTCAGCCATGTTATAATATGTTGAATACTTCATTCCTTTTATGATTGAATAATGTTTCACTGTATGGATGAATAGGAATATCCTTCTGTTTATCCATTAATTGATTGATGTATATTTTTTATTATTATGAATAATGCTACTGGGAATATCTGTATACAATTTTTTTGGGTGAACATATATCTTTTGTTCCCTTAGGTATATAACTAGGAGTAAAATCACTGGGTCATGTGGTAATTATGTTTAATTTTCTTAGGAACTACCAAACACAGAATTAATCATTTTATATTCCCCACCAGCAATATATGAGGATTCCAATTTCTCCACATCCTTTTTAACACTCACTGGCCATCTTTTTAATTAATGCCATCCTAGTGGGTGTGAAGCAGCATCATTTTATGAGGTTTTCCACATTTTGGTTTTGATTTGTATTTCCTAATAACTAATGATGTTGAACATTTTTAAAAAAAATTTTTAGGACACAGTATCTTTACTTATTCTTATGTGGTGCTGAGGATCAAACCCAATGCCTCAAGCATGTAAGGCAAGCACTCTACCACTGAGCTACAGCCCCACCTCAATGTTGAACATTTTTCCTTTTTCTTATTTTTCTTTTTCTTTTTTGGTACCGGGAATTGAACTCAGAGGCACTCAATCCCTGAGCCCCAGCCCCAGTCCTATTTTGTATTTTATTTAGAGACTGGGTCTCACTGAGTTGCTTAGCACCTCACCGTTGGCTTTGAATTCATGATTCTTCTGTTTCAGTCTCCTGAGCTGCTGGGATTACAGGCATGTGCCACCATGCCCGGCTGAACATTTTTTCTTGTGCTAATTTGCTTTCTGTGTGTCTTCTTCAGAGAAAAGCTTATTTATTTTCCATTTAAAATTTGAGTTGTCCTTTTGTTGTTATATATTTTGGATATTAAGCCTTATCAGATATATGATCTACAAATATTTTCTCCCATTCTGTGGGTTGTCTTTTTCACTTTCTTGAAAATGTCCTTTGAAGCACCAAAGTTTTTAATTTTGGTGAAGTTCAATTTATTTTTTTAAGGGAGGAAAGTTGCTTGTGCTTTGGGAGTCATATCTATGAAATTATTACCTGATCTAAGGTAACAAAGATTTGCAGGTAAATATATTAACTTTTAACCTCTCTGAGCTAATGCAAAAATTCAGAACATTTCAATTTCATTTACTTTTGTAAGCATATATTCTATGGTTGTCAAACACTCACACGGACTGAAATTTCATATAATACATTAGCATAACAATTTCATGCAGTGTTCTTTTAGCTATATTTATATATTACCACAGATTTTTGTTTCCTGCCAAAATTCAGTCTCCAATCAGGGCCTATTTTCCTCCTGTCTAAACAATTCCCTTTGGATTTTCCTTCCTTACTGAGGGCTTAATGCTGTTAATTTCTCTCCATTTTAATGTCTTTGTCTTCATTCTTGAAGAATACTTGTATAGAGGATCTTTGGTTGAGAGTTTTCTTTCAACACTCTAAAGATATAATCCCTCATTTTCCCTTTTCCTTTTTTCCCACCTCAGTTTCATTGTAATATATCTAGGTTGGGGTTCATTTCTATTTATCTTAGTTGGAACTTATTGAACTTCTTGAATTTACAGTTCAATATTATTCAGCATTTCAGGAAAATCCTCCTGCAGTATCTTTTCTAGTATGACTTCTGCCACATTCTCTTTCCCTTCACTTCCTAAGACTCCAGTGACAAGTGTGTTTGAATAGTCTCACAGTGTCTGTTATGGCTCCTACTTTCTCATTTTCCCTCTTTTAGTCTTTGCTGCTCTATTCTAGATAGTTCCTTCTGATTTGGTCCAGTTTCCTAGGTCTTTCCTTAGTTGCATCTCATCAGATATTAAACAATTACATTGGGTTCTTAATTCTGGCTTTTGTTTCAGTACTAGAACTCTGATTGGTTCATTTTATTTTTTTTATTTGTTCTGATTACAGCAGAATGCATTTTGATTCATTGTACACAAATGGAGCACAACTTTTCATTTCTTTGGTTATACGAGATGCAGTCACACCATTTGTGCAATCATACATGTACATAGGTTAATAATGTCCATCTCATTTCACCATCTTTCTCACCCCCATATCTTTTGC